>JASMMZ010000003.1:36989980-37106914 GCA_038502455.1 Anisogramma anomala | reverse complement strand
TACCCCTCCTCCCCCTCTCCTGCCCCGGCTTACGCGGCCCTTATCTACCCCGTTTTGCCTTGAGAGGCCTAGCCATATATAGGTTATATACGGTTTTTTCTCGTAGGAATAAGGAACAGGGTTTGTATTAGCGGGGGTAGAATAGACGTAAAATACACCTATTACGTTTGTGAAAGTTTTGCTGGTCTCGGCTTTATACAGATGAGTTTAGTATCAATAAGTAAATAATAGTAATGAAGTATAATAGCAGATGTATTTCCGTCATCTTTATTATCGCCGGGGCATTAACTACTTACTACGTTGCTGCTATCGCAAAAACGTTTACTAGGCGTCTAACCACCATCTAGTGGTCCTTACTCGCCTCTATAGAGGTGGCGAAGGGTAAAACGGCGTAAACCTCGACTACGAAGTTATTGGTGAGCCGCTGCACTATATTAAAACGACAGGTTTCCTCTCCAGGAAAAGAGGATGCCGATGAAGGCGACGGTAATAATAGTGGTGGCAAAACGGGTTTAATTGAAAATAAGTTCGTTGTTAACGCTAATATCGCCGCTTCTATTACCCTTTTTTTCACCATATCCGCCGCCGCTCCCGGCCCTAGCCTTTTCCCGGGCCCTAATATTTCCAATAGTAGACTACCTTGCAGCGGGTAACGATTATAAAGGCTTTTATAATGACCGTAGTGAAGTTATTAGATGATAATGGTAAATAAATTATAAATTATCGTAGTTTGGCACGTATAAAACGTGAATATCGCCGGCGGGTGTAAAAATTTAATATTACTAGCGGGCGTCCAATGTAGGTCTATGTAAATAACAATTTAATTTTTTGTTATTTCAGAAAAACAATACATAAAGCGGATAAAGATTCAGAAATTCGTAGGATGTAATAGGATCCTGTGTAGGTAAGTTTCACGTACCTGTACATTTAAACCCTTTTTAAGTAGCTGTGATTAAAGTTTTCAAACTTTTAAAAAAGACTAGCTAATGTATTAAATATGCGACGCCTTGTTTTCCTTTATATTAAAGATAATATCCGTTGATATTAAGGAGTTTAAAACGTTAATGATACAATTCAAAATCCCTTCAGCCGTATTTTATTACTAAATGAGATATGAAAAAGATAAAGATAACTGAGACGAAGGGAATACAGGGCTTATATATTTGGTTTTGTCAAGTTTTGGCCTAAGTTTAGTGATGTATATAAATCTATATCGCTTTAATGAATGGAATAATTTATCATGTTTTCAGGTGTATTACTTTTTTATATTGTTTTTGGATATTGCCACAGTATGAATATAATTTTGTTGGTAGAAATATAGTTCTTATTATGTGGGCGGTTATAGAATTTAGCGCCGTTATTTGTGAGTTCATCTGTAACTTCATTTTCGTCGATGTTCATATATATAAAGCTTTATTTTACCGTTACAAGGTTAATGTGAGTTTTAATAAAAACTTTAAATCTATTTAACGCATTTGAGACAAGGTATATAAGTCTTTTTAGGGGTTTTAAATTATAGATCTATCAACTAAGTATACATTCATCACTTTTATGAAAAAGAGGAAAACCGTTTTTCAGCCCTGGAGTACTTATACAACATTTATATCGAAAATATATATAATAAGTTGGATCCCCTAAACTTTTTACGATAACGTTACTGTTAAAAAAATCCGCATATTTATATACGACGTATTTTTATCCGTTGTAAATTATTCAAAATTATATATAAAAAACTTAACGTAATTTATATGAAGAATAGCAAATGAACTTTTGAAAGAAGAGGCGGCTATTTTTTGGGGTTATAAACCTATAAGTTATTAGAGAAATCTTAGGGGAAACTGTTGTGGTAATAATATAAGTCATAAGAAAATTAGGATTTCTCTATTTGTTACAAGTAAACGTGGTTTAATTTTTTTTCTTTCAATTCGTGATGTGAAGCTATAATATATTACTAAAATTGAAGGCGATATGTAGAAGCGTTGTCGTTATCGCGTGAAGCCGTACGGATTGTCTGGGTATATATATAAGATGGTTCGATCCTATGGTACCTAGTATTAAAGTCACGGGGTCCTGTTAGGTAACCGCTGGTAACGAGGTGTGAAATAATATTATAACACATCGAATAAAGGAGTAACCAGCATTAATAGCTTTTAAACAAAAGTAAAATCGTAATCATTATTATTTTAAAGCCACTTTTCTAAAGGGTAGACCGGTATTTCTTAATGCGACGGTATTCGGCGAAATTTTGCAAGACGTGGTAACCGTTTGCGCCGCGGAAACTAGAGGAATTATAAGATATTCAGGTAGAACCTTTTGGCTTCGGCCGATATATTGACTCTCGGCGTGATAAATAAATATAAATACAACGGTTGTGGCGATAATTGTTTGAATGAGGTGAGGTAAAAGCTCTTATCTTATATAAAAGAGTTTTCCATAATGTGACAAGATTTTCAAAACCATTGTTACGCGTTTTCCGATGGAAACACGCCTTCATAAGGTTCGGTTGAAGTAAAATTTTAGCTAATATAAACTATGAATTTTAGTATTTAAGAAGGGGTTTATAGCTGGGTATATCGGTTTTGCGCTAGATGAAATAGGTAGACTATGACGATTAATGAGATTTGGGAGACGCCGGCCGCTGAAAATATATAGGAGTTTATATTTTTCTTTGTTCAAAATAAATATGTTGTTAGAATACTTGTAATTGTAGTACTGTCAGTCAACTTTACTCTGAGTAAATTTAACTTTACTGAATACAAGATGAGTGTATTGTTTTGTGGGTTTAATGCAAAGTCAAGTACAGTATGCACCCACTTCATACTAGGTTATGGGCCAAGCAATTAGCCATACAAATTAGTATGGAGACTGGCTAGCGGTCTTCCAAACCTAGAACAATACATCCGCTACTCGACCACGCGATACTACTATTACTTCGACCGATTCGAATTGACAACTTTGAAACGTCTAAAGGTCTAATAACAGGCTATTTTTATTAAAGCTGATTAGTGTTTATTAGGTTAAACATAGATTGGTAAGATAGAAGAAGAAGCTACTTTCCGGTTACTCTTTGTGAAATATTACGTTAGAGGAAAGATTTTTACGAAAGGCCTTTACGAATTACGTCGGTTTTTACGGAAGTAAGTAGAGAAGACTTCTAGGTTGCGTTGGTTTTCACGGTAGCTTATAGATGGCGATGGTATTACTATTAAAAATACCAAGAAAATTTCACTGATCCTTTTCGAAGATAAATGTTAAGATTAAAAGTTAAAAGTTTTAAAGATCATCAAATTGGCAAACGATAAAGTTATTATTACTGTAAGTATTACTACTATAAAAACTTTCAAGTTCTTCGGTTTATAACCTTTAATGATAAGCAATAACAAATAACCTTTAACCATGATCTTTATATAAACTTTGCCCTTAATATTCAGTTTTTTCTTTTACATCAATTTTTTTCTGTCTCCTTATATTATAATTGTCAACTAAATATGTTAACATTGCTGCTTATAGCGAATATACTATAAATAGCTAAGTTTCATTAAAAACATCATGTTATGCGACTCTATGCTAAATCGCTAAATGTTTACGTTTTCAAATCGCCATGTCTCTTTGTCTAAACCATATAAACTGACCTCAACCTGTCGATTAAAACGTTAAGATTACATCCAGTTATAAATATATAAAGTCAATCAAGGAGTTCAAAATCGTTTTTGTTAATAATTATGATGAAAGACTATGAATCAAGGATGTTGATAAGTCTTTAACTAGGGAAATTTTAGTCATTATGTTAGCTAATACATTCTCGATACCAACCTCGGCAAAGAGTTTGGCTGTAGCACCCACTCCTTTAGGTATTTCTGTGAGTTTTTTAATTACTACATAATTGATATATAAAAGATGATTTAATGTATGGTTAAGGTTAAACTGAAGAAAGAAGTCATTTGACGTGGGATTTACATCCTAGAAAGAACTATATTGGGGTTCGAAAAACTTTTTTAGAATTAGTCTAAGGTTAAGATCCCTTGAAAACTTCTAATACTTAAAAATTAAGAGTAAAGGCAAGGGTGTTGGTAATTTTCAACGTCCTTGCATACGTTTTAGGCAACCACCCCCCAATCTCTGGTAAAGTAAAACTTTTAACCTTCCTATTGGTATTAAGCTTTCATACGTTGAATATTGGGAGCTTGTTGATTTATTTGGCAGTTTAGTACTTTTTCGCAATAGTGTTGAATACGCGTTTGGCGGTGGCAAAGTATGTGAAATAATAGTTGTAAACTCGGTAAAAGGAATTTATGTTGGCGTTATATAGAGATTAATTGAGTAATATGTTTAATCATTTTAGAACATCCCTTAAGACCTTCCAGATTCTTTGACCTTTGAAATCTTTTTTCAAAATCGTTAATTCTTTTTCCAAAATGGTTAAGTTTTTTAAGACGAAGTTTTCCACGGCAAATACGTCTATATATGCGATTCTACTATAAGTTTTATTATAGGGATTTACCTTTGAGGCTAGGTAACTGGAAATTACCTCTACTATCGCGACTTAGAGGCTTGAAGTCTTTAGTTGACGGTAAGAAACATTATTGACGATTAGGACGATTATTGTAACCTTTTTTTCAGATTTATCAAAATGGTTGATATTAATTACAAGTTTTTTTACGGATTTCCTTAATATTTGGAATAATATAGAGAAGTATAATGGAAAATCTTACAGTTTATTTGATACGAAAAGGATATTTTTTTAAAATATTTATAAGTAGATAGAGGATCTTTTCCAGGTTTTTATTTATTGTTTCCTAGACTTTCTGTAGAGTGAATCAGAGATTATTATATGACCTTTTTGATGAGAGTCTAAGACTTTTAGGTTATTTACGATGATGTGAAGAGTTTTTCGATTATAATGTTTACTTTGTGTAATATTATACGTATTCAGTTATGATAAGGTGGATAACAATAATGATTAAAAAGAAAAAGAAAAGAATTTATATGGATGTTCTTAACTAGATTCTTAATAATTTAATATCATTTAAACAAGTAATAAGTACATCGTATTTCGGCGAAGTTACACTTCGCGAGCAGTTATGAGTAGTAGTTACAGGTGTAAGTAAGTTCAAATACGCCCTTTAATATCTAGATGCAATTTGTAAAGATTTTTTTAGTTAATTAAGGTTCTTATTCGCGATTGTAATGGCCTGTACGTCAAATTCGAACGGTATATATCCTGAAGCTAATTGCTTTTGCTATTGAGATGACGAAGATTACGCGATGACACATTACATTAATTGTAAATACAGGCGGCCCTGGCGTTTAAAACCTGGTCCAAGGTTTTCGGACTGGAAGTTATAGTTACACTGGCTTTAACGATGTTCAGACTTAAATGAATCTACTAATTGTAAAAATTATCGTTGTAATATTGATAAGAGGTATTATATTAATGGTTAGTCAAGTTGTTGGTTCATTCGCTATTTTATAGTTGAACGTTATAAATAATAGGTGATATATCATATTTAATACCTTTTATATATATATATATATATATATATTAATATCACCTGGAAGTGCTCACTATATAGCCAGTATAGTGCGGCCCTCGCTAATGTCCAAGGTACATATGCCGGCGGGAAGGCTCGCAACTTGAGTATTTCTATCCTATAACAACCACCTTATTCGAATATTCCTGTTTCCAAGTTATACCATACAATCCATTAAGCAAATTATTACCAAGAAAGACCCTGTTCCTAATTAAACAATTATATAAAGTTAAAAGCCTGATCCTTAATATCTGTGGCCAATTTTCGATTAATGTATTGTGTATATATATTAAATGCTGATGTGGTCTTATAATATACCATGTTGGTTCTCACTACGTGCCATAAACTTATCGAAAACCACAAATATGGACCATATTTGAATAAGTTTATCTACGTACCACGTAAAAAAGGGCAGGCACCACTAGGTGTTTCGGGAAGAGAATTCGACTCAATATATTTATAAAGAAAGGTTTTTTACCCTAAATTTATAACCTTTGCCCATAAAACGAAAATACAAGAAAAAATCTTTTCTATAAATAAAACCTCAAACTAGCCTTCCAATCATGACCTTAAGGTACCCCACAGTTTAGAGACCTGTAATATCATACGTGTGTAAAAACTGCAGCTTTGATTGAGCCGTGCTGTGCGGCTATTTCAGTCCCCGTTCGACGCCTACTCTCATCGAGGATCTGACAGCTCTAATATAGTAAATGGCTTATTAAACACATATATCTTAGTTGAAAGCCCGTGGCAATAAGGGAGATATACTCCACAACTTGGGAGAAAGATATACTTTACAGCCCGAGCCACCCTTTGCTACGGATCGCAAGCTTCAAAAGTGTAAAAAAAATCATAAAATAGGATACACCACTAATAGGGTAGTGTGCCGTCAAGAGTCTTTTATGGATAGCCAAATAAAGGTATTAAAAGTAAAGTTAAAGTCTCTATTAAGGGGGCAGGGCGTCGGTATGGGAATCGATAGCTTAAAGATGGATAAATGAATAAATAAATAGAGCTGTTAAGTGTGAGCGCTTATGAAAAAGGTCTTTCAGACCTTAAAGCACAAAAGAAATCAAACTTTCAGTGTGCAAGTTCAAGTTCAAAGGGCCACATTGGTACAAGTAACGAGGGACGGAATCGTTGGTTATGAGAGCTGTTCTCTAGATGCACTGCTGCACGGGTGATGCGCCGGGCCGACAACAATCTTTATGGCCAAAAAGAGGTCACCAGAAAAGATTCAAGCGGTGATAAAGCCGATTAGTGACATTGTAGTAAAATAAAATGCATGTGAAGTAATGGTGTTAAGAGCGGCAAAACCTCAAAATTTTTCTCGAAAATGGGCATTGGTAGGGTTAACAGTGTAGACCCCCTATCTTCCTTAGTAAGATGGTCCGTCCACCCATGCTAAGAAAGTTGATGTAAGGCCGAAGATATTTAATACCTTATTACTTTCGGGTAATACTATTTGAACTATATCGCAAATTGCAAGGATAAAAAGGTTATTAAAAACAACGATATTTTTTAATAAGCTATATATTATAAACATATTGCTTTCATCGAGATATATGAAATAGTTGGCTATGCCTTTTTATGTTATTCAAATGGTGAAAACACTTATATTTGCTTTGATGATCCATTATAAAACCCTTTATATATCTTTAATCCTAGCGATCGTTACAAAAACTACACGTTTTAAGTTATTATATCAGATATAGGTGCAATAGGGTATTTAATAGAGGGTTATTTGTGATATTCAGTATTATGATGGGAAAACATTATTATCATATAAGTTAATTGTTAAGATGTCAGTAAGGTTAAGATTAGCTTCGATTTTAGCGAATAACTATTATTGTTAGAATCAAAGATTCTTAAATTGTTGTGAAATCGATTGTATTTTATCTTCTCGATTTTTTAACTTATTTTCACTTAATTTGAAGGTTATGAAAGTTCTCAGTGTTAATATTGAAGTTAAGGTTAACGAATTTGTTAAGAATGGCCGGATTTTTTTCTATAATTTTTAAATAGGGGTACCTTTAGTCTTATCTTGAAGGTTTAGAGGTAAAAATATTAAATTTGACGCAGTCAAATATATATCAATTGCAAAGAAGTTTTAATTACTTAGTTGTCGATAATCTATATCAAGTCCTTAAGTTTATGAGGTATAAAGATATGGAATACTTCATTTTGAAGGTTGTTGAAAGACTTTACTATTATTCCCAAACTAATATCATGAAGCCCCAAAATTTTGAGTTTTTACTGAAAAACCATCAAAAATTTCATTAAACTCTTTTCGTTAGTAAGTTTTACTCAAATGATAAACCTGTTTTTTTAGGTTATTAATTTCGAAACCGCTTTTTACAAAGTTAAATTTCACAAAACTTTATCTGTAAAATATATGAGGGAAACACTGAGGATGTTATAAATTAATACGTATTTGAGTCTACCAAACGTCGTCGTTCTCGACACCGGTATTAACGTATTGGTAAGAGAGTTTTAGACTTATATTAAGATAATAGTAAATCAGTGCAAATAAGTATTTATTAAGATCTATTAAAGTATTATCAAAATCAAAAAGGTATACGTATTACTTAGCAAGGCGTAGAATATTTTTACGTTAAAGATTAAAAAATTTCCGTATTATAAGGCATGTCTTGAAATGATGGTAAAGAGCTTGAATGATATTATAGACCATGATGGTTTAGTATTAACGTAATTGATTTTTTGAACACATCCTAATTTGACGAGTGAATCTTCGCTGTTAGTTAATACCCTAAAGAGTGTTGTGGCGTATATAAAGTCCTTGAAGAAATTTTGGAAGGAATTGGTACAACTTTAAGTTAATACCATCTTTAATATCAAAAGCGGTTTTACGATGGTTAACGTATTATTTTTGCCGTTGTAAAATTAAATCTTTATGTGGCGAAAGCTAGGCAAATGCAATAGCATATTTAGAATGTTTAGTATCACTAAGCCTCAAGTAATTGTTTAAACTATTAACGTTTTCATAACTTTCTATATAACTTGAGTTAAACTTTATATCAGTATAGTAAATGGTAAAAATAACAATGATAATGAAAATTCTTAAGTTAAGCAAATAAGTTAATATAATCATTTTCCTCTCATAATCGATAAGTCGATAAATCTCAACGATGATATCAGTTACTAAGAAGAAAGAATATTGAACATAAGGAATATATATCGAACCGGATTTACAATACTGTTTTGGTTGGTAGAAAAGAGAAGTATGATTATAATTTAGCTATTAAATTTCGGCTACAAAAAAATTGAAACTTTCCGTAAATTTATGTTTGAAAGAAAAACGATAGTGTTAAGATTGATAGACTTTTTATTCGAGGAGTGGTATAATTCGCGTTTAAATGCGACCTTAACCTTTAAAACCAAAATATAACGATTTGCAAATCAAGGATTATATATGAGGTTAAGAGTAAGATTATAGGGCAAACGTACGAAAAGTAATTCCTAATCTCATAAAGATACAATGGTAAAGGTAAGGATTGAATCATTACACAATCACTAAGAATTTAAGAAATCAACTAACGTTGAGTGATTATTTAGGTAGTAAAGTTGCTAACTAAAATAATAGGAAAATTCACCCTTCATAGTTGAAGTATTACCAAAGTATATACGTATTTAGTATTTAATTTATATCAGATCGTTTGTTTTTAAAATTATTATGAGAATTTCGAAATGAATACCTTTTGACAATAATTACACAATGTATTAAACTATTATATGGATTAGGTGAAGTAGGTGGTTATTGGTTTGTAACGTATTAACCATACATTAAATCAAGACTAAATATAAAATGTTTGATTTACGACTTAATTTTGTTAATTAAGTAAAATAAAGGTTTTTGTTTTTCAGGTAAATAAATTCATAATACAATTTTCGTAGGAATTGTTGGTTTTGTAATATCAGAATTATAAGTAAATGACGATTGAAAATTTTGGAATTACAAGTTGGTTACAATTTTAGCGAAGGGTAAACATCTTGATTATACTGAATTATTAATCCGTAAATATACTATTGACGATACTAATATTTATTTTAGCTTTGGTCAAACGGGTTAAAGCGTTTAGTTGATTACAATACCAAGACTAACATAGCTATGGATTCAAGATATATAGAGTAACTCGTTTGTAATAATTGTATCGTTACTTTATATTAACCGGAGGTTTTTTACGATTTTTCGATTACGGTATAAACGTTAAACTTAATGGATAAAGATTGCAATTGATTAAGTGAGAGGTTGGATTAGAAGCGGAATTTGTAACGGGGCATTAATATGGTTTCGATTAACTTGTCGAGGGTTGAATTGATTAATTTTACGAAAAAAATCATAAATAACACCGACTTTCTGTTATAAATCTTATTTTTATAACGATTGTTGATAACGATAGATTTTAAGAAGAATAGCTAAGATTCACTGGAAATATAATACATGAGACCTTTGTTAAGTCTAGAATGATTATTTGAAGCGTGTTGGCTTTTAATGTTCATAGTATAATAGTAGGTTTCGATATAGGAATAATAATATGGGAAAACTTTAATATCGTTATCAGGTAATTAAATATTTTACTTATCCTGGTGGTTATTTATAAAGATTTGAGGAGTTTGTTCGAATGATTTTTAAAACTCGGAACCATCAGCAAAAAACGTTTTATAATCGATGTAATAGCACTTTACAAAGCTTATAAAGGTATGGAGATCAAAGAGTTCATATGGATTGACCGTAAAGATAATCCAGCTGATTTTATCACGAGGTTAAAGTTGAATAATGCTTTGGAAAGGTTTTTAGATATTAATAGGCTGGTTATATATATTGAGGGCTACACCAAAACGTTATATGGTAAGGTTAAGTTACGTACCAACGAACAGAAAGGGAAGTAGAGGTACTTTATTAAATTGGAAGATTGTTAGTGAATAAAAGCCAGCAATTTTATTGATCGGTACGATTGAGTTGGAGACTTGTACAAGTTTGTAACGAAAGATTTATTTATGGGAATCGATGAAATCGGAATTCGGAATTGTGGATTGATTGGAGTTAATTCAACTGCAGAATTGGCAGAAGTTGGGCTAGTTCACAAGGTAATTCGACGACAACCAAAAATAATTGGTCAACTTTCTTTGCATGCACATACAAAATAAAAGACTGTTAGTGTTGTGATATTAGTAATTATAGTACAGTTAGTCAACTTTACTGTAAGTAAAGTTAACTGTACTAATTTCAAGTTGAATGTATTGTCTTATAGATTTACTTTAAAATAAAGGAGTACGTCATGAAATCAAAGATACTACTAACATGAGTAACAGACTATCAATAATGAATTTAGTGTTTTTGACTTTTTAAAATAATAGTATACACTCACTTTATATTAGGGTATGAGACAAGAAATTGTAACTACAAATTAGTTTGCAGACCGGCTAAAGGTCTACAAAACCTAGAATAATATATCTCCCACTTGAACACTTAATACTACTGTTACTTCGACCTATTCGAATCGACAAAGTTGCAACGTTTGAAGGCGTATTAACAGGCTAAGCCTATCAACATTTCTTATTATTCGTTTATTTTTTACTTTTTGTAGGTTGTTCAGGAGTTTCATAACGTTGATTGTTAAGGAATCCGATATCCGGAATAATAAAATGTCGTTCGCATATGTAACGATTGTGCTGAAATAAAATTTAACTAGTTTTGATATATAAAGTATGTATAATATTAGGGAAAAGGGGGAGTTTCAAGAACTTTCTTAGTAAAGGTTTGTAAACCCTGTAGTTGTTGTTTAGTAGCAAACCCTTACAAATTTTTGAATAGAAAACATTTAATGAAGGCAAATAGGTTCCGATAAAAATTTTAATGTCGTATATTTTGTATAAGGCGATTATGAATAAGGGCATCGAAATCATTTTATATTTCACAGAAAAGAATTGACACAAATTTGCCCTTTGTTAGGACAGACTCGATATTGTAGATGAACGGTGCGATAAGGTTTAAAACGGATCGCCTGGACGTCTTTCCACTGTATTAGTTGTTAATTAGGCCTTGGATAATTAGTGGTCACTATAATATGTAGTTTATGATGCATTTTGAACCTTTGGGGTATAGTATAATTAAGGCAATAAACCTTTACAAACGGGGTTATAATTGGTCTAGGTTATCCCAATTTTATATTATTATTATTTTTGGTTGTTTTTACATTTATAAGAAAAAAATTTAACCGAAAATATTCATTATAAAATGTGCAAAGAGGTTATATTGAATATGTATAATACGTTTTAACCGAAAAAATGTTATATCTTGGGGTCCGGCCGATATATTTCGTATGCCAATATCACTATAACGTATTTAATATTCAAAAATATTGTTACTCTAAGAAACGGCGTATTATAATCTATCTCAGTCGTTTTGAGGGTTGTTAGCAATGTCATTATCATTTAACTATTTATTAAGAATGGTTTTTCGTAGAATATGAGCTTATTAAAGCGTGTCAAAAACGAAATATCTATTTATTTCGAGTAATGAGACTTGTACTAAAAAGGGAGATTTACATTACCTAATTATTTATGGACTTTCGCGACGTTAGCGGCTCCATCAAGTTTTGTGCTTGAGAAACCAATATAATTTGTTACATTTTAGAAGGAAATTTCTTCATTCGACGGATCTGACGTTTTGTGGGCGTGTCGCATTTACTTTTATTATATAATGGCGAAGCCTATGAATTTTGAAACCTTACTATTTTGTAGGTTTAACGTAAATTGTAACGGGTTTACTAGCCACGTATAAAACGGTAGTATATAATGGGGTAAATAAGTTTATCTAAGCGTATACAGCGGCCGCGTTTGTAATTTCGACCGTGGTTAGTAGGAAGGTTATTTTAATAGCGATTGGGTCGCTAACTCTATGCGGTTTGCTTTCCAGTATTTTAATATATGTGATTAACGTAATATATATAATATAAACAAAAAACGTAGTTAATAATACCCTGTAATAAATACCATTATCGAAGTTCAATTCTATTATTAAAATAGCGCTAGCAATATTAGTTAAATTAAAGTCGAGGATATATTTGAATAGTTTGTAAAAACTTCTATTTTCTATTCGAAATGTGTGCGTATTGAAATGATCCAACATTTCATAGTTTTTCCCCTACGTACGTTACCTAAAGTCTAATTCATTTTGCTATATACGAGGTTCAGGCTTTCATTACCGATATCTTGAGATACTAGCGCCCAGTTTCAAATTTCCGTAAAAAAATTGGTAATAAATTGTTCTCGGTATATATTTATCATGTTCATTTTATCAATATGTAGTTATAAGGGGAAAAAAATCCGAGTTCGAATGAGTTTGCGGTACCGTAAGAAAAGCCTTTTTTTTTATGTAAAGAAGGATTCAGAACCTAGTTGTAAAGATTAGCTCCAGTCATCCCTTTTATACAGGGGCGGATGATCTTTAATTTCGAATAGAGGAGAAGAAAATATAATTTTAGTAGAGTTATATTAAGGCTTTACTATTGTCGTTTTCATCGTACTAAAGTTTTTATACTTCGATAATATTAACACCCTTATGAAATTAATCTTGAAATAGGGTTTAATATATAGTAATTGTTTTATTTATGTTTTCTCAAGTAGTTTTGAACCCCTTATTTAGTTTAGGTGTTTATTAACGTTTAGCTATTATGTTTGTGTTGAGCATGAATATGTTTCATATTTGAGGACTTTATTATTAGTTGAATTTGAATGGGTAGTGTGATTTTCATTTATTTGGTTAATTTAATTCCAAGTATTTGTAGAGATTTTTAGTTAGTGGGAGCGATGGGAATGGAGGGGAAATTGAATATAAATCTAGCCGATTCTAGTATCAGAATATCTTCGTTATATAAGGTTTTAATAGCGATAATTAATGCGGTTTACGCCTTGATTATATAGATTTTCGAAATTTTCAAGTTAATATTTATAATATTGAAGGTTTTGTAACCCTTTATATGGGTCTCAGACTTTGTAATCATTTTACCCGTTATATAATTATCGGTTTTTTCCGATACGTCCGGTTTTTCGTGCGTTTTGAAAACATCAGTGATTTTACGAGTGAAACGGGGTTCCTGGCGTAAATACCCCGTAAATTCGTTGTTTTTTCAATATTAATAACCTAGTTTATTATATACGTAACGGGTTTCGACGGTGGGTATCGTATGTTGAGGTTAATTTAGTATATTAGGTTGTAAGGCTGGAGGACTCGAAAGTACGGGTAGGAAATATGGGTTATGTCGCGTTTTTATTAGCGAAGTATTATCTAATATTGGTATAGTATAGCTTGGTTTTACTGCCCCTTTTCGTTGGACGAACGTTTGACATGACGGGGTTAGTTTTGATAGTATTTTAACCCGGAGCCTTAACTGTTATTTTCGTATTATAACGGGTTTCGCCAAAGGTTTTAATTTATTTGAGCCTGTGGTTTGAAAATCGTATATCTATTTTACCCTTTTGTTTAAGTATTATTATGCAGTTAATATGTATCAAGGAGGAAATGTTGTAATTATTATTATATTAAGTAAGTGATATATATGGTACGGAGACGTAATTCTTCATTATAATTATGCAATTACAGTATTATATTGGGTTTATATAACGTAAATTAATATGTTATTGTGTATAATAGTTATTACAGCACTGGAGACGATTGCATTTATTTAATATCTTGAGCAACTGGTTATTACTATATAACTAAAAGATTTAAATGATTTTAAAAACGAAATAATCCAAGGCTTTGAACAGGTTTACAAGTTTCAATTGTATAACGAAAGATATATATTAATTGGCGTAATCCCAGCTTATACGGTGATTTTTATAATCATTTCAGGAACCTCGATTAGGTATTTTTTAAAAATGCGTGTAAATACAGCGAAAAAGAACCGTTTCATGGCGTAAATATTTTGAAATTTATACAATATAACGAAGGTTTCCCCGAATAAGTTAAAGCGTTATAGTATCGTTTTTTTTTCCCCAATAGATAAACTCGTTTTTTTTAAACGACAATATCGGAATAACGGATAACAAACTTCGTCAAGGGTTTTTCTACCAACTTAAAAATAAACGGGTTTAGTTATATACGTTTAACAAAGGTGTATCGGAGAAAGTAGCTTTTGACGTCGCATTTGGTGCCTTTTGAAGCCCTAACGAAGACCCGTAAGTCTGTTTCTTCCACTAATTGTTAAAAGGAGGTACGTTATAAGGATTAATATTTCGTATAGTAGCTAGCGAAGACTTGTAGTTCTTTCGTACACGATATAGTTCTTTTCGATATTAAAAGAAACTTTTTTTTATTATGGTTTGTTACGACAACTTACATAATGTTTTGTATCGGCGGGGTAAAGGGTTGTGGAATAACGTAAAAAAGAAGGGTTAATTCTATCGAAAGATTAAAATATTGATCAGAAAAATCGATGGTGTGAAATCATCTAGGTCGGTAGGGAAGGGCGTATGGAGGTTTTTTTTTCGGTTTGTTTAATTTATATTTGGAAAAAACCTCGCAAATAAGAGATTGTGCTTTTGCACGCCATATTATTGATAGTATACGTCGCGATACGTAACATCCAGATACATTATTTGGTAAATTCCATTCTATTGAAGCGAAAGATAAAGGCATTAATGGTTCATTTTTAAACACAGTATATAGACTTAAGAACTTTCAGGTCGTGCCTCCACGTATCGAAGGCCTTTTAAAGGGTTTTAACGCTAACGCGTTAGGGTCGGTGTGCAACTACGTCCTTTTCTCCCGGAGGCGGTCTAGTTGCCTAGCGCTTCTGATGAAGCTTTTGGTCTTTTTGCAAAGGTCGGGTGTTCTTTGTAGGCACGTCCATGGCGCGTGGTGTCGATTTAGCTCGTTTGTCGTTAGCTATGTAAGGAACTATTCAAAGAGTTTTTCGGTGATGTTAAGAGATCGTATACAAATCTGGTGGTAGCAATAACCAAAGTGGGAGCTGTCTATGAATTTATTGAAAAGGATGCCCCGCTGGTTCTTTATAACCTCTATCGTTCACATTAAAATAATATAAGCGGTTTTATCGAGGTTTGACAACCTGATATTTATTACAGTAACTTCATTTTTACTTATAACCGAGATTACAAGGTAAATTTTATATATATATATAAACGGACTTTTTCACCTCATTATACGTGAATGTTTTACATATGGTTGGTAAACCTATTACAACTCACGTTAAAATAGATAAATGTTAAATACCTAAACTCGATTGGTTTCGCCACTATATAAAAAAATCGAACACGGTACGCTTACAAGGCGCTAGGTTTAGTAAAAGTAAGATATTTTTAAAAAAGATATAAGGATCTGCAGCTGAGTTTTAAAGAGCCAAATTTAATCGAGTTGCCAATTTCGCAGAGCTTTATATGATTGTTAATTAATATAAATCTTGTTTTTACGTATCTTTTTACTCGAGTGAAATAGGTTCTCAATTATTAATATCTATTAATAAGTTTAAATATTACAAAAGAACATTTTTCGTTGATTTCTAGCAAACAACGATATTGCCAACGATTTTTTAGACGACTGGAATAATACCGAATACATTATTCATTGGGGTTTTGATGTTTTTAAAGAGAAAGTGCGTTGCAGTATTATTAACGTATGTAATATATTGACTGGGTCCACGATATAACATTCCGTTTATTCAAAACATATTATGAAGCTATAGTAAGGCCCTTTTATACATTTTATAACGAGCTTTTTCGTGGGGATGTGTTTCATAGGTACAACAATAATACAAAATATCGATAATATTGAAATTAGGCGACTGGCATCTATCTCAATCACGTTTGTGAAGTCCTATCGCCCTAATCCCGATTTATTTTAAAGGTTTGAAGCGTATCATAACTTGTATATTATGGTAAACTCTAATCACACAAGGCTTAATTACTGTAAAGCGAAGATAATACATCCAGATACATCTTTGACCTAACATCAACTTTTTTAGAATATATGCATGGACTACCTTGTTAAGAAAGGTTAGTGGCTTATATTGTAAACCCTAACACTACCCACATTCAAGGAAATTTTTCAAGTCCAGCCGCTTTTAACACCATTACTTCACATGCACCTTATTTCATCACAGAACCACTAATCGGTTTTACCACCATTTGAATCTTTTCCGGCGACCCCTTTTTAGCTATGAAGATCGTCATCGGCTCGGCACACCGTCCGCCCAACAGTGTATGCAGAAAAAAGCTCTCACAAACAACGATTCCGTTCCTAGTTACTTGTAACAACGTAGACCTTTAGATTTGAATTACGATACAACTAAGGTCTTGTTCTTTTTGCGTTTCAAGGTCTCGAAAAGCCCTCTATTATAAACGCTTCCATTTAACGTTTTTTAAAAGTTGTTATTACCTACTAACGCCTCACCCGCTTAGCGAGGATTTCTCTTTCGACTTTACTTTGGATACTTAACTATTAACGAAAGACTTTTCGGTATATAAACCCTTTCATGGTATACCCTTTTACTTTCTCAAACAGTTTTTTGGTTTGCAGTTTATGGCAACAAAGTAAACAAGTTGTAAAGTATATTTTTCCGATTGCCGCGGGTTTTCCACCCAAATATATATGTTTTATAATTCATTTACTCTCTTAAGTCTATTGGATCTTCGATAAGAATAAGCATCAAAAGGGGTTTCCAATAGCCGTATAGCACGGTCCGGTCAAGGCTATAGTTTTTATAGCTATATAATATTACGGGTCATTAAATTAAAAGAAATACCGTTAAACCTTAATTAAAAGGTTATTTTGAAACTAGGTTTCCCGTTGAAGGTTTTTTAAAAAAATTATTTTATATGTAAAGGCTATAATTAGTTATATTATAGATATAACAGGTTGAAAACTAATATTCGATATACCTAGTAGTAGGTTATATTTTCTTATGTAACAATGTATACAAAACCTATACAAATATGATACACATTTGTTATTCAGAAAGATTTTTCATAAGATGGGAACGTATATAGTTAATATAAGGCCTTATCCATATTGAATAATTATATATAACATAGTGTTCAGAAATTAGCTACATGTATGAAAGATATGTTTTCAATGTGTTTATATATCTTATTAGGAATAACATGATTCATTTCACAGGTTGAAGAGTATTACCTAGAAATGGGGAATTAAATAAAGTAGTGACTATGTAAGGCAAGGATCCTTAGGTTTCAAGTTTTCCTGCAAACATATGTAACTTAATTTTAGCAAGGGCCACACTATACTGGTTCTATAGTAGGTACTGCCCAGTGATAGTAAAATATATAAAAAGATACACACAAGCAATCCATTACAGACATCTTTAACCTTATATCGACTTTCTTGTCATATGTGCAGGGACCACCTTGTTAAGAAAATTACGGAGCTCATATTGTAATCCCTAATAGTGCCCACCTTTAGGGAAATTTTTCAAGTTCAATCGTTTTCAACACTATCACTTTGCATAACACCTATTTTACCACAACATCTTTTATCGATTTTATAACCATTTGAATCTTTTCTAGCAATTTTTTTTAGCCTATAAAAATCGTCGTCGGCCCGATGCACCAACCACGTAACGGTAAATTCAAAGAACGGCTCTTATGAGCAACGATTTCATCCATCGTCACTTATACCAAAGGTGCCCTCCAAACTTATACTATGATGCAAATAAGGTATATTTTTACGTTTGAAGTTCTTTTACGGCTGTATACATTATGTAATGGCGCTCCGTTTGCTTAGTGAGGCCCTCAATATCATTTTACGTAACTTTAGCTGACCATAAAATACCTTGTTTCTACATGCCACCAGCTTAATGGTATACCTTCTTTTGCTTTTTACATTTCTTATGTTCGCGGCCCTTAGAAAAAAGGTGGCTCTCCATACAAGTTATAAGGTATATTTTCCTTATCTCCGCGGGCTTTTGACTAGGGCGTATGTATTTTACGGGTTCTTTTACGTTTCTCGGATTGCTGTCAAATCTTTGACACAAGTAGGCATCGAACGAAAACTTATACGGCCTAACATTACGGTCCTTCCAAAGCTATAGTTTTCACACCCATACAGTAATACGGGTCTTTAAAATATAAGGTATTTTAAGACCTTATTAAAAAGGTTGACTTAAGATATGGTTTCACGCAAAGAGTTTTACTTGATAATTATATTTTATAGCTAAAAGTTGTGTATACAGGATAATAATTACGGTATTTTGTTATATTATAGGTACAACAGATTGAAAAACCCTTCGAAATTACTAAATATATATACTTCTTTTTTCGTAGTATATAGATCAATGTATACATATAAAATCTATATTTGTGATCCAGTTGAGTTTATGGCATGAATAGAGGATATATACAGTTGAAATAAAGCCCCATAGGCATCCAATAACTACGTATAGAACATTGTTAGAAAATTAGCCATGAGTATAAAGAATAACTTTTCAATTTTACATATTTATATATTTCAACAAGGGGTCATAAAAGGCGGTCCCCGTTCATTAAGGTTCATTCAGCGTCTTGAATTGTGAAATCTATAAGCGGGGACTTTTGAATGGAGTAATTTTTATATGATAAGGACACTAAAGCTATAAGTCGTCCCGCCGAAGTTTCCACTTAGTTTAGCATCAGAAAGAGTCGTAATATACTAGCTATATAGTGCGCACTACCCAATGATATTTTTTTTTCAAAAGAAAACCATTGCGGACCTCATAGTGTCTCTTATCCATAAAATCGAGTCCGATCTATTAAAGGGTAAAATATTATCAATTCTGTCTCTCAATGTACGGGGAGTCTTCGACTCTTTCCTTCATAACCATATTATATAAAAGATATAGCATTTAAGGTTTTAAAGGATTTTACTTACCTCAATGAATCTTCTTTTATTAAAAAGTGTAATAATGACACCAAATAATAATTATAATGTTTACGGACCTTCATTACATAACTTTATAAAAACTTCCTTCCTTTCCGTTATTATGTATAATTTGTATATAAAATTTCGTCAATCTTCATTTCGCTTAATATTTATACCTATGAAGTACTTTTTATTTCAGCATTAGATTTCTTAAAAATTCAGATTCTAGGGTTGAATGAAAACCTGCGCGATGCAAACCAATAAAAAGGATATAATAAACATATTTTCGCCCTAAAGAATCAAACTTTTTAATGTTACCGGTTGTCGGAACCTATTTAACCTCAAAGAATCTAGTAATCCGCCTGTATTAACCGGTATACAGCTAGTTTACTTAATTATCATCTTTTCCCAGAATATTAAAGTCCTTAATTTACGTGAATCAAGGTTTTGATTTTACCTAGTTATATTAGGGCGGGCTTACGTCAAAAAGGGCGTAAAGAAGACTTTAAATCTTGCGTAACATTATCAGGGACTATCACATACAAAATATTAGACTATTCAATACTTTTTTCGAATAGTTATCGTCGTTACAATCGTAATTTTGTTAATATATTATATAGAAAGCTGGTATATCGGCCGCGGCTTCAAAGTTGTAAAGTATCAAATTACGGTTCTATAAATTTTCGAGGTTAAAGCGGTCATTTCATCGTATAAGATTTCACCGAATGCTGTAACCTTTGAGGACGTAGGTTTACCCTTCGATAAAGTAGATTTCAAGTAGTAATAACTTCGTTTCGACTTTTATTAAAAATTATTGATGTTGGCTACCCTTTCATTACTCGTATTACCATAGCGTCAATTTCTTTATCTTTAACTGTTATATAATAGAACCTTGCAATATCAATACCTGGATTTATCGGGATGAATTAAACTATACCAGTGCCTAGATGGTTCTTGTGTTTTTGCGCGGAAATAACGGTATCATTACGTGTTTTTTCTGAATAAGGAAACATATTACGACCCAATAGCTTAGGTTTCAAGACGGATTATTCCAAACCACACTGAATATTAATAGATAAGGAGCTTACAAACTTTTCATGACAATTACCAATATTGTTACAGTTTCCTCCTGTAATTTTAGAAAACCTTACAGGTGATCAATTTAAGAAACTGAAATATTTACCGTTAAGAAATAATCTATTGACTTTGAATCGAATTAATTTACGGCTTTAACAAATACATTCAAATTATATTACGATGAATAATGTTATGTCAGATACAGGTATGTGGTTTCTCATAACAATAACGGGATTTTGTTTAGATTTAACTATCTTTAGTTTATTTTCCACGTTTTTAATGTAGAGCCTATCGGAATACTCAGGGTTTTGAAAACATTTATACTTGTGTTTAGGAGAGCTTATAGTATATATTAATAACGCTTTTATGATTTATGGATTAAAAGGCAATTTTATCACCTTATCCTGATAAACGTATAATAGACTTTACGTTGCAGTTAGGACCTTTTTCGATCTTTTAATGGTGAAATGAAACCTTGGAAATATAGGTATTACTAGGACTAAAATCATTGATAAATTCATGAATAATAGTATTAAAACTTATTGTTGGTAGATCGTGCCAATGATAGGCCTTTAGACGTTGAAACTTTATCGATTCGATTGGTCGAAGTAACAGTAGTATTACGTGATCAAGTGGTGAATATCTTGTTCTAGGCTTGGCAGACCGCTAATCTGTTTTCATAGAAATTTATATTTCTAACTGCTTGGCCCGTAACCCAGTGTAAATTGGGCGAATACTGAACTTGACATGTAGCTAATACAATAAGCCTACATACAATAATACACCCCGCTTGTAGTTAGTATAGTTAATTTTACTATAATTAAAGTTGACCTATTACATTGCAATTATTACTATTTCAATACAATCATATTTTTGTTTTGTGCGCGCGTACTAGTATGATCGAATAAACTTTTTTGATTACCGCCGAATCATTTCTTCGTTAACTAGCCAAACACTCATCAATTTCAGTTGACTTTCTCATTCAATTTGGCCTTAATTACCTTTCTTCGCTTTATAGCTCCAAGTCTTTACTTCACTAACTACAATTCATAAGTTTTATTCCACAGATTTATACGTATTAGCTCACTTTTTTTATTAAACGTCTTAACTCACGTAGGTTAAGTCGTATTCCATTTTGATAAACCTAAGTAGGTTAACTAACCCACTTCTACTACTACTACCACTGGTTATCTTAACCAATATGTGTTAAATCATCTATTAATTTCACTTGACCCACGTTAGTTAATTAACTTACTAATACCTCCAATTCAACCGTACCATTTGAAAAAAGTTATCATTGATGACTTCATTTCACTGGGAGTCTTTTAATTTATAAGTACATTCCTATTCATTAGCACGTAACTTGGTTCTACCAACTGACCTGTGAACGTATCCCTTGATATATATAATCAGCTTATTACTATTTACAAACCTTTTAAAGTGTTTATTTGACAACGCCTTCTTTATAGTATTAGCGGTATTATTATTTTCATCGATTTATCTGAAATTCTCCATCTTCTTACTCCTATAATCTTCATAAAGTTCCATTAAATCAATTACTAAGCGGTTTTCCCCGATGATACCGAACTTTAAAAGGTATTCAAACAGGCCTTTCGAGTCGATAAAAATTATCACAGGGATAAAAGGAATTTTTAGTTGCTTAATAACGACGTTCAGGGTTTCCCATAATTCTATACCTACATAGAAGCCGGCTATTATACCGTAGATATTTAAAGCTAGCATACTTCATTTAATCCTGTTGTATTTAACAGAGGTCTAGTAAATTAAGCTTTTGATAATGCTAAATTGTTCCTTTTACATGTTTTTATTAACAAATGTTTTCAAAAAGCCGGTTTGTGACAATAAGTCTGTATTGTTTGTAAATGAGGTATCAATGAAAATTATTAAATTGGTCCTTAATAGGTTAATTGGAACCATATTAATACCTAGGTCTTGATTCCACATTTGCTATCTTAGCCTTTCATTTAGTCGGTTAAAGTCTTTATCTGTTAGGTTTTGTATTTGTGTCGTAATCAATAAGTTCTAAAGGGCTTTCAATTGGAATAGGGTGGTTGTGTAATTGTCACGAGCGTGATATTTCAAGTACCGTTAAGCCTCAGCTACGTCAATCTTGTCAATTATGATCAAGTTAGCGCTCTGGCTCTTTTAGTAAGAACCAAGGCTAATATTAACATTAAGCATACGAATTAACGATTTGTTGAAATTAAGTTGGTTATCCTTCGTTGAAGTTATGACTAACTTACAATTTCAAAACTTTAAATAATTAGTCGCTTATTATTTAAATGTCATAAAGCCAGTAATTCTAACGACAAGGGTACTATTAGTTTATATGCCCACCAAACCAAAGTTTTTCTTTTAAGATACCAATACATACGGGTTGTATGTTGATAACTTTATACCTAACTATGATTTTGAGTACAACTGATAGGTCAGAAATTACAAGACTCTCGCTTTAATCAATCTGTATAATAGATTAATATATCGTATTACCGTTCCTGGAAGGTACTTACCACATAGTTTCTATGGTAATTCCAACAATACAATCATATATTAATTAGTCGTTCATTACATGTATATCTGTTTTGTATCGCATCTATTAAAGAGAAATTTACCTTTGGTTTCAGCTAGTAAACTTATTAGGAAAACAACTACTCAACGTTGGTTAATCTTGCAAATTGTTAACAACTTCGTAAGTATCCAATCCTCGCTTTTATTACCGTATCCTTCAACTATTAGGCGTAACGTTTCATACAATCTCCCCGTTATTTTACCTTCAATTTCGAATATATTTTTTCGATTTAACGATTTTGATATTCGCGTTATTAAAGTCAATGTCTACTTTGGGTAAAAATTATATAAATCCTAGAATTAAAATTCCGTTAATCTAGACTTTATAGATTTTTTAAAAGGTTTGCTAGAGGTTTAGATAATACCTTGTACCCGAAGTTTGACAACTAAGTCTTAATCGTCCTTTTTTTTTACCTACCTAAGTAGTATTGTAGATACGGTCCGGTATATATTCCTCATCTTTAAAATTCCCTGTTCTTAGTAGTCGTCCACATAGGCGACGTTTTATCATTTTGTTGATAATGGGATAAAGAAAATCGTATTGGTTTATTTGTTTAGCTTAGGGGTTTTTATCGCCATTATTATTTATTTAATGTAGGGTTTAACCTGAATGATACGAAACTTTGCGGGGCCGTTAGTAGTTTTAATAAATAATTTATAATTAGAGATATTTAATATCTTGTATAGGCTAATCAATTTGACTGGCTCCCGTGACACAAGGATTTTACTTCGTAACAGCAAAGAAAACACGTCGATTATCATGGGGCTGTTTCTAGTATTGGAGGTATTATTGACTTGAAACCATGCCGATTCCTTTCTTAATTACTCCAGTGCTTTGATGTAGGTCATAGATCTATTTTAGGTATTTACTAATAGCGGAGATTTACTTATCAGATATAGGTACGCTCCAAAAACTAGCAACGTTAGTACTAAGCCGTCAAGTCCCACAATATCATTCAGACCCTTCACCTCCATATAAAAGCCTGCCTCATAATCCGTAAAGATTCCAATATTTAACGTGAGGATATCTTACTCTCGTCAAAGTAACGTATATACACCTTTAACCCTCGCAATACTCCAATAAGCCTTAACAGGTACTTGTCTACACTAAATTCCTATTACTTTAACATTTATTTAAAACTTTACCGCCGTAAAGTTCATAACGTTATTATAAACAATGATATTAGGTAGACCCAAATACGTATTAATCAATAACATCTTTAACGTTTCCCACATATCTTTTGCCAATAAAACCTTTATAAATTTGTTTTTGTAAAAAACATTGCAAAGTTAATTACGTGAAAAAAAACTTATTATCCAAGTAAAATACGTCGATAAATATCTCACAGTTAAAATCCTTCTAGTTTTAATGTAAATTTGAATTTTCAAGGAGCTTGGATATACGTTTGGATGTAATGTAAAAGATTTTTAATAGTTTTTAAAATAGATTATTCCAAATATTTATACACTACTTATTTTAGAAACTTGTACAGCTTATCGACGGTTGGATAGTTAAAGCGCCGATGTAGTTAACGCATTTTCAACTTCTTCAAGTTTAATATTATTGCTTTGAAAACTTGAAGAAAAAAAATACAAATTCTCTTACTTGATGGCAAAGGGAAACCTTCGGTCTTTTTGTACCCATATTATTAACTTTAATGTATATATTGACGCCGAGGGTCCTTATATCTTCCAAATGAAAGAAAAAAGGGATAGGAGAATTAAGGAAGTGGAATGTAATTGATCTAATAACAATTTAAATAACTGTTGTTTCTAATGATGATAATTGTTCGCCTAAGCTGAAGCCAATTTTAGCTTTACTAACATTTTAACGATCAATCCCCGTAATAGTAATGATTTCCCTTCGTAATGCCACGTATTACGAATGGCCTTTTGTTAAGTACCTTGCTATCCCTATATATGGCATTATACTTTAAAAATGTGGCCCGCATAACGATCACAAAGGTTAAAGGTATATAAGGGGTTAATGGTTTGGAAAATATGAAGGTGAATGTTTTCGCCACTTAAATTATATAGGAAGGCGTGTTCGACTAGTTATTAGGCCGCATCAAAAGTAGTATATTCATTTCACTTAATTTATTTAGGGATATCATTGCTGTTAACAATTTCTCCACTTTTAAAGTCTACGGTATAATCCAAGTAGTTTTATCCAGAAGTAGTAGAGTATTGAATTTGATACATCACATCATTATTGATACGCTTATCTAGGGGGTAACGGGTTGAGTAACAAGCGGACTTATTATAAATTCAATATCTTTTGCCATCATTACAACAATAACTCTTACGATTAATAGGTCCGCTTAAGTTTTGCCCTCGTTGGCGATAGTGTGATTATAGATTTTAGGTCAAAAGTGTCAGACCAGATTTAAAAAGGTAAGACCGTTCGTACTTACGATCGAAGTAGTATACCATTACGCGGTTTTCTTTATTTATATGGAAAAAGTCATTAGCTTGAAGGTATATACTAAACGAATTTGGCGTGTATACTATTACAGTCGTAAAAGAAAACCTTAACAGTTCGAAAAAGCTCCCACAATTGGCATCTAGGCGTTGTAAGGCATATTCAAACTCATTGACGCCTGTAAAAGCTGCCCGTACCTATTCGCGAAACGTGGCTTTGCTAATGTAAGCTTTCTTCTTTACTTATGAGTATAATATCGACTTGTCAAATATTTGATTTAAAACATCTATCTGTGATTTTCTTTCGTTCTTTTCTGCTATTATTGTCGTTTACCGTATAATAACCCAGTCCGTATCATATTACGTGAAGTAAATATCGTATTTAAAATGTTATTTTATATTATTATAAATCTTCCGAAAGGTTTTTAATTGTGTTGAAAAAGTTGGGCAATAGTTTCTAGCGTATTTCATATATATTCCGGGAAATAGTAAGTGAAATAGAAATTGAGGGACCTCTATCTACTTGCAGATGTTTAGGAAGGGTATCATCTTTGTATTAAGAAGGTTATAAGGCTTTTCGTTGTATTTCTTTTATATCGTTTCAAATTTGAGCGAAATCCGTAAGAATATTATAATTAATTTTAACTATTTTAACAGGTTTTGTAGGAATATCGCGATAGTCGTCCCAGTAGTCATTGGTATTTCCTGTTAATTTAAGCTTTAAAGCCTCTTAGTCGCAGTATTAAAGGTAGTTGTTAGTTGCCTAGCCCGAAGGATAAAGTCCTATGGTAGGAACTGTAGTGGGCTCGCGTGTATAGGTATACCTGCCGTGGGAAGCTTTGTTTTGAGGGACTTGGCGATTTTGAGGGAAGGATTGAGGGGTAAGGGGGACTTGGTCGTAGGAAGAATTTTGAGGGATTTTTCGATTTTTCTTCATTGACCGGTGGATATTTTCGACGTCAATACTTTTTACCGCGTTGGTGGCCGTTTGTTCGCGCCCTTTATCGCCGCTAAAATCATATTCCGCGATATTATATAAAAGTGCTAAATTTCAGAACAAATTAATAGGTTTTTTGTTGTTGGCACGTAAAAAGGCTTTACTCAATCATGAATGAAAGGGAGGTTTTCTGAAATGCGTATAAGAGTGTTAATGGTCCATAATGCACTTTTCCTTCGGATTGTCATGATCTAGACAGCAGTTGGGTCAGGAAATGGGCCAGTATACAACTGCGTTACTGAGAAGCCTAAAGTTTAACACATTAGGCGGGGAACGTCTCTTATGTCAGCCATGATGAATAAGCAAAGTCACATGATGGATCATGAAGGATCATAGCGATCCAAGATGATCCAGAGAATGGAGGATCATAGCGATCCAGTATGATCCAACCCAGGATAGTACTGAAGTCGGTATGAAGGATAAAGAATATAAGGACACGGTCAGCACCACATAGATAGTATTTCCTTCATAGCTCTTCAGTTGTCAATCTAAGTATTCAGTCTCAGTATATTCTGAATAGCCTCACGGCTTTTGATCATTACTTGCATGGTTGTAATATTGTCCACTCAGCACCTCTGCTACCTTCTTGATAACATAAACCCTCTGACACCTTCTATATACTCACGGGTATTTAGTGTGATCATTACACGGAAATGGGTTTTAAAAGTATTTCGAAATGAAGCTAATTCGTAAAGAAAATCTGCCAATTTATCAAAGTTTTTGCCTAATATATATACTTATCAACTAATAAGCTTTGCTCTTAGCTTGCTTTTAACCCCTTTTTGGATTAGTGTTCATATATTAAAGGTCCAATTTCCAAAAAAAGCCGCGGAAGATTTAAAATGAATTTTGATTACAGTTGAATTTACCATTATATTAGTCGAGGATATAACTGCTAACAAAGAGAACTAAGTGTTTTTTTCGTTTAGTTTTCGTCGATATTCCCCCTCCCCCCCAAGCTCTTCATTGTGATTATTTGAAAATAGGGGTCTGAGAGATTTAATTACCTTCATTCGCTTTTGTCTGTGTGATATTTTGAAGTTCTCAACAGTGTATAACTTAGTGATTTAAGGCGAAGTCGTGCGATACAGCCTTCTTAGCGTAACTTGGCGATTTTTGGTGTTTTTAATAGCGATACCGTCGCTACCTTTGGTTTGTTGTAGAAACTGATACAGCCTAAAGGTCTTATTTACTTACTGCTATAAAGACTTACATAGCAGTAAAGTCACTTCATAAGAATCTTTCCTTTACTCTGACGTTAATATAGGACGTAATAATCGGAAAGTAGTTTTTTATTTTACTTAGCTTATCTATGCTTCTTTTAATAAATACTAATCGATGTTAGTAGACCTTGCCTATGATAAGACTTTAGACTTTTCAACGTTGTAGATTCGGTTGATCGAAGTAACAGTAGTATTACGTGGTCAAATGGTAGATGTATTGTTCTAGGTTGAGCAGACCGTTAGCTGGTCTGCACAGTAATTTATATGGCTAATTGCTTGGCTAATGCACCAGTGTAAAGTGGGTGCATACTGTGCTTGACTTGCAGCCAATATAGTAGGCCTATAAAAAACAATACATTCAATTTGCAGTCAGTATAGTTAACTTTACTATAAGTAAAGTTGACCTTCTGCACTGCAATTACTACTATTCCAACACTTATATTCGTTGTTTCTACAACGATTCAATATTTTTTTGATGGAATTGAATACTTATTTAGGTTGTAATGAAAGTCGATTGAAGTGAATGAATATGATTAAGATGGAATAAATTATCCCCATTATATTAATGTTAAGAATTTACGTATTAAATTAATCCCGGGTCCAAATTTGATAAAATTCGTTATCCGGTTGGCTTTGTTCTCTTGTTATTGTTATTGTAGTTTTTTATATCGACTTTCAATAATGAAATATGTATTTCTATATTTTAGGTTATATTATATAAATCTTATATTTTTAATGCTAACGAACTCTACGCTTAGTGTAAAGCTAAACGTCATATCATGCACTGAGTGTATTATACGGCCTTTTGAAAAGGTTTAAAATTTTGGCTATAGTTATCTAGAATGCCTTTAAATAAAAGAGTACGCAAAAATTATATATGTAAGGTTTTTTGAACCTCAAGAATTTCCAAACCTTTATTCGCGTTACATATATTGAATGATATGAAAAGTTAAATAAAATCATAATTCAATTTGTGTTTAATATTTATCAGTAATAATAATGTTTATGTCCACCGGCGATATTTTCGTTTTATATCCGCAGGTCAAAATCCTGCTATTATTATTACTGACGTTAACGCCGACTTTGAAACCGCCCAGAACAACGATAAATACCTATTACAAACCAAAAATTACTAATAATTTAATAACTTTATTGCGGAATTTAAAAAAAGAAAATTTATAACTGTTGCCTATCGCGCTCAACCCAATTAAAACAGAGTAAAACCTATGAAAAAGCAAGGGAAGATAACTGGATCGATTTAAGGGGAGGTAATGGGGGTAACGGTGAGGGCTAACGTAATGTGTTTGCTTTTAATTAAATCTGTATCGTTTTTATTGTTGTTATCACCGTCGTTACTAATGTTGTCCTTACCAATGAAGGATAACAAATGCGCTAGCGTTACTCAACGGCCGCATAATACCGTCACGGACGAAGCCTGCGCGACGCCGCCCTTAGACGCCTCAACAGTAGCATATAAGAGCTATCTAAGGGTAATCAACCGTCTAACCGGTGTCTTTACGGCGAAGTCCGTGCGATAAGCGGCTAATATCCCAGAAATAACAGTAGATATAAGGATGTTTCTGTTTTTAAGTATCGTTATTATCGTTTATCAATTATAAAACTTTAAATACAATGTTGACCAAGGTTATTACAAGCGGAACTGGTGAGCTTTACACCTATTTCCCCCATATTTACACAAATTCTACCGTTCGATTCCATTAAAACAAATCAAATATAACCCTTATAAGAATGTACCCGAAAGTGAAAAACAGGGTTAGCGGGGGTAGGGTTGATGAGGGTAGGGGTGGAAGATAGAGAACTTGGGGAGGAGGGATTGGATTCAGAGGAAGGGGGCCTCAAGACATGTTTTATCTGCTTGGACGTTAAGGAGCCCGCTATGGGCGCGTGTCAGTAGTGGCGCGTTACGCGAATATTGGTGGCCTGCGTACAGATTGAGCTTTTCTTCCTTAATAAAGCCATTACTAACCTCAATATAAAAATATTTACAAACAATAAATTATGCCGCATAAAGTTCCTTCACTATCAAGGTGTTGATATATTCTGTGATATATAGGAAGAGGTTACTAATATAATTTATTTTATCAAATATTTAGTTTTATTCAGTTTCGTATTGTATACGTGATATACTGGTTACTCAACGTATAAAAGTCCCCTAATTACACTTTACGAGGTCTAATGGTACACATAACTGCAATGTATTCCACCTTCGATTTTATTTTTCACGTTATTTTTCAGTATATCTGTTTTATAATATTCTTTTCAGGGAACCATATAATCATATCTCTGGAATATATAGACGCTGGGTAAAGACTAATTAAGACGCGGCTCTTGGCCTGACTAGGATTATATTCTATACGCTTACGGGTCCTTCAACTGTTGGATAACCTAAAGTCTTGCTTGGAAGGATAACTCAGAGGCCCTAGGGCCTACACAAAACCTATAAGAACTTGTGTTACTATCCTTCCGGCCGGTATCTACAGGATTATTTCGTAGTAGCGAATGTTATACTTAATAGGAAGTGCTACCTTTTGATGTCAAAATACACAAAAAATGTAACGAGCTCATATTGAACCAAATTTTCGACAATTACCTTTTCATACCTAATACCAATTCTGTAAATATTACTTTTACCAAGGTTTAGATACATAATAATCTCACGATACAGTCATAGTCCAGTTATTACAGTAATTCAATGTATAATTAAAATTTTCAAGATCTTGTAAATAACGAAGATGTTATAAACATATTGAATATAAAATACGTATTTCAATTCGAAAATCATTTACTTTACAATAAGGAATCGGCAGGTTAGATGCAACTAGTTATTTTAAACTCATGTGTTTAAATTCTTTTTGTTAACGTATAAACAATCGATATTATTTCTACCCGAAACACATAATAATTAATCTAAACAGCTTAAATTTTCGCTTTGAATGTGAATTTGATGGAGTTCATTACGAAAGTTATCCTAGGTATAAACAAATTCAAAAGGAATACATAAACCATTCGAGTAAATTACAATTTGTTGACATCTTGAATAAACTAATATAGATGATTAAAAAGAACTTTATTATAACGTTAACTCCAATCTAATCGAATAAAACATTATAAAGTATATCAATTCGAGAAAATTTCGATTATGTTGATATTCTTTCTACGTTTCAACGTTTTCGATTAGAATCGTGGTCGAAGTAACAGTAGTATTCCATAGTTAAGTGGTGGATGGTTATTTATAAGTTTGGTAGACTGTTAGACAGTCTGTACATTAATTTTTGTATGAAATTTCTTGGTCCGATCTCTATGTTAAATATTATACTATAATGTAATTAGCTTACAGCGGTACAGTTACCTTTAAACGAATTGTACTTCAATGATATTTCAATACTGACAGCCTTTTTTTTATGTTGGTATATTTTGTCGAAAAACGTTTCGGCTACAATCATTCGTCCCTTTATTTCTTCTACTACTATTGCTTTAGTAGTTTTACTCCCTACTACTGTAAATTTTACCAACGAGTATAATATATCTTTTGTACTCCAATTCTTACATACACACACAACTACATACCCAAATTAACTGTGCCAGTCAATTGAATCTGCATTGATAATAGCCACGTGTTTCTAACAGTTTTTTAATTTGTTAGGATACCCTTGTCTTCCCTCTTATACCCATTATACAATACCTTTCCAGGTGGCCTCTCAACGTAGCTCTCGATTAGTATAGTTAACATTTACTATTTAAAAGAAATTCCTGGTTATTATTTTGTGTAGCCTTTGTTATAGCATCAACCGTTTAATTCTTACCATCAATTCATTTGAACTCCTTAATTTTATTTCTCTCGTAGTTTTTGAGAAAAACTATTTCGTCCGTTATTAAAAAAAATTAATGTTTATTTAATTTTTAAAAAGGTATTTAAAGAAGATTTTTGAATCGGTATAAATAACAACTGGAAAAAGTTGAATTCTTCATTATCTGGTAATGATTTTGAATTTTTTTACCCACATATACTCATATCGAAGCCGTTTAATATGCTGTAAACTTCGAAAGCAAATACATTTCATATAACCTTTTTACACTTAAAAAAGGTTGAATAGATTAAATTACATGCGTTAACTAACTGGTAGTGTCTTAATTTGTCTTCGTTTACTATCATTATAAGTCATTCAATTTATAAAGATAGGTTAGTATTAATAACAAAGAAACCGTCCATATAGATTATCAACTTGACATTAGATAAAGTAATAGGTACTATATTAAACCTTTGATTTACATTATTGATCTGCTATTCTAATAGTTTATTCAAGCGCTCGTAACTCTTATCAATGGGATTTTAAGATTTTATAGTAACTAATAAGTTGTATAATGTCTCTAGATGACATAAAATCTCGATAAAAATATCATGGGTACTTTATTCTAAGTATTTTAAAGCCCTTCCGGCGTCAGTTTTTATTATCTTAGCCAATATAATACCTTTACCATTTTGACGGAAACTGAGTTATTTAACGTTAATATCGTTAACATCGTGTATACGGATTGACGATCCATTAAAGTCCAAATATTTTCACCTAGTTAAATTCGCTATAGGCTTGTAATTTTAGAAATTCAAGTTTTTAATTGAATTACTCTATATTTTCATAAAGCTAGTACTCCCAAAGACAAGGGTATTGTTAGGTTGAATATCTATTATATCGAAATTCTTATCCGTTTATGTAATTTATAGGTATAGGCTATAGGTTAGATATTTGATATCTATTTTGGACTTAAGTATTATTAGTAGGTAAGTAAATAATAAAACTATATTTCAATTGATCTATATAGTTATTCGACATATTATATAAATATTCCTAATAGGTACTTATTCTGGAGTTTTCAAGTTAACTCCAGCAAAATAATATTTTGTAGATTAGTCGTTGACTATATATATGTTTGGGTAATATGAAAATTATTAAAGGCTAATTTTTCATTATTATATGTCACTAAACCTATTATTAATATGACTAACAGACTTTCAATAATTCTTTCACTCGTTAGCTATTATATAGGGATCTAGGTTTTTCTTTTAATACCTTATCTTCAAATGATTGGATATAACTTTTCAACCGATTTATCCTTAGTTTTCCCTTTGATTTCGTAAACAATCTTAGACTTGAAGATAATGATGTTAGGGTTATAAAGGTTGAAGTCACGTTTGGGTACAAATTACACGACTTTTGTAATAAATGTTTGTTAACTTCGAATTTATCGCTTTATTTAAAAGATTTGCCTAGGGGTTTAATGATGTTTTGTATACGGAGATTAATAGCTAAGTTTTAATTATCATTCTTTTTCTTGTTAATATAAATAGTTGTATAGATTCTCTCCGATATGTATCTCATTCCTTCATCATTAGTATTCCTTTTATTCAATAGTAGACTACACTGCCCTTGTTTTATCAACCTGTTAATTACAGGAGGCAGGTGGTTATATTAGTTTTTCTTTAAATATTCCATGGATATTTACATTAATATGGAGTTTTGTTCAGGTTTCGTGAAATATCAAACAATAATTAACAGTTTTAATAACTACTGTTACATTAGTTATATTGAATTTGTCAATAGAGAATCATATTTAATTGGATTTATTATAAAAATACATTTTTTTGTTATAATAAAGTTAATACGTCGATCGTCGTACAACTGTTCCTAGGATTAAAGAAGTTATCAACTTGACGCCTATAAAATTATAATCGTAGTTTTTTTAAAACCGTTCCATATATCGTAGTTGTTTTTTGGGTATTTGTTACTAGTAGAGATTGACTCGTTAAATGGATTTTTTTTTTAAAAGACTCAAAACGTTAGTACTAGGCTGTTAGTACAGATGGTATTATTCAAAACTTTTACCAATATTTGAAGACTTCTTCGTTGACTCGTAAAGATTTCGATATCTAATGTAAGGATGACATACATCCTTAAAAGTAATTCATATCCTCTCTCAACCTTTCCAATGCTTTAATAGATCTTGATAAGTACGTATTTACGTTGAATCCCTATTATTGTAGAATTAGTTTGGAATTATGCCGCAACTAAATTGTTGTCAGTATAGTGAACGATGATATTTGGTAGCCTTGGGTATATGTTTATCCATATCATTCTCAACACCTCCCAAGTATTCTTATCTGACAGCGACTTAAGGAATTTAACTTAGTAAACAATATTACCTAGTTTATAACGTAAAGAATAAATCTATTATTCAAGTAAAAAATATGAACTAATATTTGGTAATAAAGTTTCTATTATTATTCAAAGTAAACTTTAACCTTTTTGGGGCTTAGTCATATATTTAGCAAGAGTACTCAATTTTTCTTTCATAGCTTTTCACACGAATCATTCCACGGTTTTATATTTTGTTGAAGTCAGGATTTCATACAACTTGTCAATAACTAGGCGGTTGAAATATAGATATAATTAATGTATTTCAAATTCCGTCAGGTTTATTACGATAACCTTGAGCTTTCGAAGATAAAACTTCAGGTGTTCTTAACATGAGGCAAGAAAAAACCTCAAGCCCTTCTTAACCAATTTATTAACTTTAACATTAATGTTAACGCCGAATATTTTCATAACCTTTAAGCAAAAGAGAAATAGGGTAATTAATTCAAGGATATAGAAGGTAATTATTTAACGACTATTTATATAGTTTTCTATCTTAATAACGATAGTTTTTTTTACCTGGGCCGAAGCAAATTTCAGCTTTTCCAGTATTTAAAATATTAATTTACGTAGTGGTTATGTTTTTTTGTCGTAGTACAATATTCTGCAAATAGTCCTTTATTAAGTATTTTACTGCCCTGTATATGTTATGATTTTATAAATCGTGTTCTCCGTGTAACTATTATAAAGATTCAAGGTGTATAATGGGTTAAAAGATTGGTTGTTATATCGAAAGTAGGGGTCTTCTCCTGATGAGCAATATGAAACATCGTAGTCGACTAGTTATTATTTTGTTTTAAAAATAGTATTTTTATTCTATATTACGTATTTATGCGTTGTATTTATTATTTAACTTGTTTTCACATTCTTAATATTCGATACAATCCAAGTAGCTCTTTTTAAAATCAGTAGGATACTAGGTATGTCATATTACCTGCTGTTTATAGAGTTTAACAGCGGGATAACGTCTTAACCAATAACCGAACTTACTATAAATTCAAACCTTTTTATCATCATTACGACGATAGTGCTTACAATAACTATATATATCCGTTTAAGTTTTAGATACGTTACTTTAGCTAATGTAGCTTCCAGTTTAAAGGCTTTAGGTTAGATGTTAAGCGTATGGTCTTATTGTATTTGCGGTTGATGTATTACGTAATGAATAGGTTATAGTCTTTTTAGTTTCAGAAACCATTAATTTGAGGGTGTGTATAATCTAAATTCGGCGGAAATATCATAATAGTTGTAAATAAGAACAGCAACATGTTAAAAAACTTTTATTCATAGTATTTTGTGCGTTATAATATGTATTTTAACTAGTTAACCCTAGTAATAGCCGCCTAGATCTTTTAGCGAAGTATAACTTCGCTAACTTATATATTTTTTATCGTTTATTAGAATATTATTACCTTGCAAAGCTTTGGGGTCAGGATATAAATTGGTGTTTCCTACTCATTTTGCTTCTTTATTATTTTTGTTTACCGGGTTGTATCTTAATTCGTATTGTATTGTATAATGAAAATATCATATTTTCGGTAATTTTTCATTCCTTTACAAATTTTACGAGAATTATGTGCCCCAATTCAAAAATTCACGGAGTAATTTGTTGGGTAACCCGTTAGAATTCCTCAAAATAGTAAGTATACACATAAAAATTCGATTCTTATTCATTCATAAAAGTTGCAAAACGGTATAGTTTTCGTTTTAAGTAAATTTTAGGGTTTCCCATTTTATTTTTCATATCATTCCAGATTTCAACGAAGTCCGTAAAATATTTACAGTCAATGTTAACCATTTTTACCGGTGTGAGAGGTAGGTTACGATAATCGTCCAGTTTTCGATAGAATTTCTTATAATAAACTTAAATCTTAGACCTTTAAAGTCGCGGTAGTAAGGGTAGTTGCTAGTTTTTTGGCCCAAAAGATAAAGTTTCATGGTAAAACTTGTAATGTGTATATGTGTATAGACTGTACCTTTTTATGTTTTATGTAGTTGCGCTACGTGAAGCTTCATTTTGAGGAAAGCCTTAACGATCTTGACGATTTTCCTCAATCAAGATTTGGATAGCGGCAACATTTTTTTTTCTGCGTTAGTAGTCGCTGTTTTACGTGCTTTGTCTTCACCGAATGCGTATTCCACGTTTTTACAAACGAGAGTAGAGTTACCTCATAAGTTCATAGAGTTTTCAAATTTTGGGATAAAGACTTAACTTATATTATAATAGTCGTTAGTAGTAGCCTTTTCTGTTTCTTCAAATTTGGGAACTCCAGGGTTTTCAAGGCATTTATTAATTTTGTTTGAGTTGAAAAGGGTATTTAACAGGTTTCCTTTTTATTTGAAATGAAGATTTTGCGGTAGTGAAGGTCTATTTTCAGTTTAGAATTAACCGCTCTTGGTGTTTCATTCCACGTCTTAATAGTTTAATCACTGAAATAGTCGAAATACTTTTGGTGTGTTAAAGTGCTTCGATTAATCTTTTGAAGGTTTGAATTGATAATGAATTGGCCAACTAAATTAATTAAGTGTTCCCTCCTTAAATAGGTATCGCGTTCTTAAACTAAAGATCTTTATTGTAGCATTTGGTGAAGAGTGATCCAAATTCCTCAATGGTTTTTATCTTTCAGTTTACCGATTTTATTTTAACGTTTTTGGTTGGTAAGCTAATGTTAATTAAGTTCGGATATGGTGGAGATTTGGCGATTTAAAATCGATGTAACGTGGATATTTAGTGCGACCTAAAGATTTTTGGTATTCTCACTTGATGTAGCTATTTTAAAGTGTTCGATAACGGGTCCAATTAACGATCCGGTAATGTAAGAAAAATACAATTATTGTAGAAGGTGATATTTGATGTCGTAGGTTGTTTGCTGCTGGAGTCGTTATTTATTATTATAAGGGTTTTGAACTTAACGGTCTGAAATTGTAGTTTTAGTAGTCTCTCATTGATTGTTTGTCAATTGTTGGAGTCTTCACAACTTAATAATCGTTTTTTATCGATTTGAAACTTTTGAAGATCAATTTCAAAGTTTTTCAAAAGGATTCAATGAACATTTCTTGGTGTTCTGTCAATAAAGATACTGTCGTCAACTTTAAATTTCCGTAAAAACCGCCGCAATTCATAGAGACCTTCTGCAATAATATTTTCTTTACTTTGTAATACAATGTAAAGCATAACTGAAAATTGGCCTTTTATTTTACCTAGCTTATCTGTGCTCAACCTAATAAGAACTGATTAGTGTTAAAAGGCTTTTAGATATGAAAATGTTTTCGATTCGAATCGTGGTCTAAGTAATAGTATTATTGCGTAACTAAGTGGTGGATGGTTACTTGTAAGTTTAACATACCACTAACTGGTTTGCATACTACTTTGTATAGGCAATTTCTTAGCCCGTGCCACTCATTTAATTAGGCACTCTATTGAAATTAACTTGCAGTAATACAGTAGGTTTTGACTGCACTGAACTTAAATACTATTTCAACAGATTGAAAAATACCTATTATATACAAAACATTAAAATAAAGTATTTTAGTATCAAAAATCTCAATATATAAGACAATGAAATAAGTTTTATTCGTTTCCAGACTGTTTTTAGTAAATTATTGGCCTTCATTTCGTAAAACTATTTCGAGTGACAATGCAAAGTTTATATTAAGTTTTGAGTCAGATTTTTAACTAAACTTAAAAACAATATTAATAATAACTAACGTGGAGTATTTTCAAATGAATGGTTTAATTGAATGGAAAAATTAATTTATCGAATTAGTTTAACGGTATTATATCGTAAAATACTCCGAGTTCTTATCAGTCGATTATATTTCAACCTTATCATAGAATCAGAACAACGTATACTTAAGAACTATTAAAGCCAATTCTTATAAATTTCAATTCGATTTCAAAGTAAGTATCCATACAGATTACCTTATACCTGATCTCTCTATATAATAAAACTAAATCCGATTCGTAAGGGACTATTTATGCCAAAATATATAGTTTACCCTAAACATTGTTAAAATAAAATAAAAGAAACTATATAATGCCAATTATCGTTTACTTCAATTCAAAGTTGATAACAAAGTTTGGTTGAAAACTGGAAAAGCCAATAAGCTGTTGTATCTTTGAGGCAAGTTAATATAATGGAAACTAGGTCCCTTTACAATTATCGCCGCTTTTAAAGAACTTGCTTGTACATGATAATTTTCACGAAACTCACTAGTGTATCCTACTATAAGTATTCAATATTCATCACCAACTCGCGACAAAGAAAAGGATTTATTGCATTTTTTGTTTATGTTTTCCAAACTAATATATTACGATAATGATAAGCCGAATGTGAATAATTTGGAAGTGGAACGAATCTTGTATTAACTCCTGGAAAGTAGGCATCATTATAGTCATCAAATTCAATATTGGGTTAGGTAAAAAAAAAAAGTATAAAAGTAAGGATGATGATGAAAGAAAATCCATAGAAGACTTGGAATATTGCAAGGAATTCATTGATGAGTATAAGAAATAATTAAAGCATAGTTATCATAGAAACTTTTTTCTCGTGGGACGGGTCACTTTAATAAGTATATTAATATCTTTCTTTGGAAAAAAAATATTTTATAACCTTGTAGAATCAGTTTTACTGAAGGCAAGGATGCATAAAAGTATCGCCGGTGGTGGTATCCTCGTATTTTACATATTTAGTGCTTTTTGTTTGTTTGGCCCTATAAGATAGACCTAGAATTATTCTCTTGCACTTTCCACTAAAATTAAAAACTGTAGTACCAACTGTTGGTTGGACCCTACATACTATTCAATACACGACTTCAATATCAATTTTACAGCGGTAGAATTCTAAGCCAACACTACGATAATAGGGATTTTATATAAACAGTTACCTGTTAAACCATAATATAGTATTAGAAAGATTCACAGGTCATACGTATTATTTCGAAAATCGTATTATACATTTATATTTGAATCAGATTTTTTCCAGATGAAGAGGAACTTCTTCAAATACTAGTAAAAGCTTTGTATTATATTATAGTTTCCAACGGCCTAGTAATAACCCTGTTACTATTTGGAGAATATATTCGTCTGACAAATGAATATACTTTACCGGGAAATATACAAAAAAGGGGCTACGGCATATGGTAATATTTTGAAAGAACTGTAGAGTGATTTTACTAGGTGTTAGATCAATAATTCATTCAATACCAAAAACGGCCCTTTGAAGATTATCGTATTGATGTTGATATTTTAAAGCGAAGTGCTTGTATATAAAAAGCCAGCTTGATAGGATGGCTTCCTTATCATTTTGAATATGGTTAATATTAGTAGGATCACTTTATATGTTAACGTAAAAAGTAGAAGATAGAGTTGTATTGATGATAGATAGTAAAGATAAGAGGGATAAGAGGCATCCAGAGAGTTCACGCCTCAGGAGAGAGCTTATAAGCTTTTACCCAGAACATGGCACTCTACTATGCACTTTAACAACATCTTTCTTAGATCATAGCACGATATTATACAATTTGTAAAAGTATATCTTATAATGTGACATATTATGGTGTACCTTATAAAAGTATACCTTACAATATAACACGTTAATGTGTATTTTATAAAAGTGTATCCTACAACTAAACCATTTGGTAATTATATGGAAATATAATTATATTTATACAAATATTCTTTTTTAATACGCTTCGTATTCATAATCCTATAGTCATATTGCAACTTATCCTAGAATTTGATTAATATTTTAAGATCAATAATGTAATTTGTTCAAGCTCTCAATCAATCGTTTAGTAATAATGATAATATTTTTAATAGTAATAATATCATAAAATGTAAAAAAAATAAAAAAATTGGGATGGTTGGTAATCATTATCAGGGCGTAATTATAAAGGTATCATAATCATTGACATGCATTTTGAAAATTAGTATAAGAATACATTGTTATCAATCTAGTATAATGATCACACTAAATACCCGTGAGTATATAGAAGGCGTCAAAGGGTTTATGTTATCAAGAAGGTAGCAGAGGTGCTAAGTGAACAATATCGCAACCGTGCAAGTAATGATTAAAAGCCGTGGGGCTATTCAGATGTGTAGACTGAATACTTAGATTGACAACTGAAGAGCTATGAAGGAAATACTATCTGTGTAGTGATGATCGTGTCCTTATATATCCGTGCCTTCATACCATCTTCAGTACTGGATAGCTTGGATAGCAAGATGTAATGATCACACTAAATACCCGTGAGTAAATAGAAGGTGTCAGGGGGTTTATGTTAGCAGTAAGGTAGCAGAGGTAACAAAGATGCAATATCAAGAAGATGTTTGTTCGTGCTGTAGAATGATCACTAGCCGTTAGGCTATTCAGGTGTGTAGACTGAATACTTAGATTGACAACTGAAGAGCTATGAAGGAAATACTATCTATGTGGTGCTGACCGCGTCCTTATATCCTATGGCCTTCATACCATCTTCAATACGAGTTCACTGGTGCTCACTGAGGCTCAGTGAGCACTTGTGATCTAGATAACCCTAACCCTGGAGGGTTGCCTAGTCTGGTGCTGACAAAGAGATGTTCCCCGCTTGATGTATTGGACTTCAGGCTCTCGGTAGCTTAGCTGCATGCTGGCCTGTTTCCAGACCCGCCAACGTGCTTGGGTCATAATACAAGATATCTAACATATCCTATACGTCCGTGCGTTAACCCTAACCCTGGGTTGCTAACATAAGAGACGTTCCCCGCTTGATATGTTGAACATCAGGCTCTTAATGGTGTAACCGACCGCTAGCTTGTTTCATTACCTGTAGTTGGTCCTTAGGTCATAATATCTAAGTAAAAAAAATCTTTTTCTTTTAACGATGCATCTTTATCTTTAAGGTAAACTCATCATCAACTATTCAATCTTCGTACGTCTAAACTACCTATCTTTAATTAGCTTTTGAGCCTTTCTTATAACTTGATTATTTATCTAATACTATATCCTAACCGTTTATCAAAAAAATGTCACGCAAAAATAGGGTTTTAAAGCGCCGTTTAACGCGTCAACACCGCCAAAACGAAGCCGCTGCCGCCGTAGCCCGCTGCTCTAACACCAGCCCTTCTAATACTAACAGTATATATTTAATCCCGGACTTTATTTTTTTCCGCGTCGTCCGCCACCGATCAAACCGCTATCCCTTTTTCTTCTCTCCTTTCCCTACTATTATGGTCCGACCTACGATGGTAAGCCAAGTAGGTGCCAAATGGAGTTTACTATTGAGGTACAGCGGAAGACTAGAAGAGGCTACCTTGGCCCATCGTGTAGGACCTATGGGCATAGTCAGTGCCTAACCCGTTACATGTCCTTACACGTGCTATATACTAACCACGCCCGGTCCGCGCCTAGTCCGAGCCTAAATAGGGTACTGTTTATTCCGTTACATATACAGTTACATAACCTATAAACTTAATGGCTAATGGCCTGAGTTTATAATATGCCTCCTTTTTCTCCAGATGTTATAAGGGTTGCGGCATCCCACTAATTAAACGCGGGGCGAGAGACTTACTCGCCTAATACGCAAGCCAAACATAAGCTGGTAACGCGGCGTCTAACGCGCTATATAACGTATCAGCCGATTCGACTCTAGGTCACCGGCGCTGTATAACGCGTTTTTAACATGCCGTCTAACACATTAACCGGTTTAACCTCAGGTCACCAACCCTTTATAATGCGCCCCTTAACTTGCCGTATAATGTATCCTTTTTGCTTCCGGTACCGTATAACTCATCCTTTAACGCGTCGTGTAATGTCTTATTCCTGCCGTTAGTACCGTATAACACGCCCCGTATAATACATAACTCTTACCGAATCCGGTCCCTTAATACCTATAAATACGAACTCCTTTGTAGCTTTTAAAACTTTCTTTTTTTCCCTTTTATATTATCGTTTTCACTTCGCTATTTACCATTTTTCGTAATAATTTTACTACTACCTTTTATATCCTAATTACAATTTCCCACCAACATTTTGCAACTCTCTCCACTCTTTTTCGTCTTAATAATTAACGTATATAATAAACCTAACTTAAGTTCTACCGCTACTAATGCTTTTGGTAAAGATAATAAGCCTCTTTATAAATTACATTATTTTATTATATATAAATAAATTACCGTTAATTGCCTTTTATAGCTTTTTCGCATTATAAGCGACCTACTTGTTTTTGGTAATAGTAAAGATAAAATCGAACTTTTCCTTTTCTAAGAAAAAAACGGGTATATATCGTTTATTAATCGCCTTATAAACTTCGGTATTCATTTTATTTATATCCGAATTTATCTGGCGTAAGTTATCGTATATATTGAAAAGTATATAATAAAGTAAAGTTACATATTAACTTTATAATAAACCTGACCACAATTTGATACTTCCTATAATGTATTTAAAAAATAAGTCTATTTACGGTATCGCCCGATTTACGTGTTCTTCTACGCCAATTAGTTTCCGTTATCGAAAATAAGAGCTATATTTTATCCCTTATTCATAAGCGACAGGGAGATGTCCTGAGTTATCGACCCATCTTTACCTCCGTTTTTTTAATTAGTTAATTAATTCGCCCGACTCCGCGATGTTACTTGGATATAAGTAATCCTTACCGTACCAGCCGTTTAAGCTATTACCTTTTTAGCTATACGTTCTCATTTCCCCCTTATCCCGATTCCGTTTTTTCCTAAAACTTCTTCGTTACCTTTTATGATATTGTTTATTTACTAAAATAAAACTTTTTCAGTTAATCGTACATTAACGTGATTTTTTTTGTTCCGGTCCCTTTTAACGCTTATCGTATACCCTATCGCAATTTTAACTTAAATAGTTAAAATAATATAGCTAAGTAAGATATATCTTTATAGCTAATATAGATCACGGCCTATTAAGTATAACAAACGACGTTTAAATCCTAATTATACGAACCCACATTTCACCCTTATTTTATTTATTAATTTTAATTAAAAACTGGTTAATCGAGCTAATTATAAAAGGGTAGAAAATAGTACCCGGGTCGATTACGTAGCCTGAACCTAAACTAATGTATTATAATCTTTAGTCACCCGCCTAAAGGGTTGCTATTATCGCTCCGCCTTTCGCCCTGCTCCTCGTTAGCTGTTATCGTCGGCCTTTCCTAACTCTCGTACTTCCTAACGTTATTCGTTATCCTCGGCGTTACCCCACGCCCGCCTCGCCTCTTACTAGCCCCCTTCGTCGGCGCCTAATAACTCCCGCCACGCCCATCGTTATCCTTCCTTACTAACGTCTTTTGGTATCCGGAACTAGTTATAATAAAGCCCTTAACGTTAATAACACCGTTACTTACTAGAATTTAATTAAAATGATATAAATAATTGGGTAAATTTTTGATAATTCAAGGTAAAACCCGTTTTACCGTCGGATATTTATTCGAGAAAGTCGGGTAATATTTACCTGATCCTGTTTATTATATAGTAATATAATTAGTAATAAATTATTCCTTCATTTTACAAATAATATGTTATTTTGAAGATGTAAACAATTCGTCCCGCATAAGTTTCTTAATATAGATTCGACGTCGACATCGAAATACTGGGCTATTATAAGCCCAAATATTCCCCTATTCATCCTTAAAATTATCTAAAGCTATAATACATTGGCAATTTTCCAGTAATTCCTATTCCGATTCATTACAACCCTTTTACCTCATTAATATAAAGCGAACCTTATTTCGACCCATTTTTGCCATAAAAATTTATTCAACTTCAAATTTTTCGAATATACCATTTTCTATATCGTTGATGATTAAAACTAATCCCAGACGAATATCGGATAGGACCTACAAAAGAAAAGGGCTCAAAACCGCCCGCTTAACCGAATTAACGTAAAATATAAGGTATTTACTAAAAATATCCAAAAAGATATTAAATAAATTCGAAACTTTTATAACCCGGTATTAATTGTAAAGCTAATGAAAAAAAAATTTAAAACGGTTAGTTTTAATATTACATAGGCTTAGATAAACTTAATCCCTCACTTTATATCATTTCGCCAGACGTTGTCGACGGTTAACCACTGTTATTATTTATTATTAAATATATATTATTGTTGTTTAAGACAATTTTGTACCTTCGCATAAATATGACAAAAACGTAATAGCTTGCCTCGCCATATTAGTTAACAACTTTATATCACCATTTATCTTTTGGATAGGTAATATTTTATATCTATTTACTAAATAATTTACATTAAACCCGGTAACCATCAACTTTCGATTATTTAACGTAAATTAATAAATAGATAAATATAAAGCTGAATCGTATTACGAAAAGACAACAACGATATATAAATTGTGATGGTATTACTAAGTAAGCTGAAGCCAGTTAGCGTGGCTTGCATCAGTTGACGTGAGTCAGCCCTCTTGACCGTTACGCTAATGTCAAAAGTACTAATAATCCAAACGTATTGGATTACGCTAACCATACTATAGGGGCGGGACATGACTCGTCAAAACATCGTGCACCTCAACATGCACATATCTCATAACATTGACTAATATCTCATAGCCTAAGTCCATAACATAAATACTTTTAAACTTTTTAGTTTATACGTTGAATATCATTCTTTATTTATATGTAATATGTTATACATTAAAATTATTTAACTTTCACTAAAAAAATAGGGTTGTTTGAAATACATTTACCCAATTCGAATCACGATTACTAATAATAAAAGTCAGAAAACCATAAATTTTTTATTATATATTCCGAAATAATTTTGTATACGTATCGGCGGTTATAAACTATATGGCCTCGAATTATACAAACTTGAAGAGGCGATTTGTAATAATTGATAAATATCGAGAGCAGCCTTGAATAACTAGTAGGTCAAGTATAGAATCGACGGAAATATATATTTAATACTGATTTAAGATAAAAAAGGGTTAAGGGAAGCTTTGTTGTAAGTTACGACGAGGTTTCGTTTCGTTACATTACGTATATATTCGATATAAGCATCGAATATTGACGATTATTTCCTTTTAGTGGTAATCCTATTAAAAAACAAGAAACAAGATGTTTTTACCCGGATAACCTATAATAAGCAAATTGTAGGTTTATTATAAGATCCTTGTTATTAATAATTTGCAGTTTGATAATTACAAATAATTATGGTAACGTAATGTACCCCACGAATTAATCCCGTAATTCGTAATTTATATTGATTAACCGGCTTTAGGTAAAGAACGATTCACGCTTTCGGAAACTATTAATAAACGAACCTTATATAACGGTTTATTTACTATTTTCTAGTTTCATAATTTTGTCAAGGTACCTGAGCCTAAAATAAAGCTATTATTCGACGTTAACAAGTTTAACGGGCTTAATGCGAGTTGGGTTCGTAACGGTGTTGCCGGTTTCGGCGTATTAAAATCCCCCAACGTTATTCCCGATAAAAACTCGAGCGCAGGCCGGGCCCGAGGCGTTCCCGCCTTCAACGGCCCTTCGAAAACCTTCGACTTACCTTAAAAGTGTATATCGTTACGGTGTAATAACCAAACCTTCGTCTAAACAAATTTATTTATAAAACCCGCTGTAATTTACATTTATTTAATATATAAGTTTATTATTATTATATATTACATAACAATGAAAATAGGCCAAAAACTAACGTACGGCGTTTTTTTAATTTCGGGTTTTTCTTATAATCTACGGGTTAACGTATTTGGACGGGCGTTTTAAGTTTCGGGTTTAAACTGTAAGTAATATTGAAAAAAACGAAAGAACCTCGGTCTTTCTAACCTAACGTTCCGAAATTAAACGTAGTGAAGAAATTTATTCCAGTTTTTATGGTCCGTTAAAATACCAAACAGAGTAAAGATATTACGTAATTCGAAAAACCACGTTTTTAAATAGGATATTACTGCGAAAACCTCCTTATCGTAAATAATATAATTACGTTTGGTATTTATTAATAGTATGTAATAATAATCTACTAGTTTTAAAATATTATAATTATTCCATTAAAACAAATAACCTTTTAACTTCGTTTCTAAACAATCAGTTTTTACTATCGTAAGCCGATTTGGATCCTAATATGTTAAATCAGGGCCGTAACAAAAGTATCCTTTAAAGTTTGAAATATAAGTTTTTCCCGCTTTATTTCAGCCGAACGATTTTTTTACTTCGTTATTCGAATAAGATAATCCGTTAACCTGGAGAAATTATTAATAAAATTACGATAAAAGTTGGTAAAACCCAGAAAACTTCGAATCTTCCGGATAATACGTAGTAACTTTTACTCGCGTATTACCCGAATTTTTTTGGAGTCAACCCGAATACCTACCTTAACCATAATGATAAAACCCAGGTATTTCACTTTTCGAATTACGAAATTACACTTTTTCAAATCTAAATTAAACTCTATATTACTAAAACCTTTTAAAACTACGCGAACTTTCGCTATATAGTTTTATTTAATACTGTGAGAAAAAACCAAAAGGTTATTTAGGTACTTTATAACATAATGATCTAAAATATCCGCTATTATATGGTTAATACATTGTTAAAACGACGTCGACGTTTTCGTTAGCTTATAAGGGATAATTAATTATTTAAATAATCCGAATAGCATACGAAATGCCATTAATTCCTCCTATTTAGGTGTAATCCAAATATGGTAAAAAGCCGTTCAAATATCTAAATTCGTAAGTTACATCTACTTCGATAACGTACGTAGTATCTTTTTAATTAAAGGTAATGGAAAACGATTTTATTCGGTAATTTTACTTAATATTCGGTAATCGATATGAAACTGTCATTCCCCTCTTAGTTTAAAAATAAGCAATACCATCGTTATAGCTGAAAAAAAAAGCTTAATCAGATCTAACTTTTATTTATTAACTTCTTAACCTATCGTTAAAACTTCAAAAGTTAATTTTGTAATATTATATATAATGACCTTTAAGGTCGTTTTAATAAAAATTCATTCTTATTCAATTGAATATAAATATAATGATCGAGTTTTTCTTTATATGGGAATAAGGATATAACTTCATCCTAATCAAATAGGTCGTAAAATTTTGTTAATTTTAGTGAAAAAACATAACTAATTCTTTTACTCCTTAATAATGGTCGTTGCCATCGTTTGTAAAATCCGAGTTATTTTGTAAAAGCTTATAATAAAACCTAATCAAAATTAATCCCCCGTAAGGTATACTTTTCGGTACGAACGGTTTGTTAAACCGATAAAAACCGATTCTATCACGCCCCGTATATCCTTTAACCTAAAACATATTATTAACGCGTCGATAATTAATTATTTTTACCAATCAGTTATTAAACGATTACCGCCAACATTTAAGGTCAACTGTCAAGATCGTATCCAAGGTATCTCAAAATTTATATACCGCGTTATTACAGGAATAATATATATTAATATAGGGTTCAACTATTTATTAACATCTTTGCAAAACTTGATTACTAAGTTAATACGCGTATTTTGCTGTAATTGTTGAAATAGTATTGCATGCAGTGCAGTTGGTCAACTTTACTTATAGTAAAGTTGACCTTACTACAAATATATTACTTTGTGGAGACTTACTGCATTGGGTGTAAGTCGAGTGTAGTACTCTGCACTTCACTTTAGAGCATAGGCAAAGAAATTGGCCATACAAATTACAGTGAAGACCGACTAGCGGTCTGCCAAAGCTAGAATAATACATCCACTATCTGACCACGCAATACTACTGTTACTTCGATCAATCGAATCGACAACATTTCAACGTCTAAGGCCTACCAATACTAATCAGTGCTTACCTGTCTATTAGTTTAAGCACAAATAAGATAAGTAAAAGAAAAAGCTACTTTCTGGTTGTTACGCTCTGTGACTACGGCTGCTAAGGTAAAGGAAAGATTCTTACGAAAGGCCTTTATTAGTACTACTTCAGTCCCTAACAGCAGGAAAACAAAAAAGACTTATAGGTTGCGTCAGTTCCCAACGGCAATCTGGAAGTAAACGACGGTATCGCTACTAAAAAACACCAAAAAAACTTCATTAATCTTTCTTAAAGATGTTAATATTAACTGTCAAAAGTTTCAAAGTTCGAAAAGTTGGCAAACGGCTAAGTTAGTACTAATACGGATACTACTGCTGCAAAAAAAGACTAAATCCTGCGGCCAAAACAAAAAAAAACCTTCGCCCTCTACCTATAACCTCTAACAATAAACGACCTCCAACCTTACCCTCCACACCAAATCTCTACCCATACTTTACTTTTTTTTAATTCCCTACGCCACGCCGATTACCAAGTTCTCTTCTCCAAACGAAAATACCATATCGCGTCAAGAAAGCCACGTCGCGCGACCTTTCGCCAAGTTTCCAAGTTCCCACACAACTCTACGCCAAAAACACCAAGTCTATACACCCAAAATCACCAAGTCCCTCGCCCTCCACGCTTTACCAAGTCCTACCCAAGCCAAAAAGTCAAGATGTATACCGTCAACTCTCACTTTAAAGCCATTACCAACCTTACCAGAAAAAAAAGTAATTAAAGCGCTCGGAACTGATTTTACCAAGTTTTACAATAACGACCTCTAGGCATTGAATATTAACGAAAAATAAACCGAGAAACACTTTACCAACTTCGCTGGATACTTTGTCGTTAAATACAATACTAGCTATAACCCTCAATAAACTTTTAATAGATATCGTGAGTTTTTTAACGACTAGATAATTAATATGTGGAAAATAATTTAAAAAGGGTTTAAGTTAAAACTTAGGCTCAAACTAAAAAAACGAGGTATCTTCGTTTAAAACAAGGAGTTACGACGTTAGCTCAAGCCCTTTTGATCTTTGCCCAACTTAACGAATACCTTTACAACTCACGGTCTAAAGGAAAACCAGTTAAGGAACCTTACCGCCCTTACACGTGATCCAGGGGACCTTCCCTTTACTCTTAGATAAATCAAGCCTTTTCACGCGCCGGCGATAATCATAATGATCTACTCGGCAGCCTAACACTTCCACGTGACAACGTGGAGTACGCCCTTAGCAGGAGCAAGGCACATAAGGCAATGGTCGCTAACACGGCTAAAGGTATTAACGTTAACGCATTATACAAGTCAATTAAGTAAGATCGTCAGGCCTCACAAAACCTTTAAATACCCATTACTCCTTAGTAATTTAGTTGCTAAGCCCCTTAAGACTCTTCCCTGTTTTTGTTCGCTTACACACGGAAGCCCACTATAGATCCTACTATAGGACTTTATCCTTCGGGTCAGGAAACTAGTAATTACCCTTAACACCATACTTTAAAGGCCCTAAGGCTTAAACTATTAGGAAACACTATTTACGGCTAAGACGATTATCGCGACTTTCTATCAAAACCTGTTAAAATAGTCAATGTTAATTACAAACTTTTTACGGATTTCGCTAAAATTTAGGATGATACAAAAAAGTATAACGGGAAGTCTTATAACCGTTTCGACATCAAGATAATAACCTTTCTAAATATATATAAGTAAATGAAGGTTGTACCCTTTAGTTTTTACTTACTGTTTCCCGGAATTCTTACAAGCTACACTAAAGATTACTACCTAACCTTCCTAACTAGCGCTACCACATTTCGCGAAATTTATGATAGTATAAAGGGTTACTTCGATTACGACGTTTATCTTACGTAATACCATACAAACTAGGTTACTACGAGGTAAACTACAATAATAACAAAGAAAAAAAAGAAGGAAATACCAATCAACGTACTTAATCAAATAATTAAAAAGTTAATATTATGCCAAAAACCAATAGGGAAAGCTCATGCTTGAAAATCTACACTTCGCAAACAGATACAGGCAGCGATCACGGGCGTTAACGAATTCGAATACGCCTTACAACGCCCAAATGCCACCTACGAAGGCTTATTTAGCTAGTTACGCTTTTCGCTAACCACTGTAATAATAAGTATACTAAACTCGCTTTGTATATACTCCTGAGCTGGCAACTTTTTTAATGCAAATAGAAAAGACCTTACGGTAATTAACTACGTCGATCGCAAATACGGGCGCCTACAACGCCTAAGATTTAGCCTATCGACTTTAACCTTAAACTAGAGATAATAATCACGTTAACGCCAATAATATTTAGGTGAACCTATTAACTGTAAATACTATCTTTGTAATAGTAATAAGAAATATTGAATTTATGGTAAGTATAACGATTAGTTAACTCGGTATCCCTCCGCTAAATGTAATAACAAAAAAGCAATATACCACGCTAAATATCCTACTACTTCGAAACAGGATTACTTAAATCAAATCGCAAACGTTAATGGCGACGAACTAATTAACGTCGCCAACGCCTTTAAGTAAATCAAATAACACGAAAATACCACTCCTAATACAGCTTAGTAACTAGTCGACCATGCTTTCCTGTACCGTTTAGGTAGTAAAAACCCTTACCTTTGCCCTAACCAAGCCCTTAACCCTTTACACACATTTAACCTTCGCGATAATTATACGGACTATACGTTTTAGAGTATTATGTCAAACATAGGGGTTATAAAATACTTAACAAAAGGTTATTCGTAATATATGGCGTTGCGGAGAGAAAGTACTATAGTCACTAAAATTAATCGTCACGATATAAGCAAGGCCAAAGTTGATTTTAACCTAAGCGAATAACTATCGTTATTAGGGATAACGGTAGTTTAAACTGTTGTAAAAGCGATTACGTTTTACATATTTAAGTTTTTACCTCTTTTTTACTTTGTTTGAAGAATATAAAGACCTTCAGTGTTAACGTTGACGTTAACATAAACGATTTTATCAGAAACAGCTACAGGTTTTTACTTGCCCTTAAGTAGGGGTACCTCTAATTTAATATTTAAGCCCTGGAAGTAATGGTGTTCAATATAACGAAGCCGGTGATACGTCAATTATACCGGCGCTTTAACCACCTAGCCGTTAACAGGCTATACAAAGTTCTTAAGTTTGCGAGGTATAACGATGTGGCATAATTTGCCCTAAAATCCATTTAAAATCTTTGCTATTATTGTTAAACGTATACCCAACCCCCCTGTAAATTTAAGTTTTGTACTAAAAGACGATAAAGATTTCAACTACTAGGTCTTTATTAATGTATTTTACTTAAATAATAAGCCTATACTTTACATCGTTAATTCCGTAACCTGTTTTTTATGGGTTTGAGTTTCTAAATTCCCTTTCGATAAAAGATACATAGGAAACGTTAAGAATGCTGTAAATTAACACGTACCTGGGCCTATCCAACGTCGTTGTTCACGATACCGGTATAAACTTTGCTACTGTAAAATTTTAAAAAGATACCAAGATAATAGTTATTTAATGTAAACAGGTACCTTTAAATGCCCACGAAAGCATTAAAAAGGTTAGAAGAGCATACGCCCTACTTCTCTGAGCGTATAATATCATTATGTTAGAGATTAGAAGCTTTACGGATCTGGAGGAACGTTTACAAATGGTAGTGAAAGGCCTTAACAACACCGTAGGCCCTAATGGCTTAGTGCCAACGCTCCTAGTCTTCATAGCGTACCCACGCCTAACAAGTGAATCTCCGCCCTCGAAAATTACTTAGAAACGTATTACGGCTTATAACAAAGTCTTAAGGGAACTACGAAGAAAATCGACATGCCGCCAGGTTAATAACGTCCTTAACACTAAAAAAAGCCCGTTAACGATCAATGTACTTACTTTACCGTTGTAAAGTAAAGTCCTTGTATAAAGAAAGCCAGATAAATAGGAGGGCCTATATAAAATATTAAGTATTGTAAACTCTAAAGTAGTTGTTAAAACTGCTAACGGTCTTATATCCTTTCGAATAACTTAGGTCAAGCCTTATGTTAGGGGTACTAAAGATAAAGACCCTTAAGCCTCTTAAGGTAAACGACCGAGCTAATACGAACCTTTTCTATTCGTTATCAACAAACCGATAAAACGCTGCCGACGCGGGAGACCCCCGAAAAAAAATATTAAAAAGGAGGAATATGTTATGACCCAACATCTGCAGGGCGCACCAGCGGCGGCCCCGCAGCAGATAACAAAGGAAATCGGTTGGACACAGCCTCTCGGCAGGCACCAGGGATCCACAACAGACACACCGTACACAAGGGTTAGGGTCAGCATGGTGTGAGACTCGATGGACTCGGTATCGAGCCAGTCGAGCCTACACTGAAGACGTATGAAGGCGCGGATATATAAGGACACTTTCATTACCAAGATAGATAGTATTTCCTTCATAGCTCTTCAGTTGTCAATCTAAGTATTCAGTCTACCCTGAATAGCCTCACGGCTTCTGATCATCACTCGCACGAACACAGTCTTGATATTGCACCTTTTGTTACCTCTGCTACCTTACTGCTAACATAAACCCTCTGACACCTTCTATATACTCACGGGTATTTAGTGTGATCATTACAGAATACATATAGAGCTATATCTACAATACTACTTAGGTAAGTAGGAAGGAGAAAAATAACGAAAACCTGGCAATAAAGCTCCGTATACAAAAGATTATTAAAACCTCCAGCAAGCCCTTAAAGGAAATTAATAGTGTTGAAATTAACAGTCTACTAACTCGGGGGGTTATATAATTCGTGCCGAAAACCGACTTTAACCTTCAAAATCTAAACGTTACAATATTTAAGTCAAGTATTATCCACGAAGTTGAAGGTAAAACTATGGGGCGGCCGTACGAAAAGTTACAACTAATTTCTTAAGGATAAAGTGATCAAGGAAAAACCTGGATTCTTAAGTGATCGCTAAAGATTGAGAAAATTAGTTAACGCTTAGTCATTACTTTGGAAATAAGTTTACTAACCAAAATTAAAGGCAAGTTTACACTTAATAAAAGTGATATAACGTAAGCCTATATGTAATTAATAACGGATATATAGTGGATTGTACTGCTAAAACTGCTATAAAAACTCCGTGCCATTTATCCTCCAGGTACGGTAATACGATATATCAAGCCACTATACGGATTAGCTAAAACAGGCGTTTATTATTTCCTAACCTACCAGTTTTACTTCAAATCCCGGCTAGCAATAAAGTCTTTAATATAAGATTCATGTTTTCTAGTAACGTAAAAGAAGGACTTCGGCGTGGTAAGCATGTAAATTAACGATGCCCTTTTCGTCGAAACGGCTGGATTTATAGTATAGGAATAGTAAGCGATTAAAGACTTTGAGTTTTGAAATTACAAGCAGGTGACGAGACTAACGAAAAATACCTAACTAGACTTTAATAAGTTATTAATCCGTATACTTAATATTAAACCCGGCTTTAGCTTTCGCCAAAAGGGTTCAAGGGCTATTTTAGTAACAATTAACAAGACTAATGAGGCCAGGGCTTAACGGTACTTAAAGTAATATATTCGGGATAGTTATATTACTACACTATACCAACTAGAAGCTTTTTACAATCTATTCATTACGATATAAGTATAAACACCAACCAATGAAAACTTTAACCGGTTACATAAAAGGCTTAAATAGTAAATGCGAAACTTAGACCGCGGAATTAATATAGTATCAATCGACCTTTTAAAAGACAAGTTTATAATCTTTACGAACGGTTTTTTTGTTTTTTTTTGCAAATAACACCGACTTATCTTTATAGATCGGCTTCCTAATAACCTTCGTTAACGAAAAAAAACGGGAAAATAAGTTTAACATCATCGCCAATCTAATCCACTAATCCTCCGTCAAGTGCAAAAATATTACACGAAACATACTAGTATCGAAGGTTTATAACATAATAATAGGCTTTAACGTAAACATGGCATTGTAAAAAATCCTTAACCTTATTACTAGGCAGTTGCTAATTCCTTCTATCCTGGTGGTAATTTGTATCAACTTAAAAGGCTTTTTCTAATACATTTTTAAAACTTGGAACCACCAGTGAAAAACGCTTAATAATCGACGTAATAGCACTTCATAAAGCCTACAAAGGTAAGGAGATCGAGGAATTCCGATGGATCGATGGCAAAGATAACTACGAAAATACCATAACGAAGGTGGCACTAAATAAGTCTCTAGAAAGGTTTATGAACAACAATAGGTTAACTATACGCATAGAGGGCTACGTTAGCAGGCTGCCCGAAAAACCCAAATCACGTGACGGTGGATAAGGATGTACTGGAAGATTGAAAGTCTGCCAGGAAATTGATAATAGTAATCTGTTTAAGTAGCATAGTTAAAGTAAAGGCTTGCAAAGGGTTGTGGTGGAAGGGGAAACTTACGAAGGGTTGTGACGGAAGAACTTTTTGTAAGAGTTAATAAGCTCAGACCTCGAAGCGGCGAAGAAGTTGAGTCCAAATGGGGTCAATTTGTATGCAATTAGGTGTAATGCAGTATGGAAGTTAATCGGAATTAACAGGGGGTACAAGGCTACTGTTTAGTGTTAACCGGAAAAGATTGGTTAACTAAATTGACGTATGCGTACAAACTAAAAAGCTGCTAATGTTGGAATAGTATTGAATTTAGTGTAAAAGGCAAACTTTAATTACAGTAAAGTTAATCGTATTACAATTATATTGCTTTGTAGGAACTTACTGCATTGGGTGTAAGTTGTGTACAGTATGCTGCACTTCACTTTAGGGTATGGGCCAAGCAATTAGCTATACAAATTACAGTGCAAACCGGCTAGCGGTCTTCCAAACCTAGAACAATACATCGACTATCTGATCACACAATAATACTGTTACTTCGACCAATAGAATCGACAACGTTGCAACATCTAAGGTTTACCAACAGTAACCCTAATATCGTATCGATATTTCGAAGATATAATAAACGATTTTTCTTCATATTGAACCGTCATATTGAAACAACGTTTATAATATAACAACAATTATAGCTAAAATCGATTGAAGTAATTTAAAATGAAATATTATAAAAATTATAAAGAAAAGGAATAGATTTTCCTTTATACATATTTCAATCACATTAAACTCTTTGTAATTTGATTTTACAATTATGCTGTTAACATTATAAAACCTTTAAATGAAATTAGATCTAAAAATTAGACTTTTCTCGTCGCTATTAATAGGAAACCTTTATTTAACTTTTTAGCTTAAACCGTATATACCTACATAAAAGGTAATACCAAGCGAAGTTCGTAACTACGTTAGTAATGGTTCGACGAATTATAACGTATATAACACCCTGTAACGAACCTGGCTTAACTTTCCTTTATCGTCGCCTATTTCGTTTTACGTCCTTAGTCCTAAGCGCGCACCAAAATGATTTATTAAAACAGTTGGCCATGATATTTAGATGACTAGTTGCGATTATTACAACTCTTTAACGAAGATACTTAAAAGGCGTAAACCCCTATTATAACTATATTATTATTTGGTTGTTAAACCTATACGGGTCCCATTAGCTAACGATAAAAGCGTTGTCTTAAGTTTAAAAATTTCAATTCGTCGGCGAGTTCGCGTACTTCTTTAGGTTTATAATATAGTCCAACCGACTAACGCCTACCGTAATGGATTTTTCGTGAATACGTAGCAATATTCGGGAATGTAAGTAATTACACTTTACGGTCGAAGGTAGATCCAGTCCGTCCGCTTAAGCCAAAAGTATTTCGAACCTAATAATAAATGATATCCATAGGTTTTTATCGCTTATAACTAATCCCCTTAATTCGACTAATACTTTATTTGCGCGATAAAGGTTACCAAAAGTAACCTCGGTGTAATTGAGGAATTTACCTATATTATATATTTTTTCGCATTCGCCGGCTTTGTAATACGTTATAATCGTTTACTTTACTGTTATCGTATAATAATCCTATACTTAAAAGAATGTATACCAACTTTTATTAATTTATATTTTGTACGTTTTTAATATAAATCTGATTATTTAATGCGTAGTCGCCTATATAAAAGCAAATCCGTTTAATTACGGCTAGTTATATCGTTTTTGTTTTTCCTAAGCCGGTAAAAAGCTAATACGAATCACAGCCAATTCGACTTCGAATTACTAAATCTTAACTACAACTTAAACGAAGTTAAACGTAAAATTGATAGCTAAAGTTAATTAACCCTGTTGTTATAATTACTTTATAGTCGACGCGATATAGCTTATAGTGTCTTATAAACTAAAAATATCAGCTTAAGTTGGCCTCGAAAGGGTAAGACGTATATTTATAAAAATGGAAAACTAGGTATTCGTTAACGGCATATACTTTCTGATAACGTCAAAGTATAACGTAACATTATTAACTTTTGTTGTCGATTCGTTGATTATAAGTAATACTTCTTCAAAAACATAAAAAGAAAACATGAATAATATATTATAGTTCGACTTATAATAATAAGTCAAGTAAATACTAAATGGAACTTACTATTAAAATACAGCAGAAAAGTCAAAGAGGCTATTGTAACCCACCGTTTAGGACCTATGAATATAGCCAATACTCAGCCCGTCACGTGCCTTTACACGTTCCATGTATGGACCGCGCCTGGTCCGTGCCCATACTGGGCCCAAACCGGGTACTGCCTATCCTATTACGTACACAGTCACGTAACCTATAGACTCAATGGCCAATAGCCTGAGTCCATAACACCCACCCCTCAGAAAAAGGAACGAAAGGCTTTCAAAGTTATAAACTTTACCCTTTCGCCGCTGGTAGAAACCACATTACTTATAACGACCCCATAACGCCGAAAACATAATATTGTTAAGCTTTAACACAATATGTAATCATTGACTCTTTAAATTATATTATATCAATCTTTATTTAAAGAAAACGGAGGTGGCGGAGCGAGCCCGCCGCCTTAAAACGTGGCTTGTGAAGGTGTATCAAGAGGATCTTTTGGCGCATAAAGCGTTAAAACGACGTATTCGGATTCGCGTTCCCAGGCTGGCAATGGATACACCTTATGTACTATGCGTTACATCCGCTGCCGTAGGTAAATCCATTGGAGACTACCGCTAAAGTGGGGGTTGTTCATCCCGCTACTACCGCTATAAATGGATTAGCAATATGTACGCCCTTATTCCGATAGTTTTAAAGCCGTAAACCAAAATTTTACCACACGTTCACTATCTCTAAGGTAAGTTACCTATTTCTTTAACACGTAATTATAGTTTCAACTATTTAGTATATACATTTTCAATATATCGTTCGAAACTCCCCTAAAAATTATCATTTTAATACCTAAAAAAAAAAAAAAGTATAATTAGTATCAAAAGTTAACCGGTAGCTAAAGGAGACAAAAACCGCTATTACCGCCTGACAGGCGGGTTTATATATGTTACGTAGGAGAGTTCGATGACGGTAGAAAAAAAATAAGACAAGAACAAAAATAATATAGCCCTCGCCTCCTCCGCCCTATTTGGTAGTAGTTAATTATCATGTTTTATATTTGCCAGTTTTTTCGGCTTTAGTATGAATAAATATTATAAAATGAAAATGCTTGTATAAAGGAAATCGGAACGTAAATGATGAAAAGTCAATAGAAACAGTAATAATGTGTTAGAAAAGCTATGAATAACAAATGCAAAAAGTGATAATATACTAGAACAGCTACAAATGGTAAATGTAAAAATTCATAATAGATTGAAACAGAGGTAAATTGTAAATATGAAGAGTAATCATATATTATAAGCGCGAAAAAATACCCATTAAGAAGGAAGGTAATAAACACGAGGTGTGAAAAAAAAAAAACATAGTACGCCTACATGGGGTTAGGTTACAAAACCTTCCTCGCAATGCTAACAAAAAAGTATTTATAAATATAAGCTCCTCTAATACCACATTCAGGACGCCCTTAATTATCATATCCGCGGGGTTTAACTTCTTGTCGATCTATTTTATCTCCTTAATTTAGCGGTGTTTATACGACTCGCGTAAAGCTATAATATCGATTATAAAGCATTTCTTGTTTATAATGCTGAGTTTGACGAGGTATTCGTAAAATGAAGAAAAGTCAATGTAAACCACTAGAAGAAGGGATTTCAGACCAAGGTTCGAAATAATTATACGAAACGTTACTATCATAGTAATACTGGAGTGGAAACCTCCAACTATACCATAAATTTCAAAGGCTATAACTCTCTGAGTAACCCGCTTATTTTTCGTTGAACTCTAATCAATAACGTTAATATAAATGGTAAATCCATTCTGAGCCAGAGTTTTGTTTCCAAAAACAAATATAAACATATTTTTAAACTATAATTATTGTTCTTTACGAAATATTCATTATTAAAGACAAATAGTTTTATCATACGTATATTAAGTGGTATAAAGCGGAGGCCACATTATGAAGTACCAATTCACTATTCGACGGGTTTATGTAACATTACGTAATGATGGAAAAATCAAACGTCGTTTCAGATTATATTATCAATACAACTCATAAACTATGTACACGCTAATAATTGTACTTATTAACTCGTTTTACACTAGTCAGGTTAATATAGACCACTTTATCTGATTACCCTTTTGACACAAGCATTAGAATACCTTTCTAAAGCGTAATCATTATACCATTAAATTTGATTAGGTGGTCCTCAATTAGATGCACTTTTAGCTTCGTTTCCAGATGAAACTCATAAAGCTTTGCCCCTCTACTACGAAAAATAGCACATAATATAATATAAATATATAACCGGTATCTATTTCATTAAGAAAAAAATTTGTCAAATGTCGTATGAAAACCAATAAATATAAGTTGGATATTAATTTAACCATTTCTAAATACTCCTTATGATACTTTCAATAAGTATGAAACCAGTATATACTAACCATAACAAAATCGTGAAGTAACTTTAAGATATGTAATTACGTTTAGAGTAGATGATATTTCCAAAGCTTTATAGATATATAAATGTAAACACGCCGCTTAAGGTGGGGTTTTAATTATTTGTAAACTTGCGCAATATCCTGTAACTCAAAATAAAGGTTATAAGTGTTATGGTCCGACCTACGATGGTAAGCCAAGTAGGTGCCAAATGGGGTTTACTATTGAGGTACGGTGGAAGACTAGAAGAGGCTACCATGGCCCACCGTGCAGGACCTATGGATATAGCCAGTGCCCAATCCGTCACGTACCCTTACGCGTACTATGCACGGACCGTGCCTGGTCTGTACCCGGCCAGTGCCTAGTTAATGCCCAGCCCGTTACATGCCCTTACGTGTGCCATACACGGACCGTACCCGGTCCGTACCCGGTCCGGGCCCGGATTGAGTACTGCCTATCCCGTTATATATATAATTATATAACTTATAAACTTAATAACCAATAGCCTAATTCCATAACATACCCCTCTTTTTCCCGGATATTATAATGGTTATGACGTCCTATTAGTTAAACGCAGGGGGCGGGTTTTACCCGCTTAGTACGCGGGCTATGCGAAAGCTGGAAACGTAACGTTTAACGCGCCGTATAACGTATCGGCCGATCCGACCCTAGGTTACCGGCGTCGCTTAATGCATCTTTAGGCCTAACGTATAATATATTTCTTTTACTACCGATACCATATAACGCTCTTTCAACGAGCCGTATAACGTATTAATCGGTTTAACCTCAAGTCGCTGACGTTTTATAACGCGCCCCTCAACCATGTTGATGGTACCGTAAAACGTACCTTTTAACGCACCATATAAGGTATTCTTTTTGCTGTCAGTATCGTATAACGTACCTTTTAACGTGCTGTATAATGTATTTTTTTGTCGCCGGCGCCGTATAACGTACTATTTAACGTGCCGTATAATACCTAGCACTTGTTGAATCCGGTTTACCAATCCTTATAAATACGAATGCCCCCGTAACCCTTCAAACTTCCTCTTTTTTCCTTTTATAACGCCGCCTTCCTTTGCCATTTACCCTTTTTTATAACAATTTTACTTTCTCCCTTTATATACTAATTAATAATTTTATTTAATATCCTTTAGTCATTTCCTTTACCTCGTTTTTATAGCCGACATATGTAATAGACCCGGATGAAGCTACATTACCACCGATATATATAATAGACCCGGCTGAAACTACGTTACCGCTGACATCTTTGTTAAAAATAACAAACCGCTCCGTAAGATATATTACCCTATTACGTACGAATAACTTACCATTAACTATCTTTTGTAATCACCTCGTGTTATAGAAAATTTCCTCGTCTTTATTAATAACTAAAACGAAAACAAACTTCATTTTTCATAGGTTAAAGATGCTTATATATCGTATATTAACCGCTTTTTTAATTTCTATATTTTTTTTACTTATATCCGAGTTTATCGTATATAAAGTTATCATACGTATCGAAAGGTTTATAATAAGGTAAACTAATAAATTGATTTTACGAAAAACATAACTATGAATTGACCACTTTTTGTAATATATTTAGGAAATAAGCTTATTTATAACCTTGCCCAGTTTATGCGCCCTTTTATATCAATTAGTTATTGCGGTCGAGAATAAAAGTTATATTTTATCCTTTACACGTAAAAGTTAAGGAGATTTTACGCGTTATCGACCCGTTTTTATCCCTACCTTTTCTAAATTAATTCATCAGTTTACCTGGCTCTACGATATTACTCGGGTATAAGAAGTTTTTACCGTAGCGGCCGTATAAGCCGTTACCCCTTTAGCTATACGTCTCCATTAACTTGTCCTTTCGGGTCCGTCCTCCTTTAAAAATTTTCCGTTACATTTTACGATATCGCTTATTTATAAACATAGAACTTTTTCGATCGATCGTATTTTAACGCATAAAGTTTTTACCCCGGCCCCTTTTAACTACCGCCATATAAAATTTCCTAATTCTGGCCTAAATAATTAAAATAATACAGCTACTTAGTTTATATCCTTTATAGTTAATGTAAGTTACAGTTCATAAAATGTAATAAGCGACATCTAAGACTTAATTATATAAGCTCCGATTTTACCCGTATCACATTTGTTAACCTTAGTTAAAAACGAATTGATCGAGCTAACCGCGAACAAATGTAAAATCGTATCCGAGTCGATAGCGTTGTCCGAACCTAAATTAATATATTATAGTTTTTAATAACCCGCCTAAAGGGTGGTTTTCCCCGCACCGCCTTTCATTTTACTTTTTGTTAACCATTATCGTCGGCTTTTTTTAACGACCGTCTCTTTTAAAGTTATCCGCTATTATCGGCTTTCCCCAACGTCCGTTCCTCCTCGTACTATCTATTATCGGTCTCCCTTAACGTCCGTTCCTCCTCGCATTATTCTCTATTCTCGGCGTCGCCCCACATTCGTCCCGCCTTTTACCAACTCCTTTCGTCAGTACTTACTAACGCCCGTCACGTTTCTTATCGTCCTCCTTCCCCGGCGTCACCTAATACCTAGAACTGGTTATAATAGGGATTTTAATGCTAATAAATCCGATATTCGTTAAAAATTAATAAGAATACTAATAACGAATAGGTAAATTTTTATTAACTCATAGTAAAAGTCGTTTTGAAGTCAAATACATATCCGAAAAAATTGAATAATATTTACCCCGCCTTGCTTATGATATTATAACTTCGTTCAATAATAAAATATCCTTTCTTTTTATAAGTACTATATTTCTTCGGCGTTATTAACGATTGGCCTTATATATATCGTTTAGTATAAACTCGACATTAAAGTAAAAATACCGGGCTATTATAAACACTAATATCCCTTTATTTCGCTTTAAATTTATTTATGGTTACGGTATACTAATAATTGTTTAGTAATTTTCACTTTGGTTTATTATAATCCTTTTATTGAACTAATATAAAATGAACCATGTCCCGCCCCGTTTTTATCGCGAGAATTTCTTAAATTTTAAATTTCTCGTGTATATCTTTTTATATTATTCATAACGAAAATTAGTTTTGGATAGGTGTCGAAGAAAACCTACGAGAGAAAAGGGTCTGAAACCGCCCGTTTAACCAAATTTACGTAAAATACAAAGTTTTTTTTTTAAAAAAAAATTAAAACAATATAAAACGGGTTCTAAATATTAACGACCTAGTATTAATCATAAAGCTAATCGAGTTTTTTACTTAAACGGTTGGTTTTAATATTACGAAGGCTTAGTTAAATATAATCCCCCATCTTATATCGTCTCGTTGGATGTCGTTTACGATTTTTCGTTGTTTTTATTTATGATTAGATATAAATTATCGTCGTTCAAATTAGCTTCTCCTCTTTATATAAATAAGTTAAAAATACCGTAATTCGTTCCGTCGGATTAGTTAATGATTTTATATCCCTATTAACTTTCGAAATTGTTAATATTTTATATTTATTTACCAAACGATTTACGTTAAACCCGATAACCGTCGACTTTTAGTTATTTAATAGGAGTTTAAAAAGGTGTAAATATAAAGTTTAATTATATTAATAAAAGGCGAGGATAATATATAAGTATTTTCAACTTCTTAATTTACCCGTTTATTATCGTTATTTATTTATAAGTGGTACTTTGTAAAGAAAGGTTATTCGACTTTTATCAAGGAAAATAAAATAGTTTAAAATACAACTATTTAATCTGAACCGCGGTTACTAATAATAAAGGCCGAAAATTTAGAAAATCTCCATTGTATATCCCGGAAACGTTCTATATACGTATTGATAGTTATAAACTACATAGTTTAAAATTAAAAAATAATCAAAGGGCGATCCGTAATAAGTAACAAATATCGGGGGAGGCCTTTAATAAATGATAGGTCGACTATGAAGTCGACTAAAATATACGCCTAATACCGATTTAAAATAGGGAGGTGCTGAAGGAGGCATTATCGTAAGGTACGACGAGGTTTCGTTTTATTATATTACGTGTATATTCGGCATGAACGTCGAATATTTACGACTTACCCCTTTTATCAATGATACCGTTGGAAAACGCTAAATAAAACGTTTTTACCCAAACAACTTGTAATAAACGAATCTTAGGTTTACTATAAAATCTTCATCGTTAATGGTTTTTTATTCGGTAATTATAAACGCTTACGGTAACGTAATACGTTTCGCGGGTTCATCTTATAATTCTCAATTTATATCAATTATATTATTTTAGGTAAAAAACGCCTAACACCTTCGAAAACCGTTAATAAGCGAACTTTATATAATAGGCCTTTTGTTATTTTTAAATATTACAGTTCCGTTAACGTACTCAGGCTGAAAATAAGGCTATTATTCAATATTAATAATATTAACAGACTTAACGCGAGCTGGGTTTATAGCGGTACCGTCGGTTCCATCGTACTAAAATCCTTTAACGTTATTTCCGATAACGACTCGAGCGTGAGCTGGACTCGAGGCGGTCTCGTTTTCAACAACCTTTCGAAAACTTTCGGCTTACCTTTAAAATATATATCGTCACGATCCAACAACTCAGCCTCCATTTTAATAAAATTATTTACATAATCTGCTGTAATATATATTCCCTTAATATATAAGTTTATTAATAATATATTTAATATAGTAATGAAAAAAAAAAACTAGAAAATTCCCGCGTGACGTTCTTTAACTTCGGGTTTATCTTACAATTTACGGGTTAACATATCAGGATTGACGCTTTGGATCATAGGCCTATACTGTAGATAGAATTGAAAAAGCGAAAGAACTTCAGCCTATTTATCTTAACATTCCGACATCAAACGAGGTAAAGAAAAATATTCCATTTCTTCATAATCCGTTAAGATCGTAAACGGGGTACAGAGACTAAGTAATTCGAAAAATTACGTTTTTAAATATTATATTACCGTGAAAAGCTTTTTATCGTAAATAATATAGTTACGTTTCGTATTTGTTCATTATATGAAGCAGTAAGCTACTGGTTTCAAAATATTATTATTATCCCGTTACGATAAATACCCTTTTAAAGCCGTTGTTAAATAGTCGATTTACACCACCGTTAGCCTATTGAAATCCTAGTATATTAAAATCGGTGCTATGATAAAGGTATCCTTTAAAATTTAAAATATAAATACCTCTCTTTATGTCCAGGCTTAACGAATTTTTTACATCGTTATTCGGACGAAATAATCCGTTAACTCGGAGAAAATACTAATAAAATGACGATAAAAGTTGACAAAACCTAAAAAACTTAGAACCTCCCGAATAGTACGTAATAACTTTTATTCGCGAATTATTTGGACTTTTTTTAGGGTCAGCCCGAATACCTACCCCAATCGTTATAATAAAACGTAGGTATTTTACTTCCTTAACTAATAAGTTACACTTCTTTAAATTTAAATTTATCTCCATATCGCGAAAACGTCTCAATACCACGCGAATTTTCGCTATATAATTATATCTAACACCGGGGAAAAAAACCAAAAAGTCGTTTGAATATATTATAACAAAATTATCCAAGATATTTGTTATTACATAATTGATATATCTCAAAAACGTTGAAGATGTTCCCGCTAACTTAAAAGGAGTAACTAACCACTTAAATTACCTGAACATCGTACGAAATGCTGTTAATTTATTTTATCTTAGTGTAACCTGGATACGATAAAAAGCCGTTCGAATATCTATTTTCGTAAGTTATATTAAAATTGATAACATACGTATGGTTTCCTTGATTAAAGGTTAAAAAGGCAATTTTACTCGGTGATATTATTTAATAATCGATAATTGATATAAAACCGTTATTCCTCCCCTGATTGAAAAATAAGTGATACCGGCGTTATAATCGATAAGAAATTTATTCGAAACTAACTTTTTTTTATTAATTTCGTAAATTATCGTTGAAATTCAAAAGGTTTATTTCCTTATATCAAATATAACAGTCCCTGAAGTCGTTTTAATCAAAATTTATCTTCGTTCGGTTTAATGTAAATGTGGTAATCGAGTTTCCCTTTATATAAAGTTAGGGCTATAACTTTATCCTTATCGAATAGGTTGCGGAATTTTGCTAATTTTGGTAAAAGACGTAATTAATCTTCCTTTTTTTAAACCGTAATTATCGTCGTTATTTACAAAATCCGCGTTATTTCGTAAAGTTTTTTAATAAACGTTAACCGGGATTACTTCTCCATATATTATACCTTTCGATACAAACGTTTTATGAAATCGGTAAAAACTAAACTCATTACGTTTTATATATCTTCCAACTTAAAGCGTACTGTTATTACGTCGATAATTAAGCTTCCCTAACCTTGAATTACCAAACGACCATCGCGAACATCTAAGGTCAACTTGTAATATCGTATCCGAAACATTCTAAAAATCATATTCCGCGTTATTTCAGTAATAATATATACTAATATCGGGTTCAACTATTTATTAATATTAATACTAAACTTAGCTATTTAGGTTATACGCGTATTTTTCTGTAATCCTAATATCGTGTTAAAATTTCGAAAATATAATAGCTGAATTTACTTCATCCTAAACCTATATATAAAAATCTCGTTTATAATATAATAATGATTATGGTTAAAATCGACTTAAGCATTTAAAAAGTAGGTATCATTTAAAATGTAGTGATAATAAATAAATTTTCGTTTTTACGTATTTTAGTTAAATCAAATTTTTGAATTCAATTTCATAACTACGTCGTTAAGGCTATATTAACACCAAACGAAATTATATTTAGGAATTAAGTTTCTTCCGTCTCCGTTAATAGAAAACGTTCTTTTACGTTTTCGATTTAGACTGTATATACATACGTAAAAGGCAATACCGAGCGAAGATTTTAACCGTGTTAGTAATCATCCAACGAACCATAACGTACGTAACGCGCCGAAGTAAATTTAACCTAAAGTTCCTTTACCGTCGCCCACATCACACTACATCCTTAATCCTAAACATGTATCGAATAGAGTTGTTAAAATAACTAGCCGCGGTATTGAAATAACTAGTATCGATTACCACAACCCCATAACGAAAGTACTTAAAAGGCGTAAACTCCCGTTATAATTATACTATTATTCGGCTTTTAAACTTATACGGGTCCCGTTAATTAATAACTAAAACGTCAATTTAAATCTAAGAACTTAAATTTATCGACGAATTAGCGTTCTTTTTTTTAAGGTTTTAATATAATGTATACGGTTAATACCTATTGTAATAGATTTATTACGGATATGTAATGATACGCGGAAACGTAAGTGGTTACATTTTATAACCGAAAACTAATTTAAGCTGCCCGTTTAAACCAAAAGTATTTTGAACCTAATAAAAAATAATATTTATAGGTTTTTATTATTTATAAACAAACTTTTAATTCTACTAATACCTTATCCGCGCGGTAAAAGTCGTTAAAATTAGCCTCAATATAATCGAAAAACTTCCTTATATCATATATATCTTCGTATCCTCCGGTTTTATAATAAGCCGTAACCGTTTACTTTAACGCTGCAATATAATATCTCTATACGTAAAGGAACATATAAGGACCTTTTTCAATTTATATTTTATCCGCCTTTAGTATAAATTTAATAGTTCAATGTGTCGCTGTCCAAGTAAAAGTAAACTCGTCAAATTACGATTAGTTATGTCGTTTTCGCCTTTCTTAGGCCGGTAATAACTAATATGAGTTGTGACTTATTCGGCTTCGAATTATTAAATTTTAGCTAGAACCTAGGACAAGTAAAACGTAAAGTCGATAGTTAAAAACAAATAACATTTTTATTATAATTATTTTAAAATCTACGTAATATAACTTACAATATCCTATAAATAAGAAATGTCGGTTTAAGTCGGTCTTAAAGAGATAGTAGGTATATTTATAGAGTTAAAGGATGAGGTATTCGTCGACGGTGCATTTTCCCCAATAGTATTGAAGTATAACGTAAAATTATTAACGTTTATTATTGATTCGTTTATTATAAAGAACATTTTTTTCGGAAAAATGAAAGAAAACCTTCATAATAAATCATAATTAGACCTACGATAATAAATTAAATAAGTGTTAAATAGGGTTTAATACTAAAGTACAGTAAAAAACTAAAAAAGATTACCGTAGCCCACTGTGTAAAACCTATAGATATGGCTAATACCCAACCCGTTACGTGCCCTTACGTGTGCCGTATACGGACCATGCTTGGTCCGCACCCGACTAGTATCCAGCCAGCGCCCAGCCCATCACGTGCCCTTACGCGTACCGTATACGAACCGTATCCAAACCGGGTACTACCTATCCTATTACGTACACAGTCACGTAACCTATAAACTTAATAGTCAATGGCCTAAGTCCATAATAATAATGAGTATTTAGGGAAGTGGTAAACACCAAAATCAAGCGGTGGTTCTCTCATTATAAAGTAGGAGATTAGGTTATAATATCTTTTTTTACAGTGTTATTATATCCTTTAACCATAAGATGGCTCTTTTTATAGGGCTTTCCGGTTTTATTTTTTACCTCCTGAACCAAGTGGATAAGAAATATTTTATAGTTTCCGTAAATTAATGGATTAAACCTCTGGAATTAAAAGACGCCCTATGTAATTAATACGGAGGCTTTTTCGTAAGTTAACTCTTTAAAAGGGCCACCCTGTTATAGTCCAACCTACGAAGGTATACCAAGTAGGTAACAAATAGATTTAACAATTGAGGTACTAAGTAAGACTATAAAAGGCTACAGAGGTCCTTCGTGCAGGAATTATGTGCACGGTCATTGCACGGTCCGTCACGTGCCTTCGCACGTGATGCCTGCAGACCGCGCTCGGACCGCGCTTGGGCTAGGTACTACACATCTCGTTACGTGCACAGTCACGTAACCTATAGACTCAATGGTTAATAGCTTGTGTTTATAACACACTCGAGGCTGCAATAATGCTCTTACGGTGGAGTCTTATACTTAACTTACGGTTCGTCGTCACTTTTTAAGTAAGGAAGGAATCTGTGATAAAGGCTTTAAAGTATCCTTTGCTCCTCGAATCAAACGGACGACCTCGGCTTCGTAGTGTCGATTTCGCTAGAATATAGTGGTCGGTTTAGTGTAATGGTAAATGTTATAAAGGGGTATCCGAAGAATGTACAAATGTCAGGAAAGAGTCGTATAAGTTATTGTAAAAGTAGCGTAATTGATATTACTCGTCAGATTACGCTTTTAAGGATTTATCTTTCACCTTTTCCTTTTTATACCCACGTATCATCGTTCAGCGAAATAAATTCGCATTATTTGATAAATATACAAGTATATTATATCTTTAATACCGTTAATCTTCCGAAAGTTAGTGCACCCTTCCTTTATTTTCCCAAACAGTAATTTAAACAGTAATAATAGGTCTAAAACACTCGTTTTCCGCGGGCCGTGTTTTGTCGAAAACGATTTCGAAACATCATTTTTAATCCATAGGGAACGTAAAGTTATTATAACCTTCGCCTCAACATTTACTCTTTAAAACGTTATTTGTAATAATGAGGAACCCGTATAAACTCTGGGGTAAACGCCGAAAACAAAGAATATATGAATTAAACTACTCGGGTTAAAAGTGTTGCTCACAGCGCTTATAACTATTTAAAAAATTGATTCCTTTGTACCTATATTCTTTGGTTCCTTTGGTAAAACCTTATATACTTTCTAAGTGATTCATAGAAATGTTCGCGTTTACCAATACATTAAAACTACTTTACTGGTATTCCCTTATACTTGCTTATAGTTATTTTAAACTTAATTCACTATTCAAATAAGTCCAAAACTATACCTACATCGTGGGTAATTCAGTCCAAAGGCCTAAGATAGACGTTCGTCTAGCAATTTACTAGGGTATCCTAGTAAACCACTCTTAAAACGTTTTATGTAAATTTCTCAACCTAGAAAAATATTGTTATATGGATAGCGTAAAGGACAACTTGCCCATTAAATTAAGTAATATTCATGATAACTTTGAACTCAAAATACATGTCGTCTTAAAACCGGAATTGAAATCGTTTTGAAGTTTTTAAGTGTATTTAATACTCGCGGAAAAACTTTTCTATAACTTCTAGTGCTTCCTTTTCCATATCCGTATAGCCTATTACGTGGAGGAGCCGTAAAAAACATTTAGTAACCAGGTTACTAAACTGTTTGTGTAATATAAGTAATCCTGGTTATATTAAATGAGGTACTTTAATTATACGGATCTTTGGAAAAAAAAAACTATCGATGTCCAAATTTTAAAAGAAACGGTACAGATTCGTTATCCGAAACAAGGAAAAGTTAATCAATCGTATTTTGAATCTTAATTCCGAATTTGTTTATATCAGATGAATAAAACAGGAATGTTATTAAAATTTATTACCTAAAACTTAACCGGTTCAAATCGTATATTCATTTTTATTATACCGAATAACGACGCTTTACATTTTTTGACTACAACTTCCCGGTATTTTCGTATCAGATCAAGGTAGAATTTCCAAATTTGGCCGCTAAAACATTAAATTAACGTTTTCTAGCGGTCGAGAATTCAATTACGCCCGTATTTCGTATAATATCTTGAAATAGGTTATAATACTTTTCAAATAACGTAAATTTCGACGCTATATAGGCGTTCAACACAAAGATTCCGCTATCCAAGCCTACATTATATAGAAATAAGGTAGTTTATAAGCTTGTAAATACCCGCTAATCCGTTTCCTTATCTTGGATTATCACGTAAATCTTATCCTTCTCCAAGTCGTTTTCCCTGAAAGTATATTTGTACGGGTAAACATCGAAATCCTATGTAGCCTTTTTGTAGTCGGTTTTATAAGTTGTAAAATTTACTTTTGTTTGGTATTAGGGTAGATAATCGATCTAAAATTGTTGTTTATCCTGAATCTATTCCTATACCGGATGGTTGGTCAACTAATAGCCGACCTGGTCATATAAAATATAACTTTTTCGGGGACCCGTAAAGCCTCGTGTACTTTTTCATAGGTATGGTGGTATATGTGGTAAGCTTCGTGTTTAGATTTAGGGGCGCCCTCGTTAATACCCGCTTTATCCTTAATTTCCGAGGCTACTTTTTTTTATAACCGTTTTTAGGGCTTTTATGGTCCTTTTATCTTAAATACACTTTTAAGCCTCGAATAAAAACATGATTTATTGTTTAAGCAAAGTCCGCTTTCGAAATATACAAGCCCTCGTCATTAGCATTTCCAGCTACAAACATAGATTCAAAGCTTATCTGCTGGAACATCAAGGTTCTAAATAAAGTTTTAAGGTTTATAGAAAAAGCCTAAAGGTCCTTTTACGATTTAAATAAAGTAAGGTCAAAATCCAGATTTTCGACATATGTTTTTTGTAATTACTTAGATACGTAGTCTGTTGCCTTAGTATTTTGGTTTAAGCGCCGCCTAAAACTTTCTCGATTTCGCAAATGAAACAATGAATATATTTTGTAATGTTTTATCGGTATTTTTTTCTTAATATTTAACGGATCTCCATATAATACTCGTTTAATTTCTATCATAAAGCTTGTAATTGATTTCTATATCAAAAAACGTTGTCAAACGTTTATAAGATTATACAAATATATCCACTTACTTTATATAATACATATACTACTATTCTACCTACCTGACAAGTATGCCGTGTAAAAGTACATAAAACTAGGAAAATTAAATATCTAATCATTTTCATGGACTCAGGCTGTTGGCCATTGAGCCTATAGGTTACGTAACTGTGCATGTAACGGGATGGGCAACACCCGGCCTAGGCCCGACCCGGATGTAGATAGGCCACCGTCCGGGTACAGGCCGAACACGGTTCGTGTACGGCACATATGAGGGCACGTGACGGGCTAGGCACTGGCCCTGCCTAAGGGCCCTAAACTTTAAGCTACGTTAACTTTTTTTAGTTTTCCTCTGTACTTTAATAGTAAATCCTATTTAGTACCTACTTGGTTTACTATTATAGGTCAGACTATAATATAATATTAATGTCTTTTTTCTATTTTTCTGGAAAAATATTACTTATAATAAACAAATCGATAATAAACGTTAATAATTTTTCGTTATACTTTAGTATTATCGGGGAAAATAGGCCGTCGGCGAATACCTAGTCCTTTACCTTTATAGATATACATCCGGCCTTTTTGGGGCCGACCTATACCGATATATTTTATTTGTAAAATATTATAAGTTATATCGCGTCGGCTATTAAATAGTTTTAATAACCGGGTTAATCGACTTTAATTATCGACCTTACTTTTAATTTCATTTAAGTTGTCGCGAAAATTGAGTAAATCGAAACCGAATTAGCCGCGACTCGCGTTAGGTTTTCACCGGTTTAGGGCGGAATAAAACGATATAACTAACCGTAATTCAACGGATTTGCTTTTACGTGGGCGACAACTCGTTAAAAGATCGAATTTATACTAAAAGCGGATAAGATATGTATCAGAAAGGGTAGATACGCGTTTTTTTATATATATAGGGATATTATACGGCGGTGGTAAAGTAAGCGGTTACGGCTTATTATGAAGCCGGAGGATACGAGGGCAGGTACGATAGAAGTTTTTCGATTATATCGAGGCGGCTTTCGACGACCTTTACCGCGCGAATAAAGTATTGGTCGAATTCAAGGGTTTGGTTATAAGTAATAAAGACCTATGAGTACTATTCACTATTAGGTACGAAATACTTTTAACTTAAGTAAGCGGCCTAAATTAACCTTCGGCTGTAAAGTATAACTACTTACGTTTTCGCGTATCCTTACGTATCCGCGACAAGTTTATTACGGTAGGTATTAGCCGGGTAGACTATATCGTAGACCTAAAGAAGTACCGCGAACTCGCTGACGAATTAAAGTCTTTGGATTTAAAACAGCGTTTTAGTCGTTAACTAATAGAACCCGCTTAAAGCTAACGGCCGAATGATAATACGGTTATAATAGAAGTTCACGCCTTTTAAATGTTTTATTTAAAGGATTGTAGTAATTGTAGCTAATTTTTTTAATACCACGGTTAGTTATTTTAATAAACCTATTCGGTATATATTGAAAATTAAGGATATAAAGCGACGTGAACGATAATAAAAAAACGTCAGGTTAAGCTTACTTTAGGGCGTTATTTATATTATAGTTTATTCAATTTTTTTTAACGTGGTTACGATCTTCGCCCGGTATTACCTTTTATGTAGGTGTATACGGCCTAAGTTAATAAGGTAGAGTAATGTTTTCTATTAACGGCGACAGGGAAAGCTTAACTTTAAGATATAGTTTCGTTTAGAAATTATATAACTTTAATAGCCTAATTGTGAAATCGAGTAAAAATGAGTTTAATTTAATTAAAATACGTATAAACGAGGAATTATGCCTTATTCCTATATGTTTTTAATAACACTTACTTTTTAAATGTTTTAGTCGATTTTAATTATAATTATTATTTTATCCGCGAATTTTTCGTACGATATTAGATTTGCGGTGAAATAAACGTATTACCTAAATAGCCAAATTTCGTATAAATATAAATAGATAGTCGAGCCTGATGTTAACATATATTATTCCCGGAATAACGCGGGATATGATTTTTGAAATGCCTTGGATACGATATCAATAGGTAATCTTAAATGCAGAGGGTAATTATTCAATAGTTTAAGGTTTAAAATATTTAATTATCGACGTAATATCGATACGCCCTAAAACGGGAAATATATAAGGCGTAATAAGTTCGGTTTTCCTCTAGTTAGCGTAACGTTCGTACCGAAAGGTATAACATATAGGGGACTCATTCCGAATAGCTTATATTACAAGCCTTAGCGAAATAATACGGATTTCATAAGTAAAGACAACGATTACGGTTAAGGAAAGAGAAAATTAGTCGCGTTTTTTTAGTAAAATTAATTATATTTCGCGATCTATTCGACGAGGATAAAATTATAGCCTTACCTTTATAGAAAGGGAAATTTGACCACCACATTTACATTAAACCAAAAGAAGATGAATTTTTATCAAAACGACCTTAATGGCCGTTATATTCGATATTACGAAATTAACTTTTTAAGTTCCGATAATAAGTTACGGAGTTGGTAAATAAGGGTTAGATATGGGCGAGTTTTTCATCGGTGGCGGCGTCGGTATTCTTAATTCGTAAACTGGGGGGGGTTAACGGTTTTATATCGATTATTGGGTACTCAATGAAATTATAAAGTAAAACCGTTTTACTTTGTTTTTAATTAAAAAGATCCTACGTACGTTGTCGAAGTCAATATAATTTACGAAGTTAGATATTCGAACGGTATTTCACTGTATTTGAATAATAACCGAGTGTGAAAAAGTAACGGCGTTTTATACGCGATTTGGGTTATTTAAATGTTTAATCACTCCCTTTATGTTAACGAAAGCGCCGGCGACTTTTTAACGATATATTTTTTATGTAATAGCGGATATTTAAAATAATTTAGTTATAATATACTTCAACGATTTCCTTGGTTTTTTTAGGTATTGAATATGATTACATAACGAAATTTTGCCTATTTTCAAGATGTTTTCGCGATATGAAACTAAATTTGAATTTGAAAAAGTGCGATTTTGTAGTTGAAAAGGTAAAATACCTAGGCTTTATTATAACAGTTGGAATAGGTATTCGGGTCGACTCCGAAAAAGTCTGAGTAATTTGCGAGTAGGAGTTACTACTTACGGTTTAGGAGGTTCGAAGTTTTTTAGGTTTTACTAACTTTTATCATAATTTTATTATTAAATTTTTAAAATTAACGGATTTTTTTTATCCGTTTAACGAAGTAAGGTATTCATTAGGCTTAAACGAAACGGGAAGACCATATAACATAAACCTTAAAAATTTCCTTCATTACGGCCCCGATTCTAGTATATTAAGATTTAGATCGGTGTAAAAATCAATTGTTCGGAAACAGCGCTAGGAAGGTTTTTGTCGTAACTGAATAATGATCGTATTTTGAAGCTAGTGGTTTATTACTTTATACGATTAACGGATGCAAAATGTAATTATACTATTTACGATAAGGAACTCCTTACGGTAGTGTTTTATTTAAAAACGTGGTTTTTTAAGCTACGTAGTATCAGTATACCATGTATGATTTTAATGAATTATAAGGGATTGGAGTATTTTTTCTTTACCACGATTAATTTAGAAACGTTAGGTTAAATGTTCCGAGGTCTTTTCTTTCTTTAATACTATTTACGATATACGCCCGCAACTTGAAGCGTTTTCTCGGATACGTTAATTCATAAACTATAAAATAAGCCCGAGGTTAAACAACGTCACGCGCGGGTTTTTTAAACCTATTTTTATTATTTTATGGATTGTGGTATTAATTTACTCATATATTAAAGGAATATAAATTGCGGAAGGTTAGGTAAAGGAGTTTGGCAAAACAGAGGCCTAGTTTTTAAATTACGACGATATATATTTTAAAGGGGGTTTTGGGCTTTCGAAGAGCTGTTAAAGGCGACACCGTTCTAGGCCCAGCCCGCGTCTGGGTTGTTATCGGCGATAATATTAGGGGATTTTGATGTAACGACATCGGCGGTATCTTCGCGGGCTCGGCCCGCGTTAAGCTTGTAGGTAACGTTAACGTCGAATAATTCCCTTATTTTCGGCCCGAGTACGTTAACGGAATTATAAAATTAGAAAGTAATAAACGACTCGTTATATAAGGTTCTCATTTTGGTGGTTTCTAAAGGCGTTAAATGTTTCCTATTTAATGTAATGATCACAATGAATACCCGTGAGTATATAGAAGGTGTCAGAGGGTTTATGTTATCAAGAAGATAACAGAGGTACTGAATGAACAATATTGAAACCGTGCAAGCAATGATCAAAAGCCGTGAGGCTATTCAGAATATACTGAGACTGAATACTTAGATTGACAACTGAAGAGTTATGAAGGAAATACTATCTATATGGTGATGACCGTGTCCTTATATATCCGTGCCTTCATACCGTTTTCAGTGCTGATCCCACTGATCCTAATCACATGATTGGCTTAGTCATTTCCGCTAACAAAGGAAAGTTGTTCCCCACCTGATGTGTTGGACTTCAGGCTCAGCTACACACTGGCTTTCTTCCTAACCCGATATCATGCTTGGGTCGTGACATTTAAAGTAAGATAATTAGTAGATATTATAAATTACGGGATTAACCCGCAAAAGGTATTGCATTATTATAGCTATTTATAGTTACCGAATTGGAAATTATTAATAACGATAATATTATAGTATATTAACGACTCGCTTATTATAATTTACCTCGATTAAACCATTGAATTTCTCGTTTTTAAATAAGATTACAATTAAAAAGGGATGGTGGTAAGTATTCGACGTTTATATTAAATATACATGTAATGTAACAAAACGAAACCTCATCGTACTTTACGGTAAGGTTTATTTTAATCATTTTCTATTTCCGACCGGTACTAGGCGTATATTTCGGTTGGCTTTATAACCGACCTACCAGTTACTAATTGTGGTTTTCGATATTTACTAATTATTATAAATCGCCCTTTAAATTTTGTTTAATTAAAAGCTATATAATTTATAACTATAAATACGTATAAGAAACGTTTTCGTGATATATAATAGAGCTTTTATAAGTTTTTTTTACTTTTATTATTAACAATTGTAATTCGTATTGAATAGGCGTATTTTGAACGACATTTCATTCCCTAATAAAAGTAGAATAACGTTTATTTACAATGTATTACTCATAAATAGATAATGGTATTAAATGAGTAAATTGAAAGATTGAAAAGTATTTACGTATTGTAATCGCCTTTTGGTAATATAATTAGGTTTTGTATTTACCTATCTGTTAATTCATGTTAAATAACCGGAAATCGATGGTTATTGAGTTTAACGCGAATTGTTTGGTAAATAGGTACGAAATGTTTTTTATTTTAAAAGTAAATAAGGATATGAAGTTGTTAACTAATTTAACGAAACGAGTTATCACGTTTTTAGTTTATTTACATGAAGGAACGAAATTAGCCTAAGCGATAATAACTTATGTCTCATAGCAAATAGAAACGACGATTAATCGTAAACGACGTTCGGCGAAACGATATAAAGTAGGGGACTAAGTTTAGTTAAATTTTCATAATATTAAAATTATCCGCTAGAATGAAAAACAAGACTAATTTTATAATTAGTACCAGGTAATCGGTATTTCGAACCCGTTAAATATCGTATTAAATATATTTAATAAATATCTGGTATTCTATATAAACATAGTTAAATGTATGGCTTCGGACCCTTTTCCTTCATAGGTTTTATTCGATATTCGCCCGGAATTAGTTTTATTAACGAACTATATAGGGGACTGAGGTTCGTTTTATATTAGTTAAGTAAAAGTGTTATAATAAATCGAAATGAGAATTTTTGGAGAATTATTAGTATATTGTAATTTTCAATAAATTCGAAGCGAAATAAGGAAATATTTAGGTTTACTATAGCTCGGTATTTTGATGACGACGTTGAATTTATATTAAGTAATAAACGTCAAGCGAATCTCCTATATCCTCGAAATAATACTTTATTTATAGATAAAAATAAAGATTTATTATCAAAAGAAATTATAATATCGTAGGTAAAGCAAAATGAATATTACCTGATTATTTCAGATATATATCCGACAGTAAGGCGACTTTTATTATACTTTGATGAAAGTTTACCTACTTATTATTATTATCCTTATTTAGGTTTAACGAATACCGACGTTGCCAACTTTAAGGGTTTTATTACGACTAGCTGTAAGCGTTAGGCGATATTAGGGGATAAGAACGATAAAAGGTATAACGAAAATCGGTAACGTCGAGGAAAGGGGCTGGTAGGAGGCGGGATGTACGCAAGGCAACGTTAAAGAGGGTGGATAACGCGAGGAGGGGCGGGCTTTAGAAAAGGCTGATAATGTATAATATGAAAAAGTACGGACGTTAAAAGAGGCCAATGATAAAGGATAACGTTAAAAGGTACGGGCTTTAAATAAAGCCGATAATAACAGCTAATAAGAAATAAAGAAAAAGGCGGAGCGGGGGAAGTAACCTTTTAAGCGGGTTACTAAAGATTGTAGCACTTTAATTTGGGTTCGGGTAAAGTAATCGGCCCGGATACGATCCTACGCCTGTTTACGGTCAGTCCAATTAGCTCGTTCCTGTAAAAAGTTAATAAATAGTATACGGATGAAATCGGAAATCGTATAATTAAACTTTAAACGTCGCTCGTGACATTTTGTAAACCGTAACCTATATTAACTATAAAAGATATAGCCTGAATAGCTATATTATTTTAGCCTTTTAGGTTAAAATCATTAAAGGATATTCGACGATAATTAAAGGAGGCCGGAGTGAAAACGTTACGCGTTAAAATTCGATTAATTAAAGGCGTTTTATATTTATAAATAAGCGATATAATGAAAGGCTATAAAAGGATTCGGGGTAAGTGCGGACCCGAAAGGAAAGGACGACGTAAACGTATAACTAAAGGAGTAACGACCTATACGGCCGGTATAATATAAACTTTTTATGCTTGAGCGATATTACGAAACCGGGTAAATTAATTAACTAACTTAAAAAAGATGGGAGTAAAAACAAGTCGATAACCCAGGATATTTCCCTAAAGTTTACGCGCGAAAAAAACAAGATATAACCCCTTTTTTTTACTGTAATAATTGACTAACGTAAAAAGACATGTGAACCGGGTAAAGTAGTAAATAAGCTTATCTTTTAAATATATTATAAAAAAAATTAATTAACGGTCAGCTTTTCGTAAGGCTTTTTTATAAACTTACCTTATTATAAAATTTTCGATATATACGATACCTTTATATACGATAAACTCAAAAGTAAACTAGGGAAATATTAAAGTTTAAAAGCCGGTTAATACACGATATATAAGCGTTTCTAACTTACAATAAAAAAGCTTATTTTTATCTTTACTATTTCCTAAAACAAAAAGATCTTTTATAACGCGAAAAGGTTATAATAGGTAATTAGTAATAAGGTATTGGTATGTAATAAGGTAATATACTTTACTGGGAGGCTTGTCGTTTCTTTCGGGGGCGCCGGCAGTAACGTAACTTGGGTTAAACCCGTTATATACGTCGACAATAATAATAAGTTAAAAAAAGTTAAAATATATTAACGTTATGACTAATTGGTATATATTAAGGAAAGTTAAAAGAGTTACGACGATGGTAATAAACGAAAAGGGGGGGGGGGCAATAGTGTAAAAGGGAAAAGGGAAATGTTTTAAAAATTACGTAAAGACATTCGTATTTCTAAAAATTAACGGATTTGATTCAGTAAAGGTTACATATTATACGGGGCGCATTATTCGACGTTAAAGGCAAAAGCGTAACTTTAAACGATACGTTAACAGACGTGTAATACGGCGTCGACCGTAAAAAGGATATCTTATACGGTGCGTTAAGGAATATGTTATACGGCGCCTGTGACAGAAAAAATAACTTATACTGCGCGTTAACGGATACGTTATACGGCGTTAACGATAAAAAAGATACTTTATACAACGCGTTAACGGGTGTGTTATACGGCGCCGGCGATAGAAAAGATACCTTATACGGCGCTAACGACAAGAAAAATACCTTACACAATACGTTAACGGATACGTAATACGATGCCAGCGATATAGAGTGAACCAGCCGAAACGTTATACGATATGTTAAACGTAATGTTACCGGCTTATATTCGACCTGCACACTAGGTAGGTACGGCCCCCGTTCGGTATTTATTTAAAAGAGCGTCGCAGCTCTTATAACATCCGATAAAGAGAGGTTATGTTATAAACTTAGGCCATTGGCTATTAAGCCTATAGGTTAAGTAACTGTATACGTAACGGGATGGGTAACGCTCGGCCTGGGCCCGGCCCGAACGCAAACAGGACACGGTCTGGATATAGGCCGGACACAGTCCGTACATGGCACGTATAAGGGCACGTAACGGGCTGGGCACTGGCTCTGTCTAAGGGCTCTATACTTTGGGCCACGGTAGCCTCTTCTAGTCTTCCTCCACACCTCAATAGTAAATCTCATTTAGCATCTACTTGGCTTACCATTGTAGGTTGGACTGTAACAATAACTTACAAGTATTGAATATTATACGGATTTTATTATCGAAGATATCGTAGGATTCGAAATTATATTTTTCTTTCCTATCCTATAACTTGGCATAGTTCGTAAACTTCATAAAGTTACTTTTGTTAATGGAAAATATGTATAACGGAAGGTTGTGATACTGGTTGTAGTTTATAAGTATTAGATTGTAAAACTTATATTATCGTTTATCGCCACTTATATTTCTTCCGTAAACATCGTTTTCTTCATTTAGGGTAGTCTTACTACGACCATTAGGGGTGTCTAATTCATTAGGAAAGTAGTTTGGTTTATTTTTCTCTTAAAAAGTACTTTTTAAAAATTGTTTATATTTAACCCGAATAGCGGATAACCTTCGTAGTCTTTTATACTTTTCCGTAAATTACTCAAACTCTGTTTACCTTTTGCAGGACACGGTTAACCTTTCGGAAAGTCTTAGGCTTTACGTAAATAAAGTGTTTTGAAGCTTCTTATACATTTTTTTAAATAATTTATTTCTTACGTTCCACCAACAGATATTATCTTTAAAACCCACTTATAACACCTCTTCAATTTCCTAATTGAATATCTAGTCGAATTGAACCGTAATAAACAGGGATTTTACAATAAAACCGTTTCAACCACCTAGTGTATTAATTTCTACACTCTGTAATTATACCCGTAATATTTAGGAAATAGAATGAAACACCATACATAATATTTCCAACGTAATTTTTTTTGGGGAAATTATCTAATATACCGAATCTTCAGGCCTTTGTTTCTTAAAAGTGAAAATTCCCGTTTATAACGTATATATTCGCCGCCCAAAGTTTTAAATTTTTTTACCGGTGCTTAAATAACATTATTCTATGTAATCAAATTAATAAACTGTAAAACATTTCTTCAAGACGTTAAATACTAAAACAAAAGGTCTATGTATTCGATAATCTTAGCCAAGTTTGTTATAAGTTGTGCTATAAGATCGAGGTTGTCATATATAAAGGGTCAATATAAAAGAAACGTAGAAATAGTGTGTTTTTTATGTTTGTAATAGTGTATTGAAAGGGGTATTGGAAATAAAATAGTAAATGAAAGCGTATAATACGTAAATTAAATATAGATGGAATATAGTAAAACATTTTAAACAAGGCTTTTAACGCTTACTAATTTAAGTAAAATGTAAATAAAGCGTAACTATAAACTAGTTAAATACTTCCCATCGATTATTTAGCGTTTACACTAGTAAACTTAAAATTCATAAATAACGATTTTAAAAAACAGTATATAGCAAGTCGAACGAGACAGGGTGAAATAGAAAAAACATAGGGTATTCTAAATAGGTATTTTTTATATAATGGTAAAAAACATTGTAAAAAACGCTGGGTATTGTTTTAGGGGTTTGGTATATATTAGGCAAGCGTTTCGAAAGGCATGTCAGGCATTTCAGACATGTATTCAAACGCTTCTAAAAGTATTTTTAACGCTCAGTATATATTTGTATAAAGGTTTCTAAACCTACTTTCAGGGCTCAAGGTAATAGTAAAAACGCCCCAAAAGTTATTTTTATCGTATATGGAAATGTACATAATCAGTTCAAATATTACGTCATAAGCTGTTTAAGTTTATCGAAACGTTACAAAAGGTATTTGAAGCCCTCTTTAAATTTACCTAAATTATTTAGAATTTTAATAAAATTCTTTCTCAATTTACCAAAATACCTTCAAAATTGGTTCAGAATAAGTCCTTACTATTACAGGCTAGTGCCTGGCTAGTATTACCAGGAATTCAACCCTAGTAGTTATTCATGTTCCTGAGATTCTCTGGAGAAGCTCAGAAGCTGTATGGGAACACGTTCCCATGCTTTACGTGACCGGGTTATACTATTTCCCTAGCTTTACAGCTGCTCCCTAGCAGGGGGTTTTCCTCTCTTTTTTTATCGAAGTTTATAAATAGAATCAGGTTACCTTAAGCTATAGTTTAGGTTTTAATCCCTTTATATATAAACCTCGATTTTCTCCCGACGATATTTTAGTAACTCGTTAATGGCTATAACCTAGGGTTATTTTATTATTTCTCTACCTATCGAATTTAAACCTTTAAGCTTTGAAGTAATTTCTCGACGTACGCTCTAGGAATTTGCTTTGAAACGCTTTAACGGTTCAGTACGATTACCTTACGGTTTAATATAAACGTTTTACCGACGTCTTATGTACGAAACTTATTAAACTGAATTAAATCATTCAAAAATACATTTTACATTTAACATAACTGAATATAGACGTATTAAACGAGTTAACAAATATAATCCGATAATTCGAAGTTATCGTTATACTTAAGTTTTGGGGATAACACTCCTTTTAAAAGGTTTCCTCTACGTAAGTTAAAAACGACAAAATTATTACGTCGCTCCTTACCAGGGACCACGTTAATTCTTTAAACGATAGAAACTCGGATTTATTTAATTTGGACTAAGATATCTGAGTCTTATTTAACAGGTGCTAACGACTTAAAAGTAATCTTTTTAAATAGTCGGTTAAGGTTTTTGGTATTGAATTACGATTTTCGGTATCCAAAGCCATGATAATACGTAAACTACGTAAAAACTTTAAGTTTATCGGTCTTTAAAAATATACTTATGCTATTTTATTCATAATTGAAAGGCCTTATAAAAATTGTTATAAAAAGCTATTAAATCCACAGAGGAGACAGCGGCATGAATAACCCTAATATATTTATAACTATATTTCGTGTTTATCATTAAGATCCCAACACGACCAAAGTTATTATCGTTTGGCTTACAAGTATAAAATAGGGAGTTTATGAGCTATTTTACGTTTTTGTCAATTTTTAAAGAGCTTTATTCGCGAAAGTCAACAATATAACCTGGAAACCCACCGTTAGGTTCATTATTTTAAAGAAAGTTATTAATAATACGTTAATTAATATATTGATTCCCCTCAACATACCCGCGGATTATAACGAGTAGGTTATTTACGTTTAACTTATCTACAAACGAGTCTATAACCTTTACGCTCGTTACTATAGTATTACCGTTACTATTAAAAGTATTTTACGTAATATGAATAATAGTAATAACGTACCCACCCGAGATAGTTAAGGCGACGTTGTTATAACTGGCGTAAGTGTTTTTCAAGCCTCTTTTAAATGATGCGCCGCTTAGGTTAACTACTCGGAACTTTCTCATTAAAAAAAACCTGGGTTATATTTGCGGTACGGCGCAAGTAGCTATCATATTCATACCTACACGTTGGATCCGGTGTAACGCCCGAGTAATTTTAACGTTAAAGCTATTATAAAAAGCCACTTCACTTCGGTCGAAACTTCTATTAACTTTTAAAAAGGAAAGGTGTATCTACTATAAATAGTTTCATATAAGAGTTAGCTAAATTTCAATTCCACCTGGTTACTCCCTCTAAACTTTTAAATAACTCGCCGTTTATAATAAATTTACTTCATAATTTCAATTTTCTCATCCATATTTTAGGAACTATACATTAAAAATATTATAACATCGCGAAGAAATAACTTATTAACCACTTCAAAATATCGCTTATTCTTATTTTATTACAACTTTCGGAAAAATTGCGTATTACGTACTCGAGTTTTCTCTATAACTTATTTTTATAATATTTTTAAATAACGACTTTAATAAGTACCGTCACCAGATATAAACTTATATCGTCCCTTCCTTATAATATAATGTTATTTTTGGTAAACTTTAAATAAAATATGCATAAGTTACTTACGATTTTTCGAAGTATATAATATCTTTATGACGAATGGATAATTATCGCGTTTGGAAACAGGGTTTTACGTTCGTACAAAAAACGTTTAAAGGGGTCAGCATCGCTATATTCCACGTTATATTGCGAAAGGCCCGCAGGAACAAAGCCGTTCTTACGCAGTTCGTCGCTGTTTCCCTAGAGGATATTAATAAGATATTCGCCTCGAAACCGCTTATTTTCGTCAACGAAAAACTCCCCGACGATTTTAAGTAATTAGTCCCCTTATTCGACAAAACTTTTAGTGATAAGTTACCCTTTTACCGTTTCGAAGTGAATTACAAAATTGTCTTTCGTATTAATAACTAAAGCTAACCTTTAAAAGTCCCGTATGGCTCGTTATATGGTATATTACGTAAAAGGCCTTTTATATTACGAAAAACAGTAATCGAGTTACTAAACCAGTATTATATTCGAATAAGTAATTTCTTGACGGGTTTTTCCGTTCTTTTTGTTAAAAAACCCGAAAGTAATTTACGTTCTTCTATCGATTATCGTCGACTTAACGCTATTACAAAAGAGAACCGTTACCCGTTTTTATTGATTAAAAAACGTTTATAAATATTTTCTAATCTAAATGGTTTATTAAGTTGAACATTAAAGTTGTTTTTATAAGCTTCGTATTAAGGAGGGAAACAAGTAGAAAACCGTATTTCGTATACTTTTCGGACTTTTAAAATAGTTTATCACTTTTTTGGTTTTTTTAATACGTGAGTCACCTTTTAACGGTATATTAATAATTCGTTTCGATTTTTCATTCATATTTTCAGTTTTGTTTACTTTACGAATGTTTTCGTTTACTTCAATAGTACCCTTAACGATTATAATATTAAAGTTAAATAAATCCTTAGCGTTTTAAAAGCCATGACACTAAACCTCTATATATTTAAATACGAATTCGATATTTAAAAAAATAATTACCCGGGATTCGTTATCGAGGTTAGTATCGGTGCTTATATAAACCCGAGAAAGTTACGCGTTATCCGGGAATAGGTAGTTGTTATATTAGTTTTAAGTGTACAGTTTTTTCTTAAATTTATGAGCTTTTACCGGAATTTCATTGACTATTATTCGAAAATTATTAGGCCGTTACTTTGGTTAATTCGTAAAGGCACCCCTTTTTATTAAAGGCCCCCAAAAAGTTGTTTTCGAGCGGTTTAATTTTAGCTTTTTTTTTAACTTATATTCGCCTAATGGAATCCCGACTGTAACACCTTTTTAGAAGCCGATTGTTCTGGTTGATCCTTAGGCGGCTTCGTTTTACAACGCGACGACCGCGGTAATCTACATTTAGTAACTTATTACTCTCGTCATTTCATCCACTACTCAATATAATTACGAAATTTACAATAAGTAGTTACTCGGGATTATAAGCTATTTCAAAGCATGGAACATAAAGCTCAGGGGTATTGCACACCCGTTTACGATTTTGATAAACTATAAGAATCTGTAATTTTTTATAACTATACGATGACTTTTTGAACGACAAATATATTGGTTTGAAAGTCTTTTCCAATTTCGGTTTCGGTTGATTTATAATAAGTCGGCGAATTACATATGGCCTAATACTTCTTTACAACTAAATTAACATATTTTAAATGTTTTTTTTTCAATTACGCCTTTTAGGTCGATAATTTTAACTATTACGCCCCGAATAAGCCGTTTCTGAGCCATTTACGCATACATATTTTTTTTTGGTTAACCGTCACCGGCTAATCTATCTTAAAGGGTCGCGAACTTTTTACTAATGTTAACTTTTAAATTTATTAAGACGCCGTTATAACATCTAGTATTACTTACCCCCGATTTGTTTGTATAATACGTATACGCGATCGATATTTTTCCGCGGATATTTATACCGACGACGATTATGTATTAAAAGTTTCAATTTAGAAATATTTATTACAAAATGATGGGGTTTTATAGTTTCGCGACCGTATTTAAGTAACTGTTTATGAGCCGCTTATTACCGTGTTAATTTTAGTTACGTACGATTTACTTATTACTAACTACTCGGGCTACGACGTTGTTATTACTATCCTTTTCAAGATGTACTTTTAGCCCAGTTTACATCGTGTAGCCCACCGCTTTTGCTGAAATTACGAAGTTTATGGACGTAAAACCTATTGGAAACACCGTCGAAAAAGACTTTTTAAACCTTTTCCTGTTTCCGAACAGCTTTAATATAAACTTTTTATCGACTTTAAAATTGATTTATCCTAAACACGAACCGGCGACCCACGTTACCTTCAGGTTATTACGAACCGCTTAAATAAGGCTGTTAACTTCGAAATTATAATTGTTAAAAACATTAAAGATTATATAAAGCGGTTTTTAAACTGTCATTAGCAATTTTATGGATTTTCCTATATATTCGTTAATAATCGTGGATCTTATTAGATCAGTGGATTTTCAAAACGACTTTACAACTTAACCGGGGTGAAATAACGTTTAAGTATTGCCTTATACCCCGAAACCGACGGTGTAACCAAACGTATTGATTAAAAAGTTTTAACGTATTAATATTTTTTATCGTTTATACCTATTTTAACTCAAATCATTTATTACCTGGTTATTAATCGTTATTGAATAATAAAGATACGACTATTATCGGTATTAACCCGTTTTTTATAAACTAAGGTCATTATATCGACTTTATATAACCAGTATAACGATTTTTATCCTAATTACAACATTATATACGCGGGTTCAAATTTTTATCCAACTTATTAACGAGGTTACAAAGTCCGTATAAGCTTTAATAACGTCTATGTAATAACGTATGAAGAAAGCGGATAATAAGAGACGCTTATCCTCAAAAAGTTTTTACGTCAGTAACGACATTAGGTTGTTTTGAAATTATAAAGTAAACGATTTTTTTAAAAGGTTGAATTAACTTTATAACAAGTACCATGTAATATATGTAATAGGCTTTTATATTATTTAATTTAACGTCCTATATGGAAAACACCTTCTATTTTATGTGGATTAACTTATTTATGCCGCTTTGAATCCATTTTCAAATTAATAAACTCGCGATTTTTTACCTCAAACTATATATATTATTAACAACGACTACGAGACAGAATCGGAATACCACGTTAAAAGCATATTACGGGCCTGTAATAAACCTTAAGCCAGACTTACATGATTGAATAACCTATTGGAACAACAGGTTTTAATTAAATAGATAGGTTACCTATACCCAACGTAGGAGTCGATGTTAAGCTTTTTAATAACGTGGTATTTAACGTTTGCGAATTAAGTTACGGATTAGCCGAATATAAAGACAAGCTTTTTCGCTCGGCCTGTAGGCAAGTTTAATATTTCACACTTTACATTACGAAAAGAAGCGATATATAAACTGTTACTTTACAGGTATCGAAGAAATATAAGAAAATATTAATAAAAATGAAATATTGACGAAACTATTTAAATATATTTTTAATATCCTCGTCTTTATCTTTACTCAAAAAATTCTTACTCATTTCCTCCAGTTTGCCGAGTCTCGTATTAATATGACCTAGCTTTACTTTAATACGTTTGAACACCTTGATAGGGTTTTCAGTCGTTTCCAACTATAATTTTCAACCGCTCGTTAGCCATATCCTCTACATTTCCTCTTTATTATAAAAAGCTTACTTGGAAATTAAGTTCTTCGTTTAAAAGTTATACGACTTATACGCTGCAAAATCGTATAGAGTTAACGGATATTAAACTCGCCCCACTTCGAATATCCACCTCTTTCTATATCATTTGTCTAATTTCCATTGCCTTTTCAGTGGCCATAACCTAAGTTTACACGCTTTTTGCCCACTCGTTAGCATTTAAACAGCGGCTCGCGAATACCTTAAAGTTCCACGATCCTAAATATCGAACGCTAAACAGGTTTTAGTTAATTCCTGAACAATTTCGTTTATATTAGGGTTTAAGTTGAAAGGAGTATATAAATAACCTAAATTGCGACTTATAGTACCGATAAAATGAAGGCGATATCGGATATCAATATCAAACCGCTCGGCATCGACTGTTTTGCAATTATATAAATAAATTACCCTCGGTTTCTTAATGAAGCTTTCTCGAATTATACGCTATTCGGTAAATATATTCGAAATGTATTTATTTACGAATTTCTTTAAGATATATTTTGATAAACTGTAAGGCCGAAAATTATACATTTATTAATAAAAATTGAGTAATTTCCGAACGAGGCTAACTTACGTCTTGAATAACTTTGTCGACCTTTATAGCTAATCAGGGGTTTATTATAGGAAGAGATTACGAAAGTAAATGTAAAACAGAATTATTTAAATTAGGTTTCAACGTTGGCTTGTGCTATAATAATAATGGTATATTATAGGAGAAAGATTTTGAAATTTTCAGGAAAAGATATCTACAAGTTATTTATAGGGGGAAAGGGTATTGGAACACCTTTTACACGAAACTACGACATTTTAAATGGCTTCGGAACGGTTTTTTCGTATCTATCATTCTACTCACCTTTCGTACGTCGCGTACCACCGCGTAAGAAAAAGAAGAAAAAAAAAGGGGGGGGGATTTTGGGGTAATTTTAACAAACTGCTATCTTATTCCCTGTATCTAGCTAGTTTCGTGGTTTAGAGGTTAAAGTACTTAATTCTTATAGTAAGGGTCATAGGTTCGATCCCCGGCGTAACTATCCATCAAGGGGGAACTTGGGTATAGTTTTATTTTGTGATTTTGTTTTTAGGGAAGTATATTGGGAGGTAATGTTACGGGCTAATTCCTGACTAGTATTACTAAATATCTAACTCTGGTAGTTATTTATATTCCTTTGATGCTTTTAAAAATCTCAGAAGCTACATGGAAACACGTTTCCACACTTTACGTAATTGGGTTGCATTATCTCCCTAGCTCTACAGTTGCTCCCTAACAGGGGTTTCTCCTCTCCTTCTCTATCGAAGTTTATAGACAGAATCCGGACACCTTGAGCGACAGCTCCTTCCTCAGTCCCTTTACACTTACAAAGGGTTTGGAAAGTTAATAATTTACGTAGCTAATACGTAATAAAACGTTTTTTTAACAGTACATAGATGCTTTCAAAACAATAACCGAGTGAACTAATAGTGTAATCGAGTTCTCAATAGTTGAAAAGTATTAACCGAGTTACTAATTTCGTACTAAAGTAATTCTTATTAAAGTTACTCCGCGTTTTACAATCTTTCCACACTTTCGTATATTTCTTGTAAAGCGTAATATTAAAGCACAAAAAATTGATACTATTCTAACATCCTACTATAAATATTTAACCAAGGTTTGTCTCTTTGTTTCTAAACTATTTATAATAGACCGAGTCGACTATTAATTAGTATTAGTAAATCTTTTTTATGCATTAACGTAAAAAGTAAAAAGTAAAATAACATTAATGATAGATAGTGGAAATTAAAGGGAAAAGAGGTATCTGGAGAGTACACGCCTCAAGTAAGAGCTTATAAACTCTTACCTAAATCGGGGCACTCTACCATGCACTTTGCTAACATTCCTCCTGGAGTGTGGCACGCTATCATATACTCTGCAAGAGTATATATTACAGAGTGATATGTTATCGTGCCTACAGCAAAAGTGCATCCTGTAGCGTAACCGCTTACTTACTACAGATATATATAATAATGTCCACAGTAAACCTAGAAGTAATTGTTACAATTTTTAATCGTTTTACAATATTTCATACAATATATGTTAAATTTTATATTGGGGAAACTGCCGATGAATATTCTTCATACGATTTAATAAGCTTGTAAAACCCTCTTCCCCCAATAATTAATAGGGCTATAAAGCGATGGAAGCAGAACCAACTTTTAAAGAAGAGTAATACCAAATATAAGAATGAGAAATACACACCGCAGCGCACTTATATAACTGCTTGGGTTAGTAAAAAAAATTCGGCTAGGATTTGGCTATTAAGCTTAGTATATAAGGAATTATTAAGATCCAAGACAAGTCTTTCAGAGAAAATAATAAGGGCGAGATTAATGGACTTTTTATATAAGGGATTATATAATTCGTATCTAAACGTAACTTTAACTTTAACGACACTAACGTTACGATCTTTAAGTCGAGGATTAGTTACAAGGTTAAGGGAAAGACCACGAACAAGCTATATAAAAAGTCACGTTTAATTGTTTAAAAATACGGTAATTGTTTGTAGTTCTTTATCGTTGCAATGTAGTCGATTCGAACCACTATAGTCGAAGTAACTGGTGCTGCATTGAAATTGGTTGTTGTTCCGTTGTAGGTTCTAAGTTTGGCAGACCGCTAGCCGGTTTGTACGCTAATTTGTATGGCTAAATGCTTTGGCTTGTACCCTACTTTGAAGCGGGCACCTACTGCATTACATTTGCAGTGTAGTTCCACAAACTGCAGTCAATTTGTAGTACGTACAATCAACTTTACTTATAGTAAAGTTGACTTGATTGTACTACATTTGACTGCTATTGTAATACTGGAGGCTTTTTGTTTTATGCCTGTACGCCAGCGTGGCTTGCCATTAATTGGTGGTAACCTCTGAAATCCCTCCTTAATTAACAAGCTAAACCGCTATCAATTCCGATCAATCTGTGCTGAAATTGATATCAATTACAACCTTTCATGTCCCTTTTATTCCCTCCTTCCGAGACCTTCGTTTTTCACCTCCCGTATACAGGTCTTTTGCCATAAACCTATATGTATTACGCACTTTACCATTCACGTACCTTTTTCCAATAGGTTAACCTACTGGTATTACTACTACCACCATTACCTTCAATATTATTACCTTGGTAGTTTTTACGTTTGCTAGGATAACTTTATTCATTTATGTTATATGCTGGGCAGTTTATGTAGCCCTCGATTCATTCGGTTAACGTATTGTTATCTATAAATCTTTTTAGGGCGTTTTAGGAGTAGCCTTGGTCATAGTGCTAGCAGAGTTGTTCTTGCCGTTGATTTACCGGAACTTATCAATTTCTCGAGCTTCGTCTACCTCCCTCAAAGTTATTACGCTTATTATTAGATGTTTTTTATTCGTCTTACCTAGATTTGATAGGTATTTGTAAAAGCTCCGGGAGTTTGTATATACTACCATAGGTATCGGAAATATTCCTAGCTATTTGGTAATAATACTTAACGTGCCATTAGTTATTATACCGATATTAAGACTTGTTATTATTCCGTAAATTTCTAAAGCTAAAATGCTTCGTGTAATATGCTTATACTTGACATATATTCAATGTATAAGTGTTTAGGTAATGATACACCACCTTTTACACCTCTCTTCGTTAACGAACAACTATTAAAAAGTCGATTTACGATGTGAGGTTCGTATTATTAGTAAATTAACCATTAGTAAAGATTATTAACTTTGTCCTCGCCAAATTCACCGAAACAATGTTGATCCCTCATTTCGAGTAGTCCAGTTGTTGTTAAATACTTTTGTTTAACTTGTTAAATTCCTTGTTTTATAGGTCTTGTACCTGTACCGTAATGAATAGATCGTATAATGCTTTCTGTTGGCATAATGTGGTGATGTAGGCCGCACGTACCCTTTACTTTAAATATTTCTTTGATTTTATCTCATCAGCCTTTTTAATAGCTATCAGACTCTTGGATTGTATTATTTGGATCAAACTAATGTAAGTGCCGTTTTTAGCCTTAATATTATGGATGCAGATTATCGATTTATTAAAGTTAAGCTGTATGTCTTTGGCTAATGTTTTAATTGGTTCACATTTTTAGAGTCCTAACTTTTTGACAGCACGTTATTTCTCTATTATAAACCCAATATCTTTGAAGAAGAGGGTATCATTAATTTACATACCTACAATACCAAAGTCTCTGCTTTTCATAATTAATATGTATGGGTTAAACATTAAAGTCTTTATGCATAGCTTGTTTTTAAAGTACACCTAATACGTCAAAAATTAATGGACGTTTACTTTAGCTAGTTCGTACAGAGGTTTGATATAACGTATTACCATAGCAGACGAAAACTTGTCATTTAGTTTCTTCGGCAGTTTTAGTAATATAATCCACTGAAAATCGGTAGCAAATTACGTATACACTTGTGTTATGTCTCAACTATTAATTATAAACTAAAATTTCGCGTTAGCAATTAAATTGATAGTAATAACGAAGATTAAACATTTAATGAATTTATGAGTTATAGATAATTAAGTAAAGATCCAATTTTTACCTTCATTATCGTATCCTTAAGCGATTAGCTGTGATTTTTCGTATAGTAGGTCCGTAATTTGACCTTCAACCTCGTAAACCATCCTCTACTTAAATTTAGTAATTATTTAGCTTGTAAATTACTTTAACGGCATAAAGTATATAACCCTTCGTGAAAAAAGCCTTTAATTTTTACTTGGTTACTTTTCTTAATGTGATTACCTGGTATGTCAATAATGTTTTCGACATGTAGCTTAAGGGTAAGTTATCCGTTAGACTTCTTCTTTTGAGACACAAACGCCGTTGTGTATACGTTTCCAGGCCTGTAGTCTTCGTTACTGTTCTTTTTTTTAGTGTATATTCTCCTTTTAAGTAGTCTTACACGCTGTCGACGTTCCATTAGCTTGTTAACGATCGGCTCGGGAGAATTATATTGGCTGATCCATTCAGTTCAGAGGTTATCGACATTAAAATCTTTTTCAAACCTAAGGGTTTTGTTATACGAATTGACTTGTATAGTTCGAAAAGTGATAAGGCCATTAGTAGTTTTAACTACCACATTTAGGTTATTAATACTTAAGTTTTTATACGGCTTATTTCATTTACTTATTTTTCGTTACGCAAAGAATTTACTTTAAAGAGTAAATAATAATACATTTGTTGTTAATGATCCCTGGTGTTAAGGACTTTGTTAATCTGGCGACGTATCAATTCTTTTTTATTTTTTTAGGGTTTCATTATATGCCATATCATGTTTTTAGGTATTTAATGATAATAGCGATTTTTTCTTTATACATAGTTAGGCTCCAAATACCAGTAAAGTTGGTATGAAACTATTAGGGTTAATAGTATTATTAAGGCCCTTTAACGCCATTTAAAGCTGTACTTTTTAACTTGTAAATTTTTTTATTTTGAGGTAAGGATACTATAGACCTCTCGTAATAGGTTGTAAGTCTTTTCAACCTTTCTAATATTTCAATAGGCCTTAATGAAAACCTATTTATATTAAATCCCTATTAACTTAGTATTAGCTTGAAATTTCTTGTAGCAAAGTTGGTACTGGCATCGTAAACTAGTACGTTTGATGGCTTGAAGTACGTGTTAATCAATAAAGTATGTAACGTATTTTGTGTTTCCTTCGCCGTAATAGTTTTAAAGAATTTGCCTTTATAAAAGGTCATAGCGAAATTTACAACGTAAAGTACTAGTTTAATATTTTGGCAAGAAATGTTTACGAAAACTTTAAAATCAAAGTTTCAATTTCTTCAGCGTAAATTTTAACCTCAAGGGGTTTTGGAAGTGTGTTTAGCAATGGTAGCATAGCCGTTCTATTGACTTTAACGTCAATAAGTCTATATATTTGCAATTGACGGCCTTCAAGGCCTTATAAAGCCTGTTGGTCGTCGAGTGGTTAAATATATGATATAGTTAATGAAGTTTCGACTTTATTAAATTTAATACCACTAACTTTAGCCTTTAATGATAGAACTAGAAATGTACCTATTTAAGGTTAAGTGGAAACCTTTTTCCGCTTTAAACTTAAATTAATTCGTTAGTTTTAACGTTAATATTAACGCCAAAGTTCTTTATATCTTTAAGGTAAAAGAAAAGGGGGGTAGGGGATCTTAAGATGTGGAAAACAATAGGGTCAATAATATTAGTAATTGTCATCAATTCCAGTAAAGAAAGCTTTTTTCCAGAGCCAAAGATAACCTTAGTTTTGCGGGCATCCGTATAGGTAAATTTCCTAGCCATATTCGTATCTCTTTATAATGTGACGTATTACAAAAAGCCATTTACTAAGTATCATATTATTTCTGTGTCCGGCATAATACTTTAAAAATCCTTCTTTGAGTAACGATTTTTAATGGTAAAAAGGTGTATAAGGCCAAGGTCTTTATCTTTATATTGACGGTAGGTGTTTTTACCTATTAGGCGGTATAAGGTATGCTTAACGAGTTATTACGTTTCTTTTAGACCGGTATTAGTATTTTCATACTAACTAATGACCTTAAGTTTCTTTTCCTCTTTTTTATCCTATTACTATCGAATCCTATAACATTTAATATATAGTCCCAGTTAAATATATATGGGAAGTGTATGTTATATATTATTTACTTTAATTTACGTCCTGCGACAATGTAGCGTGTTGAACAGCAATACTATTTGTCGTAAGTCTAATATCTTTTGGCGTTCAAATTTTAAGTAGACTTACTTTCCTGGTTTAAAGACCTTGCAAAAAAATACCCTCCTCCATATGTAGCTTATTTACGTCCCCAGGCTCGTACCTTCCATTTAACGTACTGGTCAGACCTTTCATACTTACGGTCGATGTAATATATGTAGAAGGGTTTTTTTTTCGTCATCGCCAAATTCTAAAGCTTGGGGTTATACATCAGTCGAGCCTATAACTCTAATCGATATAGTTGTTGACGAGGAATGTAAATAGTTAAATAACCCTTTACAAGTGATATTAGGATAATATAAGGCGTACTCAAACCTTTTATAACCTGTAATAGATTAGCGAACCTATTATCGTAAGATACTTTCGCTAACTTCAACGTTTCCTATTACTTATTAGCAAAACATTAGCCTATTAAATATATAATTAAAATGGTTTATGTTACTTTCCGGTTTTTCATTCTAATAATTTAGTATATAAAACTAACTAATGATATTTCAGTTGGTGTGGTATTGCATATGATTAATATCGTATTCGAAAAATCCATTAAAACTATCGTAGATTTTGCGGAAGGAAAAGAAATTCATGTGGTACCGAAGGTAATAATCCTCGGTTTAACCAGTAGAGATATTGGCAAATAGCAAGTAGAAACCTGTTAATTTAACCCTTATTTAGCCGCAAATGTTAAAAAACGGGCGTAATTTGACGTTGAGAAGGTTATACGGCTTACTGTCATACTTTCTATTCTTTTCTAAATCTTAACGAACGTGGTAATTACAGCGTAATACGTATCTATTATAGGAACTTATCGAAGAGGAAGGGTGATATACTAGTCGTAAGGATCTTCAGAATCCCTCAACTGGTACTAGGGTTGGTACTAGTAGGTAAGATAGTTACCTTTGACCGAGTTTGAAAGGAAAAAGCTAATAGTTGTACCCACAGTAGGCTCACATATAAAGCTATTTCTTCCTTAATTTAGCTACTAAAACTGGACGTATTTAGGAGCTTGAGTAACAGGGATTTAGGGGTTTTCATCGCGGAGGACTTATTGATAATCTTTTTAGTATTAAGGGGTAAATAGAGGTTCCTTTTAAATTAACTTGTGAATTGAAGAGCTTACGACGTACAAGTTAATTGATTCCTTACGGCCAATAGTATTGAATCATTAATCTTACGTAAAAGGGTTTAAAATACTCATTTAGACTTAAATAGGGCCTTTTGAACGTGTGTAGGGGTGTTAATAAATGCTATCGCTAACGATACCCTTATCCTTTTCCATATTTCATTAAAGGTCTTTATTTGTTACGCATTTATATAAGAGGTTGGTAAGATTACCATTTTTTTTTTTTTTTACAGGGAGGTTGACTCTTTTGCTAGCTGATTTACTTTTTAGCCTTATATTCATTTCCCTGTTTATCGTTTTTTACGTATTTAATCTCTATTCATTATACTATTCTTAGAACTTATCGAGGGCGATAAGTCTTGTATTATGTCTGTTAATATTTTAATCGAGGATGTAGTGATTGATATAGTTTGTTAGGTGCTTGGGGGTAAAGTTTTCATTAGGACCCGTTTAGCAGAGATTGTTATTGAAGTGTTTAACGAACGTGAATCCGAGGAATTTCGTTTTTTCTGATAGGATTCGTAACGACATTAATAATAGCTTTGCTTAAAACTATTGTAACGAAGACTTAAAAAGTATAAGGAGAAAATAGTAGTGTAAAGTAATAGGTCGTAGGTTTTCCATTAAAGTTAGTATATGTTAAAGATCATAGAACTTAAAGGTTTTTACGATTTAAAATTTGTAATAGTAGTATCTGTAATAATAGTATTCACTTAATATTTTGTTAATTTTCTGATTTGATGATCTTCTAGACTTTCAAACGGTTAATTTCAACGCCTTTAAAAAAATTAATAAATGTTTCTTGATGTTTTTAGTATTAGAAATACCGTCGTTTACTTAGTAGACTACCTCGAATAGCTGTAAAGCCTATAAGTCTTTTCTACTTGTTGCCGCAAACAACTACACAACTCATAGGGGCATTATATAAAAATATTTATTTTACCTTGCTGAAACAAAGCGTAAGAATAGAAAAGCAGCCTTTTCTTTTACTTATCTAATCTGTGCTTACCCTAATAAGTATTGATCAGTATTGGTAGGCCTTGATTTTTGTAACATAGTCGATTCGAATAACTGTGGTCGAAGTAACTGGTGCTACATTGAAATTGGTTGTTGTTGAGTTGTAGGTTCTAAGTTTGGCAGACCGCTAGCCGGTCTGCACGCTAATTTGTATGGCCAAATGCTTTGGTCTATACCCTACTTTGAAGTGAGTACCTACTGTACTGCACTTATAGTGCATTCCCACAAACTGCAGTCAATTTTCAGTACGTGCAATCAACTTTACTTACAGTAAAGTTTACTTGATTGTACTGAATTTGACTGCTATTCCAACAATAATAGAAGTAAAAAATGGATCCTTATGTAATCGATAACGATTCAAAAGATTAGCTAGCGCTTAGTAGTCGTATTAGTAGCAAGTTTAGTGGAGAATATGAATTGGAAGTTTACTTTGAATGGCCGTAACATTACTTAAGCATACACGCAATCAGAGACTAGTTTACGAATAAATCATTTTGTTTGAATTACCTTAACAAATTTGTGACAATTACTTATAACAAACAGTTATGTAATACATTGTAATATTATTCGAATTAGCTGAATATTTTTTTTTGTAATTTACTATCACCGAACAGTGCCCACTATATAGATAGTATAGTGCGACCCTTCATGTTTTTCAATTGAACGAAAACACTGGCGACAAAGCTCGCAACCTAAGTGCCCTGACTTTATAACAGAAACCATCTTATTGATAAGATCCCCGCTTATAATATATACCCTTCAAACCGTTAAACAAACCACTCGATTCTTTGTTATAATACACAAATATATAAAATTAAAAACGTATTTTTTAAGTCTATATCAAATCTCTAAGCAATATTTTATACGTAGTTATTAAATGTCAATAAAGTTTTCTATTAACCATATATGTCCTCAATTAATACCATAAACTTAATCACGTTAAAAATGTGGATTTTATTTGTATAAGTTCATCCATATGCCATGTGAAAGGGGCAATAAACCACTTGATGATTCGAAAAGGTATTTTATCCATTCTACCTATAATAGAATAAAATGGCGTAAACTTTACTTATAAAATACAACTATCAAATAAAAATATCTGGTGGTAAACCGGACCCCAACTCAATCTTTTAAACAAAGTTTTAAAGTATCCTATAGTTTAAAAACCCGTAGTATTATACGGGTATAGAAACTGTAACCTTAGCCAAGCATTAATGTTCAGATATAACAGTTCCCATTCGACTCCCAATCGCGTAGAAAATCTGACAGCTGTTTTAAAAGAGTGAAATGACCCATAAAACACATATATCCTAATTAAAAACACATGACGATAGGTAAGATATATTTTACAACTTTTATAGCGAGCCACTATTTAACTATGGGCCACGAACCTCGGAAATGTAAAGGGAAGTAAGAGAAGATGTACTACTCAACGGGTTTTATAACAAAGTAAGGTGTTTTTTAGGATGCTAAGGTTGTTTAAAGTTATATCGAGAGCTTTGCTAAACGAGACAGCTGCCGTTACATAAAGTATAAAGTCGTAAAGATATTCATAATATTATTGAAAGTTTCGCTAAGCGGACGAAACGCTGGTACGTTGTGTATATAGCTGTAAAAAGGCCGTAAATGTAAATAAAATAAATAGTAATTATACTGTTGTATAGTTCTTGAGGGTCTTGTTGGCACAAGTAACGAGTGATATAATCTTTGCCTATAAAATCCGTTATTTGAATGCACTGCTACACGAGTATTACGCTGAGCCGACGACGATCTTCATAGCATAAACAAAATCGTTGGAAAAGATAAAAGTATTAATGAATCCGATCAAATATTTTGTGGTATGATAGGGGTGTATGAAGTAATGATGTTAACATTAGCTATAATTGAAAAAAAGTTCCCAAAGGTAGACACTATTAGGGTTTATAACGTAAGCTTCATACCTTCCTTAATAGGGTGGTTCCTACACAAATACCAAGAAAATTAATGTAAGGTCGAATATATTTATTAGTTTTTAATCTTCTAAACTTATTTCATTTTTGAAATAGTTATGAAATCCTTCATTCACGAGCTATGTTTGTTAATTACCTAAGTAGATGAATATCTTGGTATGGTGGGTATGTAAACTAACGATATATCTTTCATTATGAATTTTGGATTTTTGGTAGTATAGTATAGTATGCAAGTAAGAACTCTAAGTTTTGGAATTGTAAGCCGGTTACGACTTTGATTCAAAGCAAACGATGAAATTGAGATAGATGGTCAATCAATATAAACATTAAATTATTGAAGTTAATGTTCAATACCTCAATTTTTGTTATAGATATTCAGGTATTAGCCCAGCAAAATTTGACAAAACTCAAGTTGCAAAGGCTAAAAAATACTTGAAATAACGTGTCCGTAAGAATTATATAGCGATCCTATACCAATCGGGGATATTATACAATCTTTTAATTGTGGTATAATCTTAGGAACCGATTGATAAGAATCATTATCGATTAAATAAACGATTGGGGTAACAGATACATAATACAAACCAAGGGATTAATATAGTCTTTACCAATTTATTGAAGGTTAAATTGATTATCTTCACGAACAGCTTCTTTGTTAAAAACACGGATCTATTTTTAGAGATTGGATTCCTTATAGTGATTTTTAACAAAGTTAGATTATAAAATAATTATATCGTTGTTACCAGAAACTTGATTTACTGTGTATTTCTTAATGTATAAGGGTTATGCAAACCGTGTTTATTTTCGAAGTTTATAGTATAGTGGCTGGTTTTAATACAGGTATATTTATATAGGAAACTTTTAACATTGTTACCAAACAGTTGAGGATTTTTCTCATTCAGTTATTATTTGTACCGATTTAAGAAGACTTTTTGAGTGCTTTTCCAAATTAGAAATGACTAATGAAAAAGTTTGATAATAGACATAGTTTTACGTAAAGCTTACTAAAGCAGAGAAATTGAAAAGTTCTTATAGATAGATAGCAAAGACGATCCAGCTGATTCTATGACGAAAGATATACTGAATAGAGCCTTGGAAAGATTTTTGAATAGTAATAGGCTGACTATACAGATCAAGGGCTATGTTGAAAGGCTCTTAGTAAAGCCAAATCATATGAAGATAAAGCATAGGAGATAAAGATACCTTAGCAAATTGAAAATTTGTTAGGTTATTAACTTAACGGATTGAATTAACTGGAACAGTTGAGTTAGATATGTAGTTGTATGTATATTAATGGATTGGTATGCAAAAGTATTTTATTACTTGTTTTTGGAGTCACAAGTGGTAAGAATCAAAATTGCTATAAAATAGTAATGGGAAAGGTATATGAAATCACTTCCGCTACCTTATTTTCTTTATAGAATGTACTAACTCCAGTATTGGTATCATAAATTAACAAGCCATCAAAATTGGAATATTATTTCAATATAGTGCATTTAAAGATGATTACTGTACTTACTGAAAATTGACTGCAGTTTTTGGGATTGACTGCAAGTGCAGTACAGTAGGTGCCCATTGCTAAGCGGGGTACGAGCCAAAGCATTTGGCTATACAAATTAGCCTGCAGACCGGCTAGCGGTCTACCGAACTTAGAACTTACCACGTATCAACCAATTTCAATACAATACCAGTTACTTCGACTATAGTGAGTCGAATCGACTACTTTGTAACGATAAAAGCCTAATAACACTAATCAGTGCTTATTAGGTTAAGCATAGACAAGCTAGGTGAAAAAAGAAGCTACTTTCTAGTTATACTCTACGTTAAACAGCGGTAAGATAGAGGAAAGATTTTCATATAGAGACTCTATAATCTATATAATTGTTTGCGACAGCAAGTGAGAAAAATTTATAGGCTGTACAGATATTCGCAATAGTTTATAAGTGGCGATGGTATCGCTAGTACTATCGAAAACACCAAAAAACCTTTACTAAACCAGTTTTGAAGTTAACCGCTTGAAAGTTTTAAAGATCGCCAAGTCATTAAATTGGTAAACGACTAAATCAGTATTATTATGGATATTATTATTACGGGCACTTCTATTGTAAATTTCAAATTACAAAGAAGATTAAGTCGTACAATTTTTAACAAACACTAACTTTAATGGCAAATCTAGTACCCAACTTCCCTTTACACCACTATTTTCTTTATTACCCTCTTTAATCTTCGTTAAAACGTCTTTAAGAAACGCCAAGATTAATATTATTACCGATCCTACCCGAAAGGAAGAAATCAAAGACCTTAGATTCACGTTCGTTAAACACTTCAATAACGACTTTTAGTAAAGGAACGCCGATAAAAACTCTACCCCCGAGTACCTAAAGAATTACATTGGTTATTATATTCTAGATTTGAACCCTACCGGATACAATACGGGACCCGTCGCCCTCGATAACTTTTACGAATAGTTTAACAAATAAACTTTTAATATGTAGAAGATGATAACCAGGTAAGTTAAAACTAGCCTAAATATTAAACTAGGTGGTAAAGAGGTCGACCTTCCTGTAGGGAGAGAAAATAACGGTAATGTTGCTAATTTTCTATATGAATACGCGATAGATAAAGACTTTTAATGGATTCAGGAAAAAAGTAAAGATATCACTAATAATAGCATCTCTTAATACCCTTACAGGCGTTCGCAAGGTTACGCCCCAAACCTAAATAAGTTTTTCAAACCCTTTTACTTAAGATTAACGGCCAATTACCACTAGCTGTAAGGAATTGATTAACCTATACGACGTACTCCCTTAAATCCATCAGTTAATTAAATAAAAACCTAGACGTATCACTTAATATTAAGAGGAGTATTATTAAATTCCCCGCGGCGGAAACCTTCAGACCCCTTTCCTTCAAGCCCTCCAATACGTTCAGTTTCTGCATCCAAATTAAAAAAAAAATAGAGGCTTTATGCGTAAGCTTATTGTGAGCCCAACTTCTGGCTTTTTCCCTTCAAACTCGGCTAAAGATAACTATTCTACCTAACAATACCAGCACCTTCCCCAACCGAGAAATCCAAAGGGTTTCTACAACCAGTACATTACCCTTCCCCTTCGATAAGTCCCCATGTTGGATACGGATTTTGCGGCAATTACTTTGTTCGTTAAGATTTAAGGAGGAATAAAGAAGTAGAACGATAAGCCGTACAACTTCCTCAACATCAAGTTACGCCTATTCGCTAAAATCTGTCACCAAATAAGAGTTAAACTTCTAGGCTTTCACTCGCTGTTTTCCAGTATACTTACCGGCCAAACAGAGGATTATTACCTTCGGTATTGAAGGAATTACTCCTATTTCAGTAAAATATATCATAGTTTTAAAGATTACCTTGAATACAATATTAACCTTTCCCAATAATATACATACTAAGATATTATTCAACATTATAACATGTTATATTACAAAAAAGATTTAGAAGAAAAAATAGATCCACTTAATTAAATACTTAATAAGTTGATACTTTGTCAATAAAGAATGGTGAATGTAAGAGCTAGTAAGGGAATATTATGCCAGCAGGTTCAGTAAGTTATTACGGGTTATAAAGAGTTCGAATATGCCTTATAGTGCCTTGACATCATTTTCAAAGTGTTTTTGAGTTAGTCATATTCCTTGTTGGCGACCTTAACAGCTTGTGTCTTAAGCTCGACTAGTATATACCTCCAAGCTTGAGAATTTAGTAAAGATAAAAAATACCCCTTCTACGCGTACTATATCAACCGTAAATACGGAAAGCTCGGTCAGTACAGTTAATAGAAAGTCCGATCTAGGTATGTAACCAGGCTATATACGGAAAAGGGTATTCTTTTTCTTTAAGGTTTTCAAGTTAACTAAACAAATTTACTTTAAACTTTAAGAAATATTAGACTTACTATAAGCAAAGCTACTAGTTAATACTTTACACTGTTACCAAACGTAAATCGAAATAGGTTATATACTATTTACAATTCAATTTTACCTTTTATTTGGATTTCATTTGTCGCGTAGTAAACTTTAGAGGGAAGAAAATCACGGATAAAGAAAACAAACTCAAGGCTATCGATTAATATAGAGATACTGGCACTGGTTTAGAAGCAACGTAATGACTCTCTGGCTACGCTTTTTTATACTGCCTAACAAGTAAAGACTCTTATCGCCGATATAACTATAAAACCCCTACTTTACACATCTGTTTACTATTTAAAACCGTTACGCAGAGTAGGTTTTTTAGGTTATTATGCCGGATATTAGGATAATACAGTTTTTAATAAAAGGTTATTCGTAATACGTTGCATTACGAAGCGATACCAATACTGTTATAGAACTTAACCATATGGATGCTGGTAAGGCTAAAGTTAGTTTTAGCCTTGAAAAAAAGCTCTTTTTACTGAAACCAACGACTGTTGTTTTTGTGTGATTTACTATCACCGAGCAGTGACAACTATATAGCTAGAGTATGACCCTCGCGAATGTAAAGGGTACATATGCCGGCGGGAAAGCTTGCAATTTGAATGTTTCTACCAAACAACAACCATCCTATTCAAAATTACTATTTCTAAGTCATACCATATAATCCATTAAACAAACTAATATAAATAAGAAACTTGTTTCCAATTATAAAAAAAATTAAAAACTTAATCCTATACACCTGCGGCTAATTTTCGGGTAATTTATTATATGTATGTGTTAAATGCCGATAGGGTTTAATAATCAACCGTATTAGTCCTTACTGCGTACTCCAAACTTAGTACGGACTATAAATATAAACCATATTTATATAAATTTATACGCGTACCGCGTGAAAGAGGTCAGGCACCATTGGATGTATGAGAAAGGATTCAACCTAATATACTTCAAATAAAATAAAGTCTTTTGCTTAGTATTTATAACTTTTGATGTAAAACGAAACCATAAAATAATTTTTTTATCAGAAATCGAACCTTGAACTAGCCTTCGAATTAAAGCTTTAAGGTAACCTAAAGTTTAGAAACCCGTAAGATTGTAAAAACTATAGCCTTGGCTGGACCATGCTATACGACTATTTTAATCCACACTCGATGCCTATTTGTATCGAAGATCTGAAAGCGGTCCTAAAAGAGTAAAGAACCCATAAAACACTTATATCTTGGTTAAATTCCTCTAGCTATAAGGGAGATATACTTCACAGCTCGACGAGTCACCTTTTTGCCACAGGCCACAAACTCCAAAAGCGTAAGAAAAATCGTAAAATAGGGTACAACGCTAAGCAGGTAGTGGGCCGTAAAGAGTTTCTGTAAATATCTAAATATAGGTATCGAAAGTAAAGTTGAAGGCCACGCTAAGCGAGCGGAGCGCCGGTGAATGTAGTAATTGATTAGAAATAAATAAATAGAGCCATTAAGTGCGAGCGCTATTAATAAATATCTTTGAGACCTTAAAGCGCAAAAGAAATCAAACTTATAGTGTACAAGTTCAAGTTTAAAGGACCACGTTGGCACAAGTAACAAGGGAAGGAATCTTTGGTTATAAGAGCTGTTCTCTGGATGCACCGCTGCGTGGGAGGTGCGCTGGGTCGATGACGATCTCCATAGTCAAAAAGGGGTTGACAGAAAAGATGAAAGTGGTGATGAAGCCGATTGAATATATTGTGGTAAAATAAGATACATGTAAAGTGATGGTGTTAAGAGTAGTTGAACATGATTATTTTTCTTGGAGGTGAGTACTGTTAGGGTTTACAGTGTAATCCGACTACCTTCCTTAACAAAGTGGTCCGTATACACATGCCAATAAAGTTAATGTAAGGTCGAAGATGAACGACTGTTATTACCATCGTCGACATTATTGTTTTCTATATTTCAAAATCCCCTACTACCTTTTTGCTTGACTTTGAAAATATATAAAACTTTCGCATTAACATTAACCTTTAAACTAATAAATTAGTTCAATTTGAAAGGAGTAAAAGGTTTTTATTGGACTTTAAGTTAAGGTACATCTAATTTTATCGTTAAGGGCTAAATACAACAGTATTCAATCTAATAGAGTCGGAACTTCGTTAATTATATCACCGATTTAACCACCTAGCGATTAATAGGATTTATAGGATCTTAAAAGCGATTGGTTACAAAGATATGGATTTACTAGCATTGAAGACAACTAAACATATTTACGATTACTACCAAACACACTCCAAACCCATCCTAAGGTTTAAATTCACGTTAAAAAAATCAAAACTTTAACTTCAAGATTTTCGTAAATGTGTTTTATCTGAACAGTAAGCCAATACTTTGTGTTATCAACTTCTCTACGGATTTTAATGACGTCAAGTTCCTCAAAATCATTACGGTGAAGAAAACATAGGATATACTACGTATTTTGTGGATTAATACGTACCTGGAGCTACTGAATGTGTTAATTTACGACGCTGATACCAACATTACTACAATAAAATTTTGAATTAATATTAAATAGATAGGGATTTGGTGTAAATAGGTTTTCATTAAAGCTTATTTGGGTATTAGTAAAGTCTGAAGAGCTTATAATTTTTTGCGAGAAGTTTACGATACCTTTACCCCAGAAATTAAAGGCTTTATAAATCAAAAATCACGGCTTAAGATAGCGGTAAAGGGCCTTAACGATACTATTAACCCTAACGGTTTTATAATAACTTTATTGGTATTTAGGGCCTACTTAAGTATAACAACTAAGTCGTCACTATAGATAAACATACAAAAACATATTGTAATATATATTAAAAACCCTCCAAAAAAATAAGAAAGGAATTGACACGCCTCCAGGTTAACAATACCCTTAATATTAGGAACGGACTATCGATAATGAGCGTGTTATCCTTATCCTTTTAGAGCAAAGTCTTTACGTGACGAAAGCCAGGTAAATATAATAAGTTGTATGTGATTTTAACTATTACTAACCTAAAAATAATAATTAAAATCATTAACGGTTTTATCACTTTCTTCATTATATAAGTAAAAACGCATAAAAAACCCTTAAATTTAAAAAAAATTCACACGTTGATAACCACCAAGTCAAACGAATTAGTCAATATAATCCTTTCGAACCAATCGTTAACAAATCAGTAAAACGTCGACGGCGTAAAAAGCACATAGAAAAAATATAAACACTAAAAAAGAAAACTATAATAGGGACCAAAAGCTTAGGAGGGCATATACAACGGCGTAAGTGATTTAAAAAGATGAAGTTTAATAGAGAATTTACCCTCAAAATATGTCATAAAAGTACTATCAATACACTGGGTAAATCCTTTAAAAGGCGATCGGATGAAGATTAACGGCCTTTTTATATGAGAAGTTATTTAACTAGTATGGTTAACGCAATTTAAAGGTTAAAACATTATTATTTTTAAGTTCAATATAATTTACAAGGTTAAAGGTAAAACTAAGAACAGGTTATATGAAAATTCATGGTTAATCGCTCAAGATACGGTAATAAAAGTGTGATGTAAATTTCGCCTTCATCGCTTATAATCCAGGAAGTAAACTAGCGTTTAATCGTCGTATTTGTTGTTATCTTAACTGCTAGCGTAAACGGTAAGTTCAAATTTCATAGCTGGGATGTAAAAAAAATATATACGTAATTTACGACTTATTTTTGACAGATTGTATTAAAAAACTTACCGAAAAAACTAAGGGATAAGTTTCTGGTCGATATAATAATACGTTATATTAAAGCTTTTTACTGATTGACCGAAATAAGCGTCCATTGATTTTGAACTTATTAAGAGAACTTTGAAAATAGGCTACGTATAGAAAGTTCAACGTTTAACTTGTGTTTGTTGAATATATAGAGCAAATATTTTAGTATCGTGGGTATATAAACTAACGATACTTTTTCTCTTAAAAATAATAGGTTTATAATTTATAACAACGTGTTGTCGAAAAATTAGAATTTTAAAAAGGTAACCCAATCGAAATATTAGTTAAAGGAATATAACTTAACTTTAATAAATTTTTAATCTATATTCATATTGTTGAATCAGAACATGTAACGTATAATAGCCTAAGCTAAAAAGGGTAAATTATGAACCTTACGATTATCAATAAAGCCGACGATGTAAATTACAGCGATTCCTAAATTAAGGGGCTCGTGCAGCCTATATTATCACGCTATACTAACCGAAAGCATCGTACGACGTTTTTATCACAGCACAAATATAAGATTTATGAAACGAGGATCTTAACAGATTAAATAAAATGATTTTATAGTAATGAAATAATTTAAAAAGAAATATTAATATAGTTTCGGTAAATTTAACGATAGCGAACTTAATAATCTTTGAGGACGGTTCCTTTACTAATAATATTAACCTTATATCATAAATCAGATTATTTATAATGCTCGTTAATGAGGAAAGGTTTAAAGGGTAATTTGCAATTACCAGAAACCTTGTATACTAGATATTTGTTAAATATAAGCGGATAATACAAAACGTATTAGCTTTACAAGTTTTTGGAATAATAGTAGGCTTTAACATCGGCATATTAATTAATAGCATGTTAAAATTATTATTAAATAGCTAGAGATAATTTCGATACCTATAATAGTGTATATAAATTCCCAAGTCCTTTATAAGTACCTATTAAAGCTAAGTATAACTAAGAAAAAAATGAATGATAAACGTATTAGCTTTAAAGAAGATATAAAAAGCCCATAAAATTGATAGGTTTCGGTAAATTAACGGTAAAAACAACTCTATTAACGTTATAATTTAAGTTACGACTAATAACTCCTTTAAACGGTTTGTAGACAGTGATTCGCCAACTATACGAATCGAGGGCTACGTAAACTGCCCGGCATATAACGTAAAAGAATATAGATGCCCTGGCAAACTCGAAGATTGCCAGGGTAATGGTGGCGATTATAATTGTCTTAATAGCAATGGCGGCAGAGGTAGCAAGTGAAACTATTGGCAAAAGGTATGTAAGTGGTGACGTACGTAATACGTGTAAGTTTGTAACAAAAGAACTATGTATAGGAGTTGAGGAACGGAAGGCTCGGAATTATGGAATAAAGGGCCGTAATTAATATCAGTTTCAGTGTAAATTAACTGGAATTGACAAGGGTTTGTTTTTAGATAAAGAAGTGATTTCGAAGGTTGTTACTAATTGGTAGCCGTTCACGCTAGTGTGCAGACACAAAACAAAAAGCCACCAGTGTTGGAATAGCTATTAATACAATGCAATTAAGTTAAAGATACCTACTGTTAGTTAATTGTACTTAACATAAATTAACTGCAGTTTGTAGGATTAACTACAAGTGCTGTACAATAGATGCCCACTTTAAAGTAGGGTAAGAGCTAAAGCATTTGGCCATACAAGTTAACGTATAAACCAGCTAGTGGTCTACCGAACTTAGAACTTACCACGTATCAACCAAGTTCAATGCAGCACCAGTTACTTCAACTATAGTGATTCGAATCGACTACGTTGCAAATATAAACTCCTACGAACAATTACACTATTATGAGTCAATTGTAATAAAAACCCAAATTTAACGTGTAGCACGAGCTAAGAAATTAACTATAAAAAGTAGTATGTAGATTGGCTAGCGGTTTGCAAAACTTATAAGAACTAATCCACCACCTGACCATTGAAATACTGTTTTTTCTTCAACTAAAATTAGATTCGAAAATATTGCAAAGTCTAACTTCCTATCAACACAGGGTTCTTTTTTAAAAAAAGAAAAACCGTTACTTAATGTAACTTCTATGGATTACACAAAATAACGATTAATCAATAAAACTATTCACCGCGATATATATAATTTAGATATAGTCTATATCCCAGAACGGTTTCATTTTATTCCTAATTCGTTATCGCGATTTCCTATATTTCTTAACGATAAAATTCAATCGTTAAACAATATTATTATTTTCGACCATATATTTTATAATTTTTAATGATATTTAATATGTTTAATCTCAAGTTACATATTGCCGAAACTATATTTACAAACCAACAAGTTTTCAAATTATGGTTTGAATATAAATAGAGGGTTACCTAACATGTCATTATTTCCAATTTCATTAAAAACACAATAATAATAATTATAACAAGGATATAATTAATAGATTTAAATATTATGTATCCGTTTCGCTTTATTCAATGACTTTGTTTACAATTACAATAGAATACGTCGTAGAAAACTAGTAATTTGTAGTAAAATTATTGAATACTTTTTTTACAATATTTATAATGAAAATATTATTTCGGCCAAAAGAATATAATGATTTCGTTGGAAGGCTTGTACTTTCAATATAAAAATAATAATAGAAATATGTCATCGATACGATATCTGTTATCGATAATTACGTAACAACAATTGGAAACATGGAAGTAGTATACAATTATTTTATGTATCTTAACAGTTAATATATATTATTTATATATAACTTATTTTGAGATTTACTATCACCGGGAAGTGCCCACTATATAGCTAGTATATTGTGACCCTCGATAATATGAAATGCATACATATACTGGCGGGAAGGCTTGCAACTCAAGTATTCCTACCCAAAAAAACCACCCTATTCGAAAATTCCTGTTACTTCCAAGTTATATCCTACAATCCGTTGAATAAACCATTAAAAGCTATGTCCTTACCTAAAAAAATATATATGGTTGAAAACCTAATCTTATACACTTATAGCTAATTTTCGGGTAATATGTTATACGTATGTATTAAATCCTGTTAGAGTCTTATAATCAAACGTATTGTTCTTCATCATGTATTACAAAATTATAAAGACTACAAATATAAATCATATTCGTATAAGTTTGTTTACGTGCCACGGAAAAGAAGGCAAGCACTAATAGGTGTATGGAAAAATAATTTTAACCAAATATATTTATAAAGAAAAGTCCAACGTTATAACCTTCCTTGAAAAAACAGAAAAATACAAAGACGAAAAAAAAGCCAGAAATCGAACCTCAAGTTAGCCTTCCAATTAAGGACTTAAGGTAACTCTATAGCTTAGAAACCCGTAAGTTTGTATGGGCATAAAAACTACAACCTTAGCCAGGTCGTACTATGCGGCCATCTCAGTCCCCACCCGACGCCTACTCGTATTAAGGATTTAACGGCGGTCCTAAAAGAGTAAAGAACTTATAAAACACATATATCTTGGTTAAAAGCCCGCGGCGGTGGGGAAAACATAATTTACAACTCGGAACAGAATATACTTCGCGAGTAACAACCCGAGCCACTTTTTTGCAATGGACTGCAAACCTAAGAAGTGTAAAAGAATCGTAAAAGGGGTACACCACTAAGCGGGTAATGTACCAGGGAAAGTCTTCTATGGACAGCCAAAGAAAGATATCCAAAGTATATTTGAAGACCCTACTAAGCAGGCGGGACGCCAGTGTAGGTGGTGAGGACTCAAAAATAAATAAATAAATAAATACATAAATACATAAATAAATAAATAAATAAATAAATAAATAAATAAATAAATAAATAAATAAATAAATAAATAAATAAATAAATAAATAAATAAAGAAAAAACGAAAGAAATAAAGAAAGAAAGAAAGAAAGAACGAAAGAAGGAAAGAAAGAAATAAATAAATAAATAAATAAATAAATAGTATCATTAAGTATAAGCGTTGATAATAAAAGTCATATTTTGAAACCTTAAAGAGAAAAATAAATCAAAATTTCATTACAGTTGTAGTGTAAGTTCAAGTTTAAAGGGCCACGTTAGTACAAGTAACGAAGAATGGAATCGTTGGTTGTAAGAGCTGTTTTTTGAATACACCGCTACTTGGGTAATGCGCTGGGCCGACGACGATCTTCATAGCAAAAAAGGGGTCGCCGTAAAAGATTCAAGTGGTAATAAAGCCGATTAGTGATGTTTTGGTGGAATAGGATGCATGTGAAGTGATAGTGTTAAGAGCAGCTGGACCTGTATTTTTTTTCTCGGAAGTAGGCACTGTTAGGATTTACAGTGTAGGCCCCCTACCCTCTTTAACAAGGTGGTCCGTACACCCATACCAAGAAAGTTGATGTAAGTTCGAAGCTGTTTGTATGTATTTTATAATCATATAACCAGTATATTATTAGCTGTTACTTGATAAGTATTATCTTGGTTTAAAAAGTTCAATATGATTATACCAGTTACCCATAAGATTTTTAAACGAATTTCTCCTATACCAGGATGTATTATATATATAATAGCTTGTTAGGCCAACATTTCATACTGTTACTTATTATTGTTAAACTAATCGTATCTGGAAAAAAAATCAATCGCAATATTGAATTTCTCTTGAATTTTGAGCAACCTTTGTAAATAGGATTCGGCGTTAAATCGAAAATAATAATAATTCATCATTATTAGTAAAATGGATAAGTTCAAAGGACAAATAATATTTTCGAGTTTTTTTTACGTTATTATATCGTTGAATATCACAAGTAATCATAAATTGATTATATATCTGGTTTATAGTTGAAAATTAATTATGTTCATTTACGTATTATTGATATTGGTCTATACAAGTTTTTCTTTTGGTTTTGGTTACGTGTTACAATAAATTGTTTCAAATTTTCAATTTTTTTTTGAAATAACAGGAAGAAATATGCTTTAAAAGGGATCACCTAAACTGAAATATTCAACTTACTACGAGTGTAGTAATTTCTAAAGTCAAATATCGTTATAATAAAAATTATCTCTAAATGGAACTTAATATTAGGAACTCTATATAATTACGTATAAAAAGCCTATAGGTATTTATATTGGTAACGAAAACGAATATTATTATGGTTAAGGTTTTATATTATGGTAAAACGTATAGGAGACCTTGTTTAAATATATAATTTCCCTACAATCTTACGCGTATATACTACAATAAACGAATAATGATTATGGTCTTATAATGATCTTATTTACAATTTTCTTACATTTGTAGCTTTTTCGCCTGTGCCTATACGTTATGAAGAGACCATTAAGGAGGAAGAATATAATGTTAAAGAAAATTGTAAATAAACGTCTGAATTGATACCGTTATATAAGATAATAAATACAATACCTAGTTCCTTAAAAGAGATACACGGTCAAAGATAACGAATAAAAGCTTCCAAAAAAATCTAAACTATTGCAAATACCATATCGACGTATATGAAAATATTTTTCATTAATAGAGCGTTTCTCGCCTCATATCTTGCATCTTATGTCTCGTATCTCGCGCTTTACATCTCGCGTCTTACGTCTCACATCTCGCGCCTCGCGTCTCGCTTCTCGCTTCTTACGTCTCGCATCTTAAATCTCGCGTGTTATATTATGAAATAAGAATATTGCTTTTCTTCTTTTTGGTTCTGGGGACTTTTTGTACCTTTGTGGGGGTACATACATACATACGATAAAGTTAAAGGACTGATACAAAACATTAGGAAGGCATGTGTCCGTGCCTGTCATATCTTACACACTTGGCTCTACTGAACACTCCACTCTAGTCTAATTTCTTCCTGTTTCATCGTTAAATACTACACTGATCCAATAATACGTTGCCTCACCTGCCCTACTAACAGAGTCAAAAGAGCTTAGAGCGGTTTTCTCCTTCTTTTTTTATTATCGTCCTCTTTTACCTTCTCTACCACCGTCCACACTTGTAGAGATCGTTTATTTAATATAATCTTCGCTTTTGTAGCGATTATCCTCGTATAAATAGTACAAACAAGGTAGTGAATTGACCTAAAAACGCGATAGAAATTAATTTAGCAAGGTATAAAGCTAAAGGGGTTGTAATAACGATGTTAATGATATAACCATTTTTGTTTCATAACTATATTCTATCATTTTACCATTTTGATCTCATGTATTGGGTTCTCTTTAATATGTTATTATCGATAGGACTTTACCCATAAGTTAGGTAAGTTCCAATACTTGTTCTTATTAGGTACATGATATACTATAATCAAATATAAATCAAAAGTCGAAATTATTAAAAGAGGGAAAGTCAGGCCAGTATTAATCAGTGGCACATATATTTATATCTATTAACAAGAGTTAATATCATACTTTTTGTAAGGTATTGGTTGATATGCGACTTATTTCACAAGTAATTCAGTTTACTTATGTTATGAGTAACTAAAGTCTAAGTCACATTATTAGTATGAAATTCGACTGATAAAATTGATAATAGTTAACTATATCACATTAAAATTAGCAGTAATCAACTGCATTGCATCACAGTTAATATTCTAGTAATTAACATTTCAACAATTATATTATTCATTTACGTACTAATTACATTTTGTCTGGGCGTTCATATATTTGCCGTTGTTAACCCATTTCAATAACAATGATACATATTCTATATAAAGGGGTTTATAGGCGAAAACAATAAGCGAGCTTCAACTTTTACGTTTACTTTAAGCTTTGCCTTTAGTTTGAGTTTTCAGGGCTTTTAATAGGATGAAGATAGGGAATATAAGGATGTTCATATTATTAATAATGCCTTTTTTATGGCACCAAATTAATATAATGACAGTATAAGCTTTTGAGACGGCTATTTTTTCGATAGAGTTACTAATAGCGTTAGTTTAAAGATTTACGCGTGCGAAACCGGTTGCAAAGTTGTATGCTTTTCGGTTTTATAAGTAACAATAAAGATATATGATAACTTACTATTAGTAATATGTATAAATATGGTTATTATGATTATCATTATTCTTATTATGATTTCGTAATTGATAAATGTATGTTCAATAGTTAAGTTTTAGGTATTTACGTTTTTATAGTAACAAAAATACTTGAGTGAAAATAAAAGGGTAAAGTAATTAACCTTTTGTTATAATAAGGTTTTGTTAAGGTGATTCACGAATATGGTTTACATTCAAAATCTTGAGGGTTGATAAATAACGGTGAAAACGTTTATATCTCTATGAATAAGCTTTATATACCCGGTTTATATATATAATTGCTGTAATAAGCTATTATGTAATTTATTTATAGGTTTCACAATATATACATTCTAATGTGTAATCTATTACAAAAGTATAGCATAAAACGATTATCATTGCTTATAATAAGAATCAGCCCTTTTAGTAGTTATAATAACTACTTAGAAGTAAAGGTATTTAAGAAGGAATGTTTTTTTTTGTATATAAGGGGTTAAACGTTAATTATTTAATGTAAGTAGACATTAAAACTTAACATAATAAATCGTACCATACAATTCGATTTAAGTTTTATTGATATCTTAAAATTATAATTCAAACGATAGTGTATTAGAAGGTGTATTATTTTAACGTATGGTGAAACCTACGGCTTTATAGTTTTCTGCCTTTTGGATTCGGTAGTACTATTACTACTTATAATGCAAGTCCAAAAGTAAGGTTACTTCTAGCGAGTCGATGTTATTATAAGAGTCTTGCTTAACACATTTAAAGCCGTTTGAGTTTCGATTATTCCCGCCAGTATCTATATGTATTATTTGTAGCAGCAACTACTTTATGATGCCTAGTGTTGGTAAATAATAAAAAATCAAACAATAAACCAAAACATACACTTATAAGTGGGCGCCAGCTAGTCAGCTTCTACAGTTGAAAGGAATAAATCATCCTGTCATTCTTCACTTATATTCCACCGTTGTTACTTTGACTATAAACCTAAATTGACATCGTAGCTACAAGTGAGGTGCTACCTACAAACTTATTGTTTGAGGTCGTATGTGTATTGTAACACACAAACCAATGGTCTCTAACGGAAGTAAACACGGCTCCCGGGCCGTTCATGGTAACAGTCTATTATTACCCACTTCACCATCCTTCGGTTAGCAAAAGCGTAATGAAACAAAAGAGTCAGAAGAAAAAGTTTCCACGTTAGCCTTGGCAGCCAAAAGACACCCTGTGTTAGGAAGGATACAACCGACCTTGACTGTTTTTGACTGTGGACATGAGAATGTAAACCCCGAAAAACTTGGAAACCAGCACTGTCAAATGTTAGTAGGATGGGACGTTTTGTTGCGCTGATGTTTCGGACCCCTTTGCGAAGAAACTTTTGGTCGTCAGTTTTGGTAATCAAAAGAAAGGAGAAAACAGTGAAAATACTTCCTGAAGGGTGGCACTTTTGTATCTTAGTTAGGTATCTAGATAGGCCTTGCCATAGTCCTACGGGCTCCATGGTAACGAAACAAAAAAAAAACGACTTTGAAGACAGGGAATGGCAGTCAAGCACAGGGCGGCTTCCCTGCCATCGGCGCCTTCGAGAAGGACTACAGGAGCAGGCCGAGGGGAGCCAATGAAGATGTTGGTGCAAGGCCTTGGACACATAAGCGTCAGCTAAGGATATGCTGTCACCTCCTTGCTCCGTGACGATGATGCATGTCGACACGCCAAGGAGGTGACTAATTGTGGATGGGCACCTGAGGCTGACTCGAGCATCGCTCGCAAAGTCAGAGTTGTTGCAACTGGCCCCGCGGGCGAAACGGCAGACAAGACGAAAATGGGAGAGAAAGGCCAAACAAGACAAGACGAAACTCGAGCAGGAGTGATGGGTGATGGGCATGATATGTTTCCGATCACCTGGATCGGGATGTGTTTCGGCAGAGAAGCCAGGCGCGGTGGCACGCGAGGAGGCTTCGTGGCTAAGACGAGAAAGAGTGTTGCAACGAGCCGGTCACGGCGGCGCGATAGAAGCGAACTATATGGAACATTGATAAGAAGAAGACTTCCGATAAATGGATCAACGAGCCCACGCTCGGCCCGGACTTGCTATTATTACGACGAACATGGTGGAGTGGAGCCCACGCGGGAGGCAGCGCAAGTACTATGATACGGGCCGAAATAACGTACCATGTACATGTGGAACCTATCCGTGCACCCGCCTGACTAATTTGGGCCACAACAACACAATTATTTTCACAAACAACGGTTTGCATACATGGCGTGTTTTTTCCCCCTTCTAGCCAGCCAGCCAGTCAACGTCGCGTATTTTTTTTCCCCTCCTACTCCAGCCACCCAACCAGCCACGACAATGTCACAACCCAAAAGAATTTTCCAGCTTACAAGGCAATAACGACGAGAGATCAAGTTTTATTATATAAAGGTCAATAGTTTGACTTGTTTATCGGCTTTTTCGATGTTTCTTTTTTGGGACGGGACGTATTGCAAACCCTAATTTGGTCAGCGTAGCAGATTCTTGGCAGTGGGGACTACTTGACCAGGGCACATGATTTACCACAAGACCATAGTAAGGTTAAGCTGCGGGGCCTTCTGTGGGGCCTTAAGCTGCACTGGTAGTTTCCTTCGGCGGGCATGGCTAACGGGTACGGTAACAAAGCTGACACAGCAGGGTCTTTGTAGCGAGTTTCAGGGTCTTGGCTGATCTTAACGGGCCTATGCTGTAGACAAGGATTCCACACAGGTGCAGTCACAGACAAGTCACCGGTATACAGTGCGCAGTGCGCAGTACACAGTATCTACTAATTTTCTGCCGAACGCCTATCCCTGCGTGGCCCTGCAACACCAGGCGCAAGCAAGCAAAGAATGGTGGCTATTGCAGCGCTGCAGGCCAGTCGGGGCCTGGCGCTGGTCACGCAACACACGTAACGTACCGTCGTGTCTGCAGGGCTGGAAGGCCTACAGCAGGCGGAAGATGCGAAGAAAGCACCGTCAGCCACTGAAGACGGGGACGGGGTGCGGGGTACCTGGGGCGTGCACACAGTACACAGTGCACAGAACACAGTATGCAGTACATAGCCTGCAGGGCAAGAGAAACCGTGTGTCGGACTTGACGCCAAACCAAACGAGGAACAGTCACAGTTCAAGCTGTTCAGCCTTATCCAAAGGCAGCTTCCAGCAGGCCCTGGAGGACACATGGCCAATCATGGCGCTGCAGCAAGCCCCACACCACCTGATCATCAGTCCGGGCGGGCTCTGTAACGGTCTGAAGCAAAGGGCTGACCGCAGAACCCCGGCCTGCTCTCAACGTCAAACACCTCACCTCACCTTTCCTCCCACCGCCCGAACCATGCCGTTTGGCAGCTGCCGCACCCGCACCCGCACCCGCACCCGCACCGTCACCGTCACCGTCCCCGGCACCGTCACCCTCACCACCAGGCCCTCCGGCTTGCATCCTGGTGGGAACATTCAATGCCAAGCCTCGCTCGCCGGCCTGGCCGCAAGGAGGGCCACCAAACCTGTTTGGTTTGGTTTGCACCACGCTTGATCGCCATGAGAGTCGGCGTGGGCTTGGGTGCTGACAGTGGCATCGAAACGACTGCATTGGGCCATCATCCTGGACAGAGAGATTGAATTGCCTTTTCTGTTCTCGGCGAACTCGCCAACTCCCTCGGCCTCGTTCTGTCGTGTAGGTCAGTGGGCGGGTGGAGGTGGATCGACCTATGCTGGCCAGGCGCTACAGATTGTGCTATGCTATCCTCATTGCCTATTGCCTTGTTTGGGCCATGGCACCCCAAACGCCGTCACGCCAAACAGAACATTTCTGATCGATCCATGTAACACGGCGGTATCCACACTGTCGCAGTCCCTCTCGGCCAAACCCCAAACTGCCCAAACGCCCCTGGGCAAGCGTCCTGAATCTCAATCTGTTCTGTTTACCGCCGAATTGTCCTCGAGGCGCAGCGGATGTTCCAAAGCAGAGCACCCGGTCTTCTGGCAGAGGAGCACCCCTTCACCCCTCCACCCCTTCACCTCTTCATCCCTTCACGGGACGGCTGGAGAATGGGGTTGGTGCCTCGCTGTCGAGGCCGCGCGGACGGCCATGTTCGCAGCCTGCCCGGCGGCTACATGTCCAATGTCTTGTCCTATGGCTTGCGGCTGCGAGAGCCACCAAGGTTGACGTTGAGTTGGCATTGACGCCGCCAGAAGGCGACAAGTTCGGCTGGTCCTTGGTTTGGGGCGCGTGGGGAACTGGCGAACTGGCAAAGCTGGGATGGTCCTGTCTGGATGAGACTGCGACAGTGCGGCTCTTACTGCAAGTGCTGGCCATGACAAGCCCTTCTCCACAACCACTCCGGGGCCTAGGGTTTCCGTCAATGGTTTGTAACAAGGCTAAAAGGCTACCTGGACTGCCCGCCCCCTGCCATGTCGCCTACATCCCAAGCCTGGTACATCCCAATCCTGGCATCCCAACCCTGGTACATCCAAATCCTGGTTCGTGCATAGGACAACGGACCAGGGACAAGGGACAAGGGACAAGGCACAAGGGACATGGGACATGGGACATGGACCGACCGTCAACTATTATTATTACTGCCCTCCCCTCCCCACAAACAACGTCGGCTGCTGTATTCTGTTCTCTGCATCGTCACGGTTGATCCTGATATTCTGAACGGTCCCAATTACGCTGCTGTGTGTGTGTGTCCCCCTTCTTTCACCACTTCTTCTTTGCTGTGCAGCTAAACCCGTACACTCTTTAATTTCGGAAAAAGAGACCAACTGGTTTTGGCTGTCCTTCCATTCTCTCAGAAGCACCATCACCCCCTTTTCAGGTTTAGCAGCTCCTTTCAATCCGGAAAGCAGACAGGTCTGCTCATCCATACGAAATTTCCCACCGGATTTCAATTCTTTGGACACCACCCGGCAATATGTCTCCTACAATGACATTAGCAATGCACCCGGCTATGTACACGCCCACATCTGACGTCATGGAACGCCACGAGCATGGCATCGCGAAACACCACCGAAAGACTTCGTCGACTGGAGGAGGCCGGGCTTGGAGTGAAGATGAGGTACGTCCACTTTCATTTTACA
>JASMMZ010000003.1:36940609-36989783 GCA_038502455.1 Anisogramma anomala | reverse complement strand
TGCTCCAGACCCGCCTGCAGAAGATGCCCTACAAGCACATTGCCGCCCACCTGAAGAAGACCGAGCTCGCCTGCCGGCTGCATTACCACCAGCTCAGTCACGGCAGCAACCGCCGCAAGCGAACGACTTCCATATCCTCGAGCTCCTCCTCGACCGGCCACTCGCCCGTCATGAATATCCCCTCGCCTATCCACGAGTCTCTCAGCCGCAGCGTCTCCCCCGTCGGCTCCCTCGCCAGCTACGGCCAAGCCAGTGTCCAGTTGCCGAGCATCATGAGCGCCGGTGCGCACCACAGCAACTCACCCCGCCTGCCCGCCATCCTTCCCAAGCCCGCAAACATGCCGCTCAGCTCTTCCCGCTACAGCTCCCTGCAGGATCACGTCCAGCACAGCACACCTCTACTGCCCTCGGCGAGCTTCTTCTCTGCCACGGCAGCACCCCGCAGCGCCACCACCATGACCCCGCTTCAGCTGGACTGTTCTCCAAGCCAGTCCGGCGCCTCGCAACAGGCCGTCGACACAGGCCGCCTACACGCCGCGTACAACAACCACCGCAACAGCTTCTGGGCTGCCGTCGCCGCCGACTACGGCCACAACGTACACCCCTCGGTGCTTGAGAAGGCGTGGCGGTCAGGAAGTGGGACCGCAACCTCCAGTGCTGTCGTCCCCAGCAACGGCTACGCCGCTCCCATCACGCCGCCCATCGGCAGCCCCGATCAGTGCGAGTTGTACAAGAACAAGACGCGCATTTCAGCAATCCTCGGCATAGATGCCAACCCCCGGAGCCCTAAGGAGAGGGACTTGGTCCGTAGGATTGAGGAGGAGCGGGCCATGGTTGGTGTCGGTGCTTAAACCCTCTGAACCGCCCCAAGTGACCCCGGATTCCACATGTTCCATGGGTACACACTGCTACTATGTTGCCTCAAGCGTTAGAGCTTTGGCTTCGTCGATTAATATCCAACCATTTCTTTTGTTCCAATCTCCTTTTTTTTTTTTTTTTTTTTTTTTTCTTATGTCAACATTATCTCGAGTTTTACTCGTCATGATCATCAACCATCATTTGCGGCCTCGAATAGCACGCAACCCACACCTTCAATAACGACCACCTAAACAATACTCGTCAATTATAATCCGAACATCATCGTGCGATTCTTCTCTTCAACACATGGGTCTTGCCATACTGCCGGTTGGTGACGGATTTTCAGGGCAACGCAAAGGCAGCATCTTGTTGAGGATGTACTGGGCGCGGCGCGCCGGCGGCTGGGGCGGCTATACTGTGTTCTTGAACCGGACTGTTGGGTTGTTTGACACTCCTACATGCATGAAAGTGGTCATGTATGTGGATCACGGGACGAAAAAGGCAAGGTAAGAAGAAGCCCAGTGGACCGGTAATGATAGCTCATTGAAGAGAAACGTACAGGTCTGGCATTGGGTTGGTAGGAATTGGTGGGAAGTGGCAACCGGCCCTGGGCCGGTAGGGTCTTTTGGAGACTGCATCTTAGCTCATTTGTGCAGACTGGTTTTCACCCGGACAATGCAAACCTATTAACCAATGCGTTTGGCCGTTACTCTAATTCCTTTATCGTAACAATAGTTATTTCATGACGGGCTTATAAGGCCTTTCCTAAAAAGTAACAATGTTAAATCGTGTAAGCGTAACCTTTTATTACTAATTTATATGGCATATTGCCGCGTTTCAACCCTTTTACATCTTGAAATTGCGATTTTTTAAACCTTATTTAACTATAATACGAATTTATGTATGTTATTAAATTCAAATTAATTGAACGAAGCGAATAAAAATCAATATATACTCCTACTTAAATAACGAATAACATGCAAAGGCAGTAAATAATTTCAATGAATCGTTAATAAAACGTGAAAAAAAATGATTTTTTTCAATCTTAATATATACGAGGTTAAAGTTAAATAGAGTTGTAATAGAAATATATATTGTATTGCATGAAATCCAAAATGATGTATATATACTAATATAATAGTTTAATTGATGGAATGATAGTCAATTACAATACAGTTAAGTTATCTATACCAATAGTTAGTTGATTGTATTAACTGCACATTGACCGTAGTTTGTGGGATTAACAGTATTGACTGCAAGTTAAGTACAGTAGGTGCCCACTTCAGACTAGGATATGGGCCAAGCAATTGACCATACAAAATAGTGTACAGACTAGCCAGCAGTCTGCCAAACTTAGAAGTAACACATTACTACTTTTAATACAATATACTAGTGACTTCAAGATAATATAAGTAAAATAAAAGGCTATTTTCTGTTTACGTTTTACAATTGTGTAAGATAACAGGAAGATTCTTATAAAGAGCCCCTTTTGTTACATCTTTTATTGTCAGGTAGAAAACAGGAATACTGTTTAATATACTGCTATTTGAAGGTACTTAAAAGTAACGATGGTATCGCTATTATAGAAAATACTAAAAAATGTTTATTAAACTAGTTTTGAAAGAAAACCGTTGAAATTAACCGTCAAAAAGTCTCAAGATCATTAAGTTACCGAAGTTAACAAACGGTTAAATCGTTACTACTATTAAGGATACTACTATTGCAAATTTCAAATTGCAAAAACGACTTGGTTCCACGACCTTTCATTTCAAATAACAACTTAAATGGCAAACAACTTACGATCTACCCTCTTCTATCAAAATTTCCCTCCTACACTACGTCAATCTTTTACTCTATACTTCAATTATCAAAATAAATACCGAAAACACTAAGATCAACCTCGTTACCGACCCGATTAAAAAAACCGAAACCAAAAACCTCGGAATAACCTTCGTTAAACACTTGAACAACAACTTATAACTCATGAAAGTTGACAAAAACTCTACCCTTAAACACCTAACCAACTATGTTGGACACTTTATTCTCGAATTTAACGATAACAATCAAAATTATAGCATTAAAGCACTATATAATTTCGCTGAATTCTTTATATATTAAAGCCTAAACATATAAAAAAAGATGAAGAAATCGGTCAAAGTCAAGCTAAAAGACGATCTATATAAACAAAGGATTTCATTGGTATCAAAACTTGTAAAAAACAGCAATTTGGCTGAAATATAATGAAAATATGCTATGGATAAAGATTCTTAATAAATACATAAAAGAAAAAGCAAAGATATTGTTAACGATAACATCCTCCAAAGCCTAAACACATGTTCGCAAGGTTACGCCCAAGCCAAATTCTTTGAACCTTTGTACTCAAAAATCTCAATAGAAAAACATCGTTAACAACGTTGTTAACGATGATAAGAATTCATTAACCCACGATTAATAAATCCCCAAGCCTATAGCTACCTTCAAGTCCACCAATCAATGAAGAAAAAACCTCAGAAAATCTCTTAACACCAACAAAAGTATCCTCAATTCCACGGCAATTCTTAAATTCCCCAACACTTTCAATTTCCAAAAGTCCATCAACAACACCAGCAACAAAAAAACCCGGTTTCACGCGTAAGCTTACTATAAATAAAACCATTGTTTTTTTTTCCTCCAAATTTTATCCAAAGTAACTATCCTACCCATTAACACTAGCCCTAACATCACTAGTTAAGAAACCCCAAGGTTTTTTTTACAACCAATACATTACCTTTCCTACTTAAAATGATCCTATAGTAAATACGGACTACGTGGTAATCATGACTTTCGTTAAAATCTGGAAAGGGGAAAAATTATAACCTCCTAGACATCAAGTTACAACCATTTTTAAACATCTGCCATTAGATAAGAATTAAACTGGTAGGCTTTTATTTGCTATTTCCCAATATCTTTAAAAGCCAAACCAATGATTATTACCTCGGATACTTAACGAATTACTCTTTATTTCGGGAAATCTACGATAATTTAAAATGTTGTTCTAAATAAGACGTCGAACTCATACAATATTATACAAATTGAAATATTATCAAGTGGTTTTATATGTTAGATTATGAAAAAGAATCGAAAAGCAACATATACATTCTCTATTCAATGCTTAATAAACTGATATTTTACTAATAAGTAATGGGTAATATAAAAGCTAGCGAAGACACATTGCGTTAATAAATATGCTAAGCTATTACGAGCTATAAAAAGTTTGAGTACGACCTATAATATCCTAACGCTATTTATAAAGGATTTCTTAACAAGTTACGGTTCTCATTTACGACCGTAATAATACGGATACTAAATTCAACTAGTATATAACTCCGAACTTAAAACTTGAACATCGATAATAAACTTTATCTATACGTACTAAATCAACCAAAAGTATGGCAAATCCAAATAATACGGTTAATAAAAGGCTCTGACCTGTAAGTCTAACCGCCGAAACATGTATCGAAAAAAATATTCCTATTTTTCAAAATCTTTAAATTAACCACATAAATTTCCTCAAAATATTAAAAGGTACTCAATTTACGAAAAATAAGGTTTCTAGTCAATATGCAACACCGTTACCGAATATGAATCGAATTGAATAAAATATATTACTTGATACCACTCCACTTTCAACGAAAAATATATTAAACACGCTGATAACTTTAAAAACAAAAAGGTACAAGATAAGGAACACAAGCTTAAAGCTATCTCCTGGTATAAAAATATCAAAATTAAATCGAAGGTAACATAATGACTAGCTGACCACGCCTTGTTATATCATCCAAAAGATGAAGACCCCTATTATCTTCATGATAATAATGAAAACCCTAGCTTCACATATTTATTACCAACATCAATCGTTACGCGAAACAAATATTTCAAAATATTATACCAAATACTAGGGTAATATAGTACTCAACAGGAAGCTATTCACAGTATATCTTATTACAAAAGAATACTAATAATACTACGGAACTTTACTATACAAATTCCGATAGGAATCAAGTTGATTTTGGCTCTAGAAAATAACTTTCTTCGTTGGGATTGACTAGTAAAACAACAATGGTTAGGCATATTGTCTTCCATATTTTGGAATCACATACCCCTTTTTTGTTTTATATTAAATATATGAAAATCTTCGATGTTAAAGTTGGCGTTCAAATTGATGAACTAGTCAAAAGTAAAGATTGAAGGTTTCCACTTAGTTTGAAATAGTGATATTTGTAGTTACATTCTTAAAGGCTAGATGAAGTAGTATTAAATCTAACGAAGTTAAAACTTCGTCAATTACATCGAAGATTAAACCATACAGCTATTAATAGATTGTATAAAGTCTTTAAGGCAGTTATATATAAAGATGTGAATATGTTAGCATTGGAGGCAATTTAACGACTTTATTATCAGTGCTAAATATACTTCCAAACCCCCCTTAGGTTTAAGTTCACATTGAAAAAGGACCAAGATAACTTTAAAGTTCTCATTGACGTGTTTTACTTAAACAGTAAACTTGTACTTTTCGTCATTTACTTTGCAACATAATTTTATGGTATTAAGTCCCTCGAAACCATTATAACGAAAAAAAAGGGAAGGTATTACATATTTTGTGGAATAATACGTATCTGAAAGCCCTTAATATACTAGTTTATGATGCTGGTATTGACTTTACTATAATAAAGTTTTGAATTAATGTTAGAATAATAGGGATTTGTTGTAAATATGTCTCTATTAAGGCCTATTAAGGTATTAATAAAGTCGAAAGAACTTACGTATCATTACTAAATTCTTATAATATACTTACCCTAAAAATTAGTAGTTTTATAAATCTAAAGGTATAGTTGTAAATGGTGGTAAAAGATTTTAACGATAATATTAGTTTTAACGGTTTTATATTAACTCTATTAGTACGTAGAGCGTATCTATATATAACGACTGAATTCTCACCATCGGTAAACACTCAGCAGCAGGTTATGATACATAGTAAAACTTCGAAGGCAATGAAGAAGCAATTGGTACTTCGCTTTATTAATTATTCCTTTAATATTAGAAACGAATTATATACAATAGACGTGATTTCTTTGCTTTTTTAAAGTTAAGTTTTCACGTGGAGAGAGTTAGGAAAATAAGATAGACCCTAAAATATATGAAATAACGATTATACAAACGTAATGGTTAAAATATCTAAAGGTTTCATTAATTTCTACATTACATAAGTTAACCCATATAACAGATACTTTCAATCAAATGAAGATCATTAATTCGAAAACCATAAATCCCAACGGATTAACAAATATAACCCTCCAGAATCAATTGTGAATAAGTTGATGGAACATTGACGGTGTGGAAAACTACCTAAAAGAAGGATATATATTGAAGATTAGGAAGGTAACGAGGATTTGAAGCCTATGAAGACATATAACGGTTTGGATTTCTTGGAAGATGAAGTTTAAAAAGGACTTTGCCTTTAAGTTACGAACTAAAAGTATTGTTCATATACCAGGAAGACATTTTAAGAAAATAGACTGTGTATATATCGATGGCCACCTTATATGAAGAGTTATTTAGCTTGTATCTTTAATATATTCTGAATAATAAAACGTCAAAATCTTAAGTCAAGGATAGTTTATAAAGTTACGAAGAAAACCGTGGATGGGCCGTATGAAGAATCAAATGTAATCACTCAAAAATACAATAAAAAAAGAAAAAAAAATCCTTATTTAATCGTTTACGACCCAGAAAACCCACTAGCGTTTAATACTTGTAAGTATTGCCAGTTTAACTGATGCTATAAGTGGTTATTTCACCTTTAATGTCCGTAATATTATGTCATTGTATGCGTTATTAGCTACGAATTTTTAACAAATTGTATTTATAGAATCACCAAAAGACCTAAGTGCCAAATTTCTTATTAAAACGGTAATACGATATGTGTAACCTTTATATAGATTAGTCGAAATATACATTTATCGGGTTAAAATGAATTAAATACACTTCAGTAATAGGTTGTGTATAAAAATGTTGATATTTGTTTTGTGTTTAATAATTATATAGAGTGAAAATTACGGTATCGTTAGTATATAAACTAACGATATCGGTAATATTTTCCTTAGTTTACGTTAAAAAATAGCAAACTATAAACTTAGTCAAGATTATTAAGACCAATGAGGCAAGATTATAACGATGATTATAGTAAATGGTTTGAGTGGTTGATATCGTAACGTTGTCCTAACCGAAGGTATCTTATAATTTGTCAATTCCAACATAAGTTTAAGATTTATAAAATAAGGATTTCAATAAGGTAAAGAAACATATTTAGTAGAAAATGGATCATTCGAACAAAAGTATTTTTATAGTACCAGTGGATTCAACAATGTCAAACTTAATAATTTTTGCGAACCGCTTTTTCAAAAATGATGCTAACCTTATATTACGAATCGGATTCCTTGTAATTTTCGTCGATAAGGAAATGTTCGATAGATAATTTACGATTACCGATAACCTCGTATAATAGATATTTGTTAAATGCAAACGTGTAATACAAATTGTATTTGCATTAGAGATATGTGGCACAATGATGAACTTTAATATTGGTATGATAACTGATAATAAGTTAAGGATTATCACCAAACAACTGGGATTATCTTTTATACTTATCGTAATATATATAGACTTCCAAAGCTTTTACGAATACCTACTAAAATTGGGCACTACTTATGAATTTCTTATGATAATAGATGTAATATCTTCGAGTAAGGTATATAAAGCTCGAGAAATCGACAAATTCCAATAAATTAACAGAGAAAACAACCTCGTTGACGTTATAATTAATGTTACGTTTAATGGCGTCTTGAAAAGGTTTATTGATAATAATAGGCTAATTGTACGAATTAAAGGTTACGTGGATCTCCTAGTATGTGATGTGGAGAAAAAAAGATACTCTGATAAATTGAAAAACCATTATAGTAACTATGGTAATAGTAGTATGTAAGAAAATCATGCTCGGACCTATTGGTAAAAAGTACGCAATTGATGGCGTACAAAGTTGTAATAGGTATAGTTTTGTGACAAAGAACTTGTTTACGGGAGCTAAGAAAGTCGGGACTCAGGATTATAGAGCAGAAGGCTGTAATTGAAGTTAGCTTAGGTGTAAACTAATTGGAATTAATAGGGGTCTGCTAGTATTCGCGTAGAGCGGTAACGTAACGTTGAAACAGTGTAGTATTCTGACAATATAAGAGTAACAAACTAATTAGAAGTGAAGCTCAGCGGAGCTGAGCATATATGCACAGGTACGTGCGTGCCATCCTTCCCTTTCTATTTATGTATGTATATATCCACCCATATAATTATACAATAAGTCTCTGGGGCTAAGAGAAAGGCAGTATATTCATTACATATATACATGATAAGAGCGCGACGCGAGAAGCGAGAAGTGAGGCGCGAGACGTTAGACGCGAAACCATTCTAATGAGAAGGAGTTCTTGTAAGATCGTTTTCTCATTAGACAACCTTCTCATGAGACCTCTCGAACAGCTTTTTCGTATACTTTAATGAGTTTTTTACAATTCTCTAGATCCTTCACAGCCTTTTATTCATCATCCTTTAAAGTATAATCCTTCCAACGAACCAAATATTAATATTGGTTGCCCATACGATAATGAATATCTAGACGTTTATCCATAATCTTTTTCACTTTCTATTTGTTTTTTTCAAAAGTTTCTTAATATTACACTAGCTCAGATAGTAAAGGCACGCGGGCGAAAGGATCATTATCAAACTTATCTCAAAGCATCAGGTATTAAATGCTAACAGTAGGGTGAACTCGTAAACTAGCGGGAAAATCGAGTATATACGCAAGTTTTCCTATACGATCCACTATAGTAAACGGGATCAGGCGTAAAGATAACGATTTTCTTTACCAACATAAAGGTTTATAAGCTTTTCCAGTACAGAGCATCATACGATTTCCCACTTTGAATTCCATCCAACGATAATGCTTATTATAACGTCGTTTTACTTCGAAAGTAACAACGTTTATTATATGTTGAGCGTTACAGCGAAGATGCTCCTTTATAAAAAGAATTTCTACCTTTTTTCGAGGCAAAAAGGGACTAAAATAGCCTACAAAAGCATATAGCTTGAAACCTAATAAGTATTCATAAGGGTTGGTATTAATAATATGAAAATACGCATTATTAATATTCTATTAAAGTGAAAAAATATTATTAATCCATACTTATTCCGGATATTTAACAATATGATAACGTAATGCAAGTTTAATGACTAAGTTTTTCCTTTTAATTTACCTGTTAGCTTGAGGATAATAGTCTGTTATTATATAAAGCTTAATACCAAATCCTTTTCGTAAAGCTTTCCAAGAAACGGAAAGAAATTTGGTATTTCGGTCTGAAATAATTTCTCTCGGATAAGCTTAATCTGATAATAGCAGGTAACGATACAGAATTTCCGCCTAATAAGATATAGGGTAAATGATGTACACAAGTAAGAAAAAAGTATATTTTAAAGTTTTACAAATAACTAGTATAATAAGGTCGAAATCTTCATAACCTGGTAATGCTCAAGGGGTATTAACATATCATATTATTGGTGCAAAAGTGATAAAATTTATATAAATAGTGTATATAGGCTCCTCTAGCACCTAAATTAGCTAAAGGCGTTTAATATGTTTTTCATTATCATTACGTATTTAACCGTAAAAGATATAATAACGACAATATTTTCTCACCATTTTCCGTTTATACCTAAAATTAGGGCCATCCACCGAAATAATTATACGTTTTGGCCTAAAATAATATCTGTTGTTATAAGTATTATAAAGAAAGTGTTATATGAATTTGGTAAAAATGATAAGTTTTTTAGGGGCAGCTACCTCTTAATTATAAAGGAAGCGGTCAACTAAACCAAAAGAATGATCATCCTTAAAACTATTAATAAGTACCTTATTATCTAGCCATTACTGGTTCAAATATAAGATAATCGTTCGCCAGACAGCTTTCTTCTTGTATGTGAATCAGAACTTGAGGTGTATATCTTTAGGTAAACTATCTTTTGCGATGTATAACATGAAATTAATTTTGTTAAATACTGGAAGAATATTATCTAAATTTGATAGAGTATAGGTACTTCTTTTGATGAATGAATCTTTTCGTCAACCGGCGTTAGGAGTAACGACAAGGTATTAAAAATCAAATTAAGTTGTTTAAGAGCATAGATGACATCAAAATTATATACGTCCAGGTAAATAACAAAATTAATAAGTCTCTTGTTTACTCAATTTATAAAATTTGTATTTATTATGGTTCTATTAATAATATCCATCATAGATTTATAATCTGTAAAAACGACAACTAGGTAAAGTTTTCAAACTACGATTATCCTAAAACCTTTGTACACCTAGACGAAATAAGCTACCGTACATTCAGAAACCATATAATTTAATTTTGCCTTAGTAAAACACTGGCTGAGAAATAAAATAGGTCAAATAATGATAAAGAAAAGAGATTTACCGCGTTTCCAAATATACTTAGGCTTAAATTAAAAAAGAATAATATTAAAGCCTCTCCTTAAACTTTCCTCAAATTACAAAAATAGTGGCCAAAAAGTGTTTACGTAATACAAATGTCATTTTTTGTATCAATACTCTTATAAAATGGCGAAATAATCCTTTTTATAATTAGTAGACGTAATATTTATAGTTTAAGTGTAATTCATACATTTCTTACAATTATTATTCTTTACTCACCTATCTTTACCGCCTACGGCCAGTAACTAAGTCTTTAATTTCTAGAATAACTTAGATAATTAGATGAAGTATGTGATTATTCGTCGGAAAAAAACAGTAGCTTTTAAGTACGCTTTAAACAACTTAAGGGTAGATTAAAACGAAAGATGTCGAAAAGTTTAGGTGCATTAAACGGTTATTCAAAAACCGAAACCGTCTACATATAATCCGAATAATTCGATAAACTAAATCATATAGGTGATTTTTCTATAGACAAAGAAACTTTAAACTTAATAAAAAAAGACAAAATTTGTGTTGAATGTTTCTAGTCATCCTTGAAGTTATCGGAAAAGATAATATGTTATTTATAAAGACTCGATAAAATAATGCATACGGTTTGACAATACGGTTTATAAATCTCTATATGAATATTGGTGAATTTATAAAGCTTTATAGTATTACCTTATAACGTTTAAGTCATCCATTATTTACGAACGTAAATATATTTCGGTAGTTCAAATATATGACTAATTAAAATGAACTTTATTATATTAATTATCGCAATATAAAAACATCCCTATATAAAAACGGCAACATCGGTTTAAAAAGATAGTAGGTAGCTGTTAATAATAATACATTGATTCAAAAGCCTTCAAACCACTTTGAAGCAACCTTTTTCTAAACTATAAAGTTTTCTCCAAACTACGAAAACTAATAAAGCGAATGGTAAAACGTTATTTACGGATTTTATACGGTTTTAGTGGTATAAATCTTTAATGTTAAAATAGTAGTAATTGTAGTATAGTACGTCAAATTTACGTATAGTAAAGTTGACTATACTGAACAGCAAGTTAAGTATTTTTTTTTGTGTGTGGGCATACTATATTGGCTACAAATGAAGTACAGTATGCGCTCACTTTACACTAGGGTATGGGCCAAGCAATTAGCTATACAAATCACTGCATTAACCGGCTAGCGGTTTGACAATCCTAAAACAATACATCCACCACTTGAATAGGTAATATACCTTAACGGCTAATTAATACTATACGCTATAGACGTAATAATATCATTTCAGGTCGCGAAATTTACGCGAAGCGCTTTCTTTTCAAATTGTCAGGATAATTTAGTAAATTGCTGGTAAATCGTTTACTTCAAAACTTCGAATTAAATTACCCACGACGTAGAGACACCTTTCAACTTGATTAAATGACGTACTAAAGTAAAAATCGCCGGCAGTAAATATAAATAAATACCGGTAAAAGCACTATAGAACCTTTAAAAGTATAAACAATACTATCAATTGTTTCAAAAAACATATGTAATACTAATTAAAAAAAGAAAAGGGGGTACCAGTTTTAAGGAATTGAACCTATGAATGACGGTGAACGTTCTAAATAATATATCAGGATCGAGTATGTTTATTTCAATACTCATTGTTTTCGGTATTTACCCTAAATTCTATACAAATTCAACACTTTCGCTAACCACAATATAAAGAGAAAAGGTTATGGAAAATTTTATGGCATTACTAAATTACCTATGGGCTATAAAAGATGTTTCGAGAGCATTGGTTATAAGAAACGGCCCGCGTAAGACTAGCGTTTTATACCTACCACTGTAATTTAAACTCCTAGTTTGAAAATGAAGAATGGATAGATTAAATTTTGAAGTCTTAATGGGTTTAAAGGCTACGATATATTTGTAAATTTTCCAAATGATATAAAGTAATTTAGTTGAAGAATAGTACGTGAATATAGAATGGGAAAGTTAAAAGAAAACGGTTCAAAGTTATAATTTGCTAATAGTATCGACGAAGTTACTTGTAGGATAATAAATCTAAGTCGCCCTCAGATCTTATATACCTTCCGGATATTACAACCAAGCCTTTACTTTTGTACAAAACTGTCTCATATATATTAACGGTATTATTACCGCGCTGCCGAAATCGCCTATTTGGTTTCAAAAATAAAAAACGTTTTAACGCCTTCGTTACGGATTTCTTTATTACGTAAAATGAGATTTCGAACCGTAATTTAAGCTTAAAGCTTCGCCAAAAGGGTATTACTACCACTTCAGGTATACTATTGAAACAATTTACCTAAATAGAAATTACTATTTTTATTAAATAAGGTATTTTTTGCTTTAAACGGTTTTAACCAGCAATCCATAATACTTACAAAATCTTTCCAATACGCTTGGTTTACGAAGTAAAAGATAGAGCCGGTAAACGTTATAAAAACCGCCTTTTTATGAAAAAAATAAAATAACGCTGGTAAAAAAGATATTATAACTTAATCGCATACTTTACAAAAGGTAAACTATTGTTTAATTGTAGCGTTTACCGCCTTTTTACGTACGCTCTACAACCTTTATATTAAGCTTGTTGGAAAGCCTTTATCGTTGCAACGTAGTCGATTCAAATCACTGTGGTCGAAGTAACTGGTGCTGCGTTGATATTGTTGATTTGATGTATGTGAGTTTTAAGTTTAGCAGACTGCTAGCCGGTCTGCACACTAATTTGTATGGCCAAACGCTTTGGCCTGTGCCCCACTTCGAAGTGGGCATTTACTGCACTACACTTATAGTGTAGTGTATTAAAATCCCATAAACTACAGTTAATTTGCAATACGTACAATCAACCTTACTGCAAGTAAAGTTGACTTGACTGTACTGCATTTGACTACTATTTCAACACTGGCGGCTTTTTGTTTTTGTGCCTGTACACTAACGTGGCTTGTCATCAATTGATAGCAACCTTTGAAATCCCTCCTCAATCCACAAGCCAGACCCCTGTCAATTTCAATCAATCTGTACTAAAAACAACCTCAATTACGGCCCCTTGCGACCCTTTTGCTTTACCCTTCCGAGACCTCCATTCCTCAATTCCCGTACACAGATCTTTCGCCACAACTTTGTGCAAATCAGGTACGCTACTAATTGTGTACATTTTGCTAGTAGTTTAAACTACTGCCATCGCCAACATTGCTGTCGCTAGTATTGCTATCGCCAGCATTGCTCTAGCGGTTTTCCAGTTTTCTAGGGCAACCTTGTCCCTTTACGTTACATGCTGGGCGGTTTACGTAGCCCTTAATTCGTATGGTTAGCGTATTACTATCCATAAACCTTTTTAGGGCGCTATTGGGAGTGGTCTTAGTTATAGCATTAATAGGGTTATCTTTGCCATTAATTTACTAGAACTTATCGATTTCACGGGCTTCGTATGCTTTATTTAACGCTATTACGTCTATTATCAGGCGTTTTCTATTGGTCGTGCCTAGCTTTAACAAACATTCGTAAAGGCTCTGGAAGTTTATATATACCACTATAGGTATCGGTGGTAATTCCAGCTATTTAGTAATAATCCTTAATATACCGTTACTTACCATACCGATGTTAAAGCTTGTTATTATATCGTAGACTTTCGAAGCTAATATACTCCATGTTACGCGTTTTCATTTTACAGATATTCAATATATAAAGTTTCCCGTAATCGTAAATTTCCTTCAAATATATCCTCGTCAACCAACATTATTATAAAGAAGATTTACAATGTAGGGTTAATATTGAAAGCAAATAACCTGTTCGCGAAAATTATTAACTTCGTCTTTATCAAATTTACAAAAACTATGCTAATTCATTTTTCTACATAGTCTATTTGTTACTAAATCCGCTCATTAAGTTTGTTAAAAATTTTATCCTACGGGTTTTATACTTGTATTATAATGGAAAGGTCGTACGATAATTCCGATTGGTATAGCGTGGCAATGTAGGCCGTATGGGCCCTTTGCTTTAAATATTTCTATGGTCTTACCTCGTCGGTTTTATCGATAATCGCTAGGCTTATAGCTTTCCCTTTTTGTCGTAGGCTAATGTAAATGCCTTTTTTAGCCTTAACACTATATATTAGAAGTAACGATTTGTTAAAGTTAAGTTGTATGCCTTCATTCAACGTTTTAATCGGCTTATACATTTAAAGGCCTAACTTTTCGATAACATGTTATTTAGCTGTTACAAATCTAACATCGCTGAAAAAATAGTATTATTAGTTTATATACCTACGATACCGAAGTCTTTACCTTTTATAATTAATAGGTACGAGTTAAACGTTAAAGCCTTTATACTGAGTTTATTTTTAAAAATCACCTAGTACGTTAAGAACCAGTAGACACTCGCGTTAGCTAGTCCGTATAGGGACTTAATATAACGTATTACTGTACCCGCCGGAAACTTATCCCTTAGCTTTTTTTTGGCAATTTTAACAGTATAGTTCGCTAAAGATCGGTGGCAGATTACGTGTACATTTTCGTAATATCCAAGATATTAAAAGTAAATCCGCCTTTTTTGCTAGTAAACAAACTGGTAACAATAACGATGATTAAATACTAGCTCATCTTTTATATTATAGGCGATTGAATGAAGATTTAATCCTTACCTTTATCATTCTATTTTTAAGAGATTAGCTGTAACTTTTCGTACGGCCGGTCCGTGGTTTTACCTTTAACCTCGTAAATTATCCTAGACTTAAAAATGGTAACGTCCTGCCCTTTGAATTATGTTAACGGCACAAATTAAATAACTTCCTGTAATAGAAGGCCGTTAATTTCAACTTAATTATTTTCCTTCAAGGGTTTGCCTAATATATTGATAATGCCTTCGGAACGTAGCTTAAGGGCAATTTTTCCATTGTAATTATCCTTTTAAGATACATACGCCATTGTATACGCCTTGCCACGTTTTTAGTCCCCGTCGTCCTCCTTTTTCATGTATATCCTCCTTTTGGGTGGTCGTCCACGCTGTCAACGTTTCATTGGTTTGTCAATAATCGGCTCGAGATGGTTGTATTAATTAATTCGCTCAGCTCGGAGGTTAAAGACGTTAGGATTTCCATTCGACTTGAAAGGCCCGAAGGGTTTTTTATACGGCTTGACCTGTATGGTTCGAAAGGTTACAGGAACGTTAATAGTTTTAACTATAACTTTTAAGTTGGTAATAGTTAATATTTTGTACGGCCTATCCTCTTTGCCTAGCTCGCGCTACGTAAGGACTTTACTTTACAAGGAGAGTAAAAGCACGTTTATTATTAAAGGTCCGTTTCTGGTGTCAAGGGTATCGTTGACCTAACGGCGTGCCGATTCCTTCTTTAGTTCCTTTAAAGCTTTTCCGTATATTATAACACGTTTTTAGGTACTTAATAAGGGTGGCGACTTAACCGTTATACGTAGGTAAATTTAAAATACCAGCAAAGTTGATATAAGTACGTTAAGGCTAATAGTATTGTTAAGACCTTTTACCGTTATTTAAAGTCGTACTTTTTAGCTTATGAGGCTTTTAATTACCGGTATAAGGATATCTTAGGCCTTTCGTAAAAGGTCGTATACTCTTTCGACCTTACTAATACCCTAATAGGCCCTAATGAATACTTGTTTGTACTAAATCCCTAATAACTTTACATTAGCTTAAAACTCTATCGTAGCAAAGTTGGTGCCGGTATTGTGGGCTAGTACGTTTAGTAGGCCAAGGTATATGTTAATTCATAAAGTACGTAATGCCTTTTTTTTTTTCGCCGTAATAGTATGAAGGAACTTGGCGCTGTAAAAAGCCGTGGCAAAATTTATAACATGTAATACTAACTTGCCGTTCAGGTAAAACACGTTTACAAAAACTTTCGAATTGAAATCTTAATTTTCCTTTGATGTAAACTTAAACCTTAAAGGAGATTGAAAGTGTATTTGACAGTAGTGGCAATGGCGTTTAATTACCTATAGTATTAACAAGTTTATATCTTCGTAGCTAATTGCCTTTAAGACTTTATGAAGCTTATTAATTACCGGGTGGTTAAACTTACGATGTAGTTGACGGAGCTCCGTCTTCGTTAGTTTTAACGTCACTACTTTGAGCTCTTAAAGATAAAATCAGAGATTCTCCTATTTAAAGCTAAATGGAGACCTTTTGCCAGCTTTAATTTGTATTAGTTTGTTAGTCTCAATATGAAAGTTAACACCGAGGTTTTTCATGTTTTTAAGGTAAAGAAGAAGTGAGATAGGTAATTCTAAGATGTGGAAAATAATAAGGCTAATAACAGTTTTTACTATCGTCGATCCTAGTAAAAATAGCTCCTTTCTAGGGCTAAAGCTAACTTTAACCTTATTAGCATCCGTGTGGTCAAGTTCTATAGCAATATTAATATTCTTTCGTAACGCGATGTATTACGAATAGCCTTTTATTAAGTACCGTATTACCCTTGTATCCGGTATAATCCCCTAAAAGACTTGCTTCGCGTACTGGTTTCGAATAGTGAAGAGGTATATAGGGCTAGTGTTTTTATATTTATAGCGGAAGTAAGGGTTTTTACCTATAAAGCGGTATAAAAAGGTGTAGTCGACTAGTTATTACGTAGCTTCCGGGTTAATACCGGTATTAATATCTTCGTACTGACTGATAGCCTTTGGCTTATTTTACTTTTTTTTTCTTTACTTTTCTTTAAACTGTTTAACTTACTCGATGTAATCCTAATTAAAAGTGAAAGGGAACTAAATATAACATATTACTTGCTTTACTTTACGTTTGGCAGCAGTATAACGTGTTAATAAGTAGCCTTATTTACTTTAGATTTTTTTTTTTTTGGCGCTTAGTGTAAACTTGTTTAACTTACTTCAAGACCTTAATGAAGAATAATACCCTCCTTCATAAATAGAGGTCTGGACCTTTAGTTAGCCGTATTGGCTAGGCTGTCCGTAACGTCGATTAATACAATATGAATTGGAAGTATCTTTTTCATTATTAAATTCTAGAGCTTAGGGGTATATATTAGTCGATTGGGAAACTCGAGCAGTTACGGTTGCCAACAAAAAAACTTAATTGGCTAAAAAAACTCTTTATAGGTGGTATTAAGGCATTAAAGGGTGTATTCGAACTCTTTGTAACCCGTAACTACTTGCCGGACCTGTTGGCGTAATGTGCCTTCGCCAGATTTTACTTTTCCTATTACTTGTTAGTAAAACATTAGCCTGTCAAGTATCTAATTAAGGAGATTTGTTTTGCTTTTCCACTTTTTCTTGTAATTTATTATATAAGACTACTTAATAATGTTTTAATCGGTGTAGTATTAGGTAAGATTAATATCGTATTCGAAGTAACCCTTTATACCATAGTAAATTTCTCTGAAAGAATAATGATTCGTTAGGTACTGGAGGTAGTAATCTTCTGCTTAGCCGATAAAGATATTAGGAAATAACGAGTAAAAACCTGGTAGCTTAACCCTTATTTGGCGGTAGATGTTGAAGAATAGGCGTAACCTAACGTCGAGAAAGTTTTAAGGCTTACCGTTATACTTTTCCTTTCCCCCCCAGATCTTAACGAACGTAGTAATCGCCGTATAGTTCGTATCTACTATTGAAACGCATCGTGAGAGAAGGGTGATGTATTGGTCGTAGGGACCTTTTATGTTTCCTGGCTGATGGAAAGATTGAGGTTAGTGCTAGTGGGTAGGATAGTTACCTTTGGCTAAATTTGGGGGGGGAAAGTTAGTGGTTGTACCTATAGTAGGCTCGTGTGTGAAACTGTTCCATTTTTTATTTGGCTATTTGAACTACACATATTGAGAATCTTGGGGGAAGTGGGCTTAAAGGTTTCCATTGCGGGGGACTTAGTGATAATCCTTTTGATATTAAGGGGTTCAGCGAGGTTTCTATTTAATCAATTGGTATAAAGCGCTAATATCAATACCTTTAGCCGCGTTGGCAGCCTTTACTTTATGCGTTCGACCGCCGTTAAGGGCGTACTTCACGCTATTACGTAGGGTGATAAACCGCCGAATAGGTTAATGTATTCTTTATTACTAGCACATGAAGAGTCTTAACTTAGTTAATAATAAAGAGGAGGTCCCTTGGAACGTGTATATAGGCATTGTGATTTCTTAATTCCTTTTTCTTTCGGTCATGTGTCTTTTAAGCATTCTTTAAATTGGGCTAACTTGAAGAGTATTTCTGCTAACCTAGTAACGCTTCCCTTCGACACATAGATTCCTCGGTATTTAAGTTTAGTCTGTAACTTGGATTTGATAATCTTTTGGGTTGCCTTTTACATATTAAGTATATAGTCTCCGAAAAATGTACGGACTTTTAGAAACACGTTGTCAGGATCTTCGTTGGTAACATATTTCAGGATAAAGTAGCCGACGAAGTTGGTCAAGTGTTTTTTCGGTTAATTCTTTATTATCGTCGTATCCCTAAAGGTCGTAATTGTAATACTTAGTAAAAATTGACCCGAGGTCTTTAACTCTTTTTATAAATGCCTAATTTGGAGCCATTTTGACGGTTTAGCTCGTAGAGGGCGTGTCGTACGTGTAGGGCGAGGGACTTAGTGATCTTTGGGTGTAGGGATTTGTTGATTTGGCGTAAAGTCGCGCGACGTAGCTTTTTTAGCGCGACTTGGCGTTTCCGCTTGAAGTAGTGAACTTGAGAATCGGAATGATAGAGGGTGTAAAAAGAGTAAAGTATGGGCAAAAGTTTAATGTATAAGATAAAGGCGAAGGTCATTTAGTGGTGGTGAAGGTCGTAGATTGTTGTTTTAGCGTAGGGACTTAGTCGTTTTTTTTACGGTAATAGCACCTACAATAGTATTGACTTAGCCGTTTGCCAACTTGCCGTACTTTAAGACTTTTGACAGTTAATCTTAACGTCTTTAAAAAGTATTAATAAAGATTTATTGTTGTTTTTAGTAGCGATAACGTCGCTACCTTTAAGCTTCTGTTAAAACCAACGTAGCCTAAAAGTATTTTCTACTTACTACCGTTAAAACCGATGCAGCAGTAAAGACCCTTCGCAAGAATATTTCCTCTACCCTAGACGCAGCATAAATCGTAACAACCAGAAAGTAGCTTCTTCTTCTACTAATCCAATCTGTGCTTAACCTAATAAGAACTAATTAGTATTGGTAGGCCTTTATTGTTACAACGTAGTCGATTCTAATCACTATGGTCGAAGTAACTGGTGTTGCATTGATATTGTTAATTTTATGTGTGTGAGTTCTAAGTTTAACAGACCGCTAGCCGGTCTACACACTAATTTTTATAGCCAAACGCTTTGGTCTGTGTCCTACTTTGAAGTAGGCACTTACTGCACTACACTTACAGTGCAGTGTATTCAAATCCTACAAACTACAGTCAAATTGCAGTACGTACAATTAAGCTTACTGCAAGTAAAGTTGACTTGACTGTACTGCACTTGACTGCTATTCCAACAAAACTTCATAATATTAAATAGGCTTATATATAATCGGAAAAGTAGCTTAAACGCTATATCTACGCCTATATACCTACAGAGCTCCGGAAATACCACTTATCTGGAACTATTTTACATTTCATAAAATCGCTGTACGAATTCGTTAAAATTTGTGTATACTAATATTATATTTATTGAAAACACTTTAAGGAACGGCTCGAAATAGCTATCTCAACCTTTGACCCGTGCCTATTAGTTTTAATAATATGCTTTGAAGGGTTTACATTTACATGTATATACATAAATAATACGTTAACGTTATACAACGTTTCGTTTTTCGTAACAAAAGATATGAAGCTTTTAAAGGCCGGTTTAAAAGCGAAACCCAAGACGTATCTAATGGAGGACCATATAATCGACTTTAACGACGCGATGATCACTTTTCGAAACGGTCTTTTCAACCTTACGTAAAGGGGGTAATTAAATAAGGTCACCCTTATTAACCTAGATAATGTAAAACAAGGCAAAGAATATAGGCGTTAACGTATAGGCGGCGCGTAGGTCGCCTTAGTGGTAAAATCGAAGACGACATTTAAACTTTCGATAGCTACATAATAGTAAGTTGACTTTTTAGATGACGTATATAAAACATTGAAGAAACACCTTACGTAGAAAAATATATAATATAAAACGCGGTTTACAATTTGTATCGCTCGATATACATACTGTTAAGCTCTTTGTTTTTGCTGACGGCTCTTTCGTAAACAATACCAACTATAACTCGTAAATCGGATTCGTTTTTATTTTCAGAAACGATATACCGGTTCAAAACGAATTTACCTTTTGTAGTAATATTATTTATTAAAACTTGACGAAGTGTAAGCGGATTATACGAAAGTTTTGGCTTCGAAAATATATGGTATAGTTAAATTCTTCGATTCTGAAATTACTATAACGATAACTATTCGAATAATCGGTTTAAACTTTAATTTAAAACCCTTTTCCTAATGATTTACACTTATTATTTTTAACTTTACCAGTAACTTGTTAGACTGAGTACCACGAATGAAAAGCGCCTTATAATCGATATTATAGCTTAAAATGAATCATATAAACGCCGCGAAATTAACTAAATGAAATGAATTGACGGGAAGTCTAACCCTACAAATATAATAACCAAAAACGCTCTGAATAGGGCATTAAAAGCGTTTATATTAACGAATATCTCTTTAGGTTATATTACTATAAAGGTTTTATGACCCTATTCAGATAAAAAACTTCACACTTTATATTTCATATTTTCCTTTTTTCAATATGTTTATATCGTTTTTAATAATTTTTTTTGCGGTCCGAATCTACTATTTACACCGCTTTTCACGTTTCATTACTGTATAAATCTTTCATTTATACCTCTTTTACAGATTTTTCTCTATTTATATTTACTATTCGTATCGTTTTTTATATATTATCACCTGTTATTTTACGATTTACAATTTTATTAGGTACATTTTTACCATTTATTTATCACTTACGATACGATTTTTTGAAAGATAATTGTATTACTGTATAGCGAATTACACTATAGCTAGGTACGCCGGTCTGGCCAAAAATAAGTAGTTAATCGTTGCCAAATAGAGAGGAAAAGGGCAGCGTCATGTCCTTACCATCCTCCTTACCACCCTCCCCTTTAGTATTAGTGCCATTATCATTACCGCTATCGACGCCGCTATCGGCGCTACCGGAGAGGTGGCTCCGCACTTTAGGCTGTATGATTTTAAACAGAGGCGTAGGTGGGTCTTTACCCTTCTTATGGAAACACGCGATAACTTCGTTGAACTCGTCTACGTAGTATATACGCAGGCTTCGCTTTTAAGCGGAGATAACAACTACCATCTCTTCAATCCGCCAGTTAACTCTTATTATTAATTCATATCATCTTATTTTAGTTACTTACGAAAATGATTACTTTCAAAAGCGCCTTAAGCGATATATTTATTTAAGTTAAAGAATTAGGGTTAGGGTAAAAAATATAAATTTAAATTAAATTTACCATAAAAACGGCGGGCGCGTAATACAGCTTCGGTTTACGAACCCAGAACTATCAAAATAAGGGCGTATCTATTACCAATCCGTTTGTAACGGTAGTAATAGGCCGACCGACGTCCGTTTGAATAGCAATCTCCAATAAACTTACCCGTGGTAACGGATGCGATATACGGCACGTAAGGCGTATTTATTAACAGCCCAGGGTTAAAGACCCGGGTACGTCGTTTTAATGACTTACTCGTTAAAGGGGTCTCGTAATGTATCTTTGCGATACGTAGCTCGAGGAGACGTAGGAAATTAGCCTCGATTACTTCGTCTATAAGGGTATTAGTACGACGTGATATACGGGGAGAATTAGCGATACGGACCGCGTTACAATTCCGTTAAGCTACGTTTACAGCGGTGTGGAAAGGGGGGGAGCTATGGGTAATAGGGTTTTTACTCGTGGGAAAAAGGTATGTTTTATAACCTCAAGAACCTCTAGCTTCTTCTCCTAAGGATTGAGGGGGAAAGGGGGTGACGGTGTAATTGGCGGCGATGGCGGCGGACGCGAAGAAGAGGAAGTCTGGGATTAATAAGGTACTATCCAATAAAGCAGGGCTAGGGGTAAAGGTAGCGGCGGTGTGGTGCATAGAAGCGACAGCAGCCCTCTCGCGCTTGCGCTCCCGCGCCAAACAATGCCTAAGCAACCTGTTTTTACGCAGCATTTATTTACGAACTAGGTTAATATATAGGTTGGTTAAATAACCTACCCCAAAAAGAAGTTTAATGTGTATAATTAGGATAGTAAGTTAAGTTTATATGCGATGATAAACTGGTTAGGACTTATATTAGTAATAGGGGCGCATTTTTAAACAGAGAAATAAAGAAGGAAAGAGGAAAAAGGAAAAAGGAAAAAAGTTATACCTAAACCGATAATGATATATCTTTTTATATTAATTACAAAATATGTTATACTGTAATTATCTCTACGTAATTATACTCCTAAAGTATCTCCGCAATTATACCCCTATAAAGGTTAACAACCAACGTCATTAATAATTATACCTCTACCAATTATTTTAATTAACCAGACCTTTACTATCATTACTACCACGGCCAAAAACTACTAATCTAAACCTTTCAAGTTTTACTGTTACTATACTTTTATTACTAAACCATGGATATAAACTATATTATAAATTACATTGTCATTACTAAATAACGAATACGAGCTGTAACAGGGGAAAAAAAGATTAACTGTATAAATATTAACATATATTTCATAGTTGATAAAATGTCACATTACGGATTACACATTTGTGACGTGTATGGTAACTGTAATGATCACACTAAATACCCGTGAGTATATAGAAGGTGTCAGAGGGTTTATGTTATCAAGAAGGTAACAGAGGTGCTGAGTGAACAATATCGCAACCGTGCAAGTAATGATCAAAAGCCGTGAGGCTATTCAGAATATACTGAGACTGAATACTTAGATTGACAACTGAAGAGCTATAAAGGAAATACTATCTATGTGGTGCTGACCGTGTCCTTATATCCTTAATCCTTCATACGCCTTCAGTACTGTATCATGTTGGATCGAAACATGATCTCAATGATCCTTAGTTCGTAACCCTAACCCTAAGGTTGCTGACATAAGAGATATCCCCACCTGATGTGTTGGATATCAGGTTCTTAGTGGCTTAGCCCCATACTGGCCTGTTTTCTGACCCTCCGATGTTCTTGGGTCATAACAGTAACGTGACACTCTACAAGGTGCATTCCTGCGAAGTACATAATAATGCGCCACTGCCTAAAAGTAGCATTGGCAGAGTGCATGGTAGGGTACCACTTCCTAGAAAAGAGATTAGCAGAATGCATGGTAAAGTGCCACTACCTGGGTAAGAGGTTATAACCTCTCATCTATGGTGTACACTCTCTGACTACCTCTTCTCCCTTCTGTATCTTATCTTACTACTAAAATTCAATACCGATCTTTACGATTACTCTTCTACAAAGTAAACGTATAGAAACCTTACCGACAATTTAATTTATATAATATTGAGATTAACCACCCTAATAAAAAGTTTGATTGGTTATATATTTCATACCGAGTCGTTTACGTCTTAAATCCGTTAAATATTATTTGGGATATTTTGAGGAAATATATTGTATTTCACTTAAATTTCATTCAATACGTAATTACAAACCTATTTTCCTTACAGGTCTGATCCGATACACACTCGGGACGGGTATTCAATATAAACAATATGGGGAAAGGTATATATAGGTAATTTAAACAATGAAAAATTTTCTTTTCGAAACTAGGACGAAGAGATATCCGTTATATTTTAGTTCGATAACATGGTTATAATACATAGAAGTATTTTTTTTTTTGGAACAACGATTTGTATATTATAACCTCAAATAAATTTAAGGCGAAATAAATAGACGTTTGGTTTTACGATAATCCGGAGATTCAACGCTAACATTAAATAAGTCTTAAAAAACTTATATCGAATAAATCGTCTGTACCTCAAAAATAACCTAATATTAATAATTAAGGGTGAAAATCCATTACTATTATGATATAATATAACATATAAAACCGGGTATATATTACCTAGCTTCTTTCGATAAAGATCCGCCCGCGAAACGACTCCTACCAAAAATCTATTTGGTTTTACCTATAAAATATTATTATTATTATTCTAATTTTTCGAATAGTAACACCAATAACGTAAAAACCCCTGTTACTATTAGCCTCTGATGTTAACGTAAGTAAATAAGGGCAGATAACGCGAAACATGGCGGATACTAAACAAAGTCAACGAAGGCTATTAACGTGGATTTGAGTGGGTATTAAATAAAACAAATAAGGGTGGATGATGTTAAACGGAGCGTATATTAAGAAAAGCCGAAATAGGCAAATGATATAAATTGAGGCGGAGAAAACGACTCTTTGAACATGATATAAAGAACTACAATATATTAGTTTACGATTGGATGACGTAATTGGTACGGACAGGGTCGTTAACACACTTTTGGTCGGTTTGGTCAACCCGTTCCTATATAAGGTAAATAAATAAAACGCGGGTAAATAAAAGTCTTTTACGGTTACACCCTAAATTATATTTACTATATTTTATAAGAGGTTATTTATATTGATTACAAGAAATATAAATTGGGTAATTATATTATTCGAACTACTTAAATTAAACATATAAAAAGCTGTACTACGGTTACTGGCGGAAATCAAAGTAAAAACCTTTGGGATTAATATACGATAAGCTGAAGGCGTTGGTCGCAGTAAACGAAAAAAGTAGTCAATAAAAATAAAAGCGTTTTAGAAAACGATGGGCCCGCAAAAAAAGGACGATAAAAGCGTATAATTGAAGGTATAACAGCTTATACTACCGGAATAGTTAAAACGACCTAAACGCGGGCAACATTACCAAACCAGGAAAATTAATTAACTACTTCGAAAAAAACAAAAACAAAAACAGGTCTATGACCCGGAACATTACTTTAGCGCTTACGAGTAAAAAAAAGAACACAATCGTCGGTTTTTAAAAAAAGAGAAAATGTTGACGTAGTAACACGCGTAATCTAGAAAAACCCCTAAATAGGTTTATTTTTTAAATATATTGTAAAAAGGGGTTTATATAGGGTTCGATTTAGTACAAAATTGATTTCCAAGCGTACCTTAGTATATACTTTACCATAAACGCGAATATGAAACAAAGGAATTACAAAATTTAATAAACAATTAATATAAGATATATTAGTATTTTTAACTGAAACGAAGGGGGAGGGTTAAACCTCGTTTTTACTATCATTGGATAAAGAATTTTTACCTATAAAGCAGGGGGGTTATATAATATAATTGACAATAAAGATATTAAGATATAAAAAAACGATGTATATTATAAACAGATTCATCGTCATCATTAAATACAATGGTAATAATATACACTATACCCGAACCATCATAAACGTTAATTATAATAATGGGAAGGAATTATAAGTAGGAAACCAAAGGTTGACATAGAAATTGAAGAAGGGGAGTTATAACTAAAGTTATTATAATATAACGTAATAAGGATAAGTAAAAGGGGTAAAATTAACTAAGTGAAAAAAAGAGGGTTTATAAGTTACGATAAAGGCCGTTTTTATAAATACAGACGGACCGGAATCGGCAAAGGCTATACGTTATACAACGAGTTAAGAGGCTTATTATACGCCACAGGCAACCCGGGATCAATAAGGTTTATAAATTATACGAAGTATTAGAAAACGAGTTATACGGCATAGGTAGCCCGAGATCAACACGGTTTATACGTTATACGTCCCGTACTCGACTCGCGCCCAACTCGCGTATTAGACGAATACAACCTATGTTTAATATTTAACTGGCGGGATACCGTAATTTCAACGGCTTTTTGATGAAGGAAGGGGGTTATTTATAATGCGAGTCTATCAGTTATTAAATTTATAGGTTACCCAACTGTATACGTAACGGAATATATAATACCCGGACCAGGCGCGGCTCGGGCGCGATGCGGACGCGGTCCGTAAACATCACGTATGAAGGCACGTAACGGGCTATGTACGGGCTATACATATAAGTCCTATGCAAAGGACCACTATAGCCTCTTTTAGTCTTCCGCTGTACCTCAATTGTTAACTCTATTTGGCACCTATTTGACATACCATCATATATCGGACCATAACACTATATTATTTACGACAAAGTGTTTTTTGTAATAAAATCTTATTTAAAAAAGTGATTATCAGACTATGTAGTATTCGTACCCCGTTTAATATTCTAATAGATTATAAGGGATTGGATTTTTTTCCCACTACATGTAATTTGGAAATGTTAGGCTCGATAAGCCGAAATTCTTTAGTTTTTCTGATATTTCTTACGCTATTAGCTCGCGACACAAAGCGCTCGCCCGAATATGTTAACCTGAAAATTACAAGATAAGCCCGAAATTAAAAAATGTGGCGTGCAGGTCTTTGAACCCATTTTCATAACTATATTAAATATGGCAACGATAAATTTATACATTGTAAAAACGTATATTAAGGTGGGATATACCAATAAATTTATTAAAACAAAAGCCTAATTATTAAGTAGCGATGATATACGCCCAAAAGAGGAGCCAAAAAAACCCGAAACGTCGGCGAAAGCGATATTGCCTCAGGCGCAGCCCGCGCACGCGCCGCCGACTTTAGTAACGCTGGGAGTTACCGAAACGTCGACGGTTATAGTACCGCTTCGGAAATGGCCTGTGTTAATACTTCCGATTTCATTAATACCGGATAATTATTTTATTTTCGGACTGGACGCCCAAATTAAATTATAAAACTAAAGTATAACAAACGACCTATTATACGTAGTTCGCTTACTAATGGTTGCCGAAAATGCGAAACGTTTTCCGGTTAAGGTAAAATATTCCATATAAATTGCGAATTATAATATCGATCCGCGACGTACGTTGCCTTACCGTAACCTTTTATAACTACAGAATAAAAAACTATTAACGACCCAAATATTTTCATAAACCTATTAGTCGCCTATTATAGGTTATCTAGGTAAAAACGTCTTAATTAGAGTTCTTTAACGAGATAACTATTAAAAAGGAATGATCGCGAATATTCGATATTTATATCGTATATACATGTAATATAGCGGTACGAAACCTCGTCGTACCTTACGATAAAGCCCCTTTTAACTTTTTTTATTTATTTCAAATCGTCATTAATCCAATATTTCCAAAGGATTTATAATCGACTTACTGGTTAACAATAAATGCCTATAATATTTGGAAATTTCAAAAACCGATTATTCAACTTTATTTAACTGAAAACAATATAATTTATAACCATAAAAATGTATTTGGAAAACTTTCAAACTTTATGATAATGATTTCGTAAAATACCAGTATTTATCATTATTGATTACGATTCAAGTTTAGTAAGTGTATTTTGAACGACCATATATTTTTTATAAGAAGTTAAATAACTTTCATGTACGTCGTGTTGTTCATAAACGGACAGCGATATCGAATGAATAAATTAAAACGATTAAGAGTACCTACAGATTATCATTGTCTTTTTTTAATTTGATTAATTAGTATATTTACAAACTTATCATTGATATTCAATAACCGGAAGTCGCCAGTTTTCTGGTTTCGTACAAATCGGCTAATTAATAGGTGTAAAATGCTACTTGTCCCTAGAGTAAATGAGGATATAAAGTCATCGGACAATCTAGCGGGACGAACCTTTACTTTTGTAGCGTATTTACGGGAACGTATGGTGTTACCTTAAGACATTATAATATATATTTAATGATAAAGAAATATAAAGATAAATTATTGACAATGCCCGGCGAAATAATGTAGAATAAGCGAATAAGTTAAATTAAACTTACGTGATATTAAAACTAATCACCTTAATAAAAGACTTAATTAACTACATGATTAATATCAAATCGTCGATGTTTTAAATTAGTCAAGTTGTTGGTAGGCCTTTATCTTTATAATGTAGTCGATTCTAATCACTGTGGTTGAAGTAACTGGTGTTGCATTGATATTGGTTGATTGTGATATGCAAGTTGTAAGTTTGGCAAACCGCTAGCCGGTCTGCACACTAATTTGTATGGCCAAATACTTTGGCCTGTACCCCACTTTGAAGTAGTACGTACTGCACTTCACTTGCAGTACAGTGTATTTAAATCCCACAAACTACTATCAATTTGCAGTACGTATAATCAACTTTACTGTAAATAAAGTTGACTTGATTATACTGAATTTGACTGTTATTCCAATGCTGGCGGCTTTTTGTTTTTGTGTCTGCACGCCAGCGTGTTTTGCTATTAATTGGTGGCAAATTCTGGAATTTCTCCTTGATTAACAAGATAATAATGAGCCAGACCACTGTCAATTCTGATTAATCTGTACTGAAATCGACTTCAATTACGGCCCCTTATAGCCCCTTTACTCTACCCCTCCGAGGTCTTTGTTTATTAATTCCCGTACACAGTTTTTTCGCTACAAAATTATACGTATTACGTATTCCACCACTCACGTACCCTTTCCCAGTAGCTTAAGCTATTAATATTACCACCTTTGCTACCGTTGCTATTAATATTATTACTCTGGCAGTCTTAAAGTTTACTAGGGCAACATTATTCCTCCAAGTTACGTGCCGGATGGTCTACGTAACCCTAGATTTATATGGTTAACTTATTACTATTTACAAATTTTTTTTAAGCGCTATTAAATGTGACTTTGGTTATAATGTTGGCAGGGTTATTCTTGTTATTAATCCACTGGAACTTATTAAGTTTCCGGGTTTCGTATACCTTCTTTAAAACTATTACGTTTATTATTTAACTTTTTTATTAGTCGTACCTAACTTTAAGAAGTAGTAGTAATGGCTTTGGGAATTAGTATACACTATTACAAGTATAGGAGGCAATCTTAGCTCTCTGGTAATAATCTTTAGTATTCTGTTAACTATTATACCGATATTAAAGCCTATCATTATACCGTAGTCTTTTGAAACCAATACGCTTCGTGTTATACTTTTATACTTGACAAATATCTAGTACATAAGGTTTCCGGTAATTATAAACTACCTTTTGAACCTTTTCTCGTTAACGAGTTTTATTAAAAAGCCGATTTATGATATAAGGTTAATATTATTGAAGAACAACTCATTTGAAAAGATGTTTAACTTCACCTCTGTTAAATTTATAAAAACTATGTTAATTCCTTTTTCTATATAATCTAATTACTACGAAATCCATTTCATTAACCTGTTTAAGTCCTCATTTTATGAATACTGTATTTACATCGCAATGGAAAAGTTGTACAATACCTCTGGTTAACATAACGTAATGATGTAGGCCGTATGAGCCCTTTGCTCTAGGTATCTTTATAATCTTGCCTTGTAGGCGTTGTCGATAATCGTCAAGCTTATAACTTACCCTGCTTAACTTAAGCTAATATAAGTGCTGTTTTTAACATTGAAATTATCAATACTGATTAAAAATATATATTAAAATTAAGTTATATATCTTTAACAAACGTTTCGATTAGCTTATACTTTTAAAGGCCCTAATTTTTCATAATACTCCATTTCCCCTCTATTAACCCAACATTTCCGAGGAAAAGGATATCGTTAGTTTATATACCCACTATACCAAAGTTTTTACCCTTTATAATTAATAGGTATAGATTAAAAGTTGAAGTTTTTATACCAAACCTATTTCTAAAATACGCCTGGTATGTTAGGAACTAATGGAAGCCTACTTCTTCTTTTTTATATAAAGGTTTGATAAAAATATTATCGTGCTGGTCAGAAACCTATCCCTTAGTTCTGTTGGCAATTCCAATAATACTATCCAATAAAGATTGGTAGTAAACTACGTACATGCTTACGTAATCTCCTGGTAATTAAATATAAAATAACCTTTTACGTTAATAGTTAAATTGGTAATATTTACAACGATTAAACGTTAGCTAATTTTATGGAATATAATCGATTAAGTAAGGATTTAGTTCTTACCTTTATTACTATATCCTTAAACGATTAGCCGTAATTTTTTGTATATCCGGTCCGTATTCTTATTCTTTACCTTGTAAACTATCCTCGACTAAAACATAATGACGTTTTCGCTTTTAAATTACGTTAACGGCATAAATTGTATTACTCCTCATAGAAAAAGTCCGTTAATCTCCACTTGATCGCTTTTCCTAAATAGCTTATCTGATATGTTAATGATACCTTCGGCACGTAGCTCAAGGGTAAGTTCTCCTCTACACTTTTCCTTTTAAATTACACACGCTGTTATATATTTATTGCCAGGCTTATAGTCCTTGTCGCCGTCCTCCTCTTTAATATATATTTTTATCTTAAGTAATCTTACATGCTGTTGACATTCTATCAACCTATTAATGATCAACTCGAAAGGGTTATATTATCTAATTCTTTTTACTTGGAGGTTATCGATATCAGGATTTTCATTGCATTTGAAAGGTTTTTTATACGACTTAACCTATTTGGATCGGAAAGTGATAGAGCCATTAACAGGTTCAACTACTATATTTTAATTAGTAATACTTAAAATTTTATACGGCTTATCCCATCTGCTTGGCTTACATTTCATAAGGACTTTACTTTAAAAGTTAAGAGATAATACGTCCATTATTGATAGTCTATTCCTGATATTAAGGGTATCATTAACTTGACGATGTGTCGATTCCGTTTCTTAATTCCTTCAAGGCTTTACTGTATATCATAACGCGCTTTTGAATATTGAGAGATAGTAGCGACTTAATTGTTATACGTAAGCAGGCTCCAAATACTAGTAAAGTGGATAAAAGTTCGTTATGGATAATAGTATCGTTAAGGCTATCTACCGCCATCTAAAGCCGTATTTTCTAATTTATAAAGCTTTTGATTTACAATATAAGGATATTATAAGTTTTTAATAGGAGAGTGTATGCCTTTTCGACCTTACCAATACCTTAGTAAGCCTTAGTATATACCTAATTATACTAAATTCCTATCGACTTAATATCGATTTAAAACTTTATCGTAATAAAGTTAGTATTGGTATCGTAAACTATTACGTTTGGTAAACCAGGGTACGTATTAATCTATAAAATACGCAGTGTCTTTCACATTTCCTTCGTCGTAATAATCTTAAGGAACTACATGTCATAAAAATCCGTAACGAAGTTTACAACGTAAAGTACTAGTTTACCGTCTAGGTCAAATACGTTTACAAAAACCTTGAAGTTAAAATCTTAATTTTTCTTTAACATAAACTTAAACTTTAAGGGGGTTCGAAAACATATTTAATAACGGTGGTAAAGCTGTTTAATTACCTTTAACGCCGATAAGTCCATATCTTCGTTACCAAATGCCCTTTAAACCTTACGAAACTTGTTAGTCGCCGGGTAGTTAAACTTAAGATATAATTAACAAAGTTCCGCTTTAGATAGGTCAAACACTATTACTTTTTACCGTTAAATATAAAACTAAATATGCCCTTATTTAAAGTTTGGTAAAAAAATTTATCGCCTTTAAATTATATTAACTCGTTAGTTTAAACGTTAATGTTAACGCCCAAGTTTTTTATATTTCAAGGCAAAGGAAGAAGAGAATAAGGGGTTTCAAAATATAAAAAACAATAGGGTTAATAATCGTCTTAATTATTGTCGATCATAATAAAATTAGCTTTTTTCCAGGACTAACGTTAACCTTAGCTTTATCAATATCCATTTAGTCGAATTCTATAATAGTATCAGTATCATTTTGTAACATAACGTATTATAAATAGCCTCTTATTAAGTACCATACTACTTCCGTATCTGGCATGATACCTTCAAAGACCTATTCGGCATAACTGTCTTAAATATTAAAGAGGTGTATAGGACCAGAGGAATTATCATTATATCGTCGATAGGGGTTTTCACTTATTAGGCGGTATAAAAAAACATGGTTAACAACTTATTACGTTATTTTTAGGCTAGTATTCATATATTTATACCAGTCGATAACCTTCAACTTATTTTCCTCCTCTTTAACCTTAATAACTTTACGGTTTTCGATAGTGTAAAGGTAATTATTAATAGAGATAAAGGGGATTTACATAAAATAACTTACCCGTTTATCTTTACGTTCAATAACAGTATAATGTGTAAATCAGCAACTTTATATACCGCAAATCCAATATCTCTTAGTATTTAAATTAGACTTGTTTAGTTAACTTAAAAACCTTAAGGAAAAGGAATAACTTTTTTCGTAGGTAGCTTGGTTACGTTCCCAGGTCCGGGCTTTTCGTTAACCGTACTAGCCGGACCTTCCGTACTTACGGTCGATATAATACGTATATAAGGATTTTTTTCTTAGTTACTAAACTTTAGGGATTTAGGGTACATACTAATCGAATCGGGGACTCGATTTGTTACGGTCGCCAACGAGGAACGAAATTAGTTAAAAAACCCTTTGTAAATATTATCAGGGAATTAAAAGGTATATTCGAACTTTTTATAACCCGTAACGGCTTGCCGAACCTGTTAACGTAAGGTGCTTTCAACAGCTCCCAAGATCCCTATTGCTTATTGGAAAAGTATTAGCTTATTAAGAATCTGATTAGAAATGTATATCTTACTTTTCGACTGTTTTAATAATTTAATATATAAAATCACTAAATAATTATTTAGTCGGTATGATATTAGGGAAAATTGATACCGTATTCAAATTAACTTTTTAAACTATCGTAAATTTAGCGAAAGGAGAAATGATTCTTTAAGTACTAGAAGTAATAGTCCTCGATTTGGCCGGTGAGGATACTGAGAAATAACGTGTAAAAACCTGGAAATTTAACCCTTATTTGGCGTTGAATTTTGAAGAACGGGCGCAACTTGACGTTGAGGAGGTTGTACGGCTTATTGTCATGTTCTTTCTTCCATCTACAGATTTTAACAAACGTAGTAATTACCGCATAATCCGTATCTACTATAAGGACGTGTCGAGAGAGAAAGGTGATATATTAGTCGTAGAAACCTTTTAAATCCCTTGAATAGTACTGGGGTTATACCAATAGGTAGTGTAATTCATTTTAGCCAAATTTGGAGGGAAAAAGCCAATAGTCGTACCTATAGTAAGCTCGCGTGTAAAGCCAATCCGTCTTTAATTTGGCTACTAAAACTTAATGTATTCAGGAGCTTAGGAGAAATAGGTTTGGGGATTTACGCGGGCTTGGTAATACTTCTTTTAATATTAAGTGGTATGTTAAGGTTTTTTGTTTAATTAACTGGTGGACTTAGGGGCTCGTAATATATAGGTTAATCAACTCCTTATGGCCAGTGGTATTCAACCGTTGATTTTGCGTAAAATGGTTCAAGGAACTTATCTAAGCTTGGATATTACCTTTAGAACGTGTGTAAAGGCATTTAAGAATCCTATAGTAAGTAATCTCTTTGTCTTTATATTCCTAGGTCTATTGTAGGTTTTTATTTATAGAATATTTGTGGAGTATTTAGGTGAGGTTGCTGTTTTTTCTTAGCTTTGAGGATAGTGAAATCCCTTGTTTACGTAAATCAGCTCTTAACTTTAATTTCACTAACCTTTTGATCCTTTTTCATGCAACCAAGGTTTAGTTCTTAAAGAATTCGATATAGTTAAAAAGGGCTTTAACGTTTATATCCTAATCGTTGTAGTCGACGTTAAAGATAAAGTAGCTTAAATAGTTGATAAGGTGCTTGAGGGTGGAGTCTTCGTTAATTTCCTTAATCCAGAGGTCGTTATTACCACAGGTCGTTATTGAAGTGCTTGACGAAAGTGATTCCGAAAGTTTTGATTGCCTCTTTTCTGGCAGAGTCGATGATAGTATTAATTTATACGTGTTTCGTAGCTATTGTAACAAAGATTAAAAAGTGTAGAGAGTAAAATGATTGATGTAAAGGGGTATAAGTAGGTAGGTTTGCCGTTAAATTTGGTGTTATGAAAGGTCGTGGGACTTAGTTGTGTTTGCGATTTGAAATTTGTAGTAGTAGTACCCGTAATAATATTAACTTAGCCGTTTGCCTACTTGATGACTTTAGGACTTTTAGGCGGCTAATCTTAACGTTTTTCTTCAAGACTAATCTAGTACAGGTTTCTTGGTATTTTTGATAATGACAATACCGTTACCACTTTCAAGTACCTATGAATAGCAGACGCACTTAAAAAGTCTTCCTTTTAACTACCTATAAATAGCAAACGTAGCTTTAGGATCCTTCGTAAAAATCTTCCCTTTACCTTACACAATTGTAAAATGTAACTAGAAAGCAGCTTTTTCTTTTACTTAGCTAATCTGTACTTAACCTAATAAGAGCTGATCAGTGTTGGTAGGCCTTTATCGTTTTAACGTAGTCGATTCGAATCACTGTGGTCGAAGTAACTGGTGCTGCATTGATGTTGATTGATTGTGATGTGCAAGTTCTATGTTTGGCAGACCGCTAGCCAGTCTGCACACTAATTTTTATAGCTAAATGTTTTGGCCTCTGCCCTACTTTGAAGTGGGTACGTACTTCACTGCACTTGCAGTGCAGTGTATTCAAATCCCACAAACTTCAGTCAATTTGCAGTACATACAATCAACTTTACCGTAAGTAAAACTGACTTGACTATACTGCATATGATTTCTATTACAACATGAATATCATTTTCAATATTTTGAAAAAATATCTTATATTTTATATGCATTTAGTCAAACTAGTGGTTACCAGTCCTCTTTTCTCGTAAGTTTTATCTAATATACATATTGGACTAATCCTTGTTGCGAACGATATAGGGAAATATATATATAAGTAATTTTAAGTTTAAGATATTTTTGGTAAAAAAACGTAGCGAAACAGTATTTGTGATATATTAATTAAGTCAAAGGATTATAGTAAGCTATAATAAAGATTGCTAAAAAAAACCTATCAATATATTATAGCTTTACATAAATTAAGGGCGAAATAAAGAACGTGAAGTTCTTCAATAATCCGGCGTTTCGACGCCGCCGCTAAACAAATTTTAAAAATCTTGTATTTTATAAGTTAATTTTACGTTAAAAATAATATTATAATAATGAAAAGGGGTAAAAATTCAGTATTATTATTATATCATACGATATATAGGGCCAGGTATATATTACCCGATTTTTCTAGAAAAATATTCGACCACGAGACAGCTTTTACTGAAAACCCATTAAGTTTTATTTATAAGAAATTATTATTATTATCCTTATCCTTTGAACGGTAACGCCGATAACATTAAAACTCCCACTATAATTAGCCTCAAACGTTAGGGGAGACCGGCGAAGGCGGACGGCATAAGGCGTGGTGGGTGCTAAGTGACGGCAACGAAGGCGGTTAACTAGAGGCGGAGAGGACACTAAACTAAGCCGACAATGGTGGATAAAGTTAGGCGTGGCGGGTACTGGGAAAAACCGACGAAAGCGAATAGCTCAAGACGAGGCAAGGGAAACGGCCCTTTGAACGAAATATAAAGGATTAAAATATATTAGTTTACGTTTGGGTAATACGGTTAGCACAGATATAGTTGTCAATCCACTTTTGGTCGGCTCTGTTAAACCGATCTTATATAAGGTTAATAAATAGGATGCGGAAAAATAAAACGCTCTTACGATTGAACCTTTAATATCGCTTGTTATATTTTGTAAACCGTAACCTATACTAACTATTAAAAAATAGTTTACATAATTATATTATTTTGATTATTAGGGTTAAATCTATAAAATAATATACGATAGGTATCGGCGAAAACAAGAGTAAAAACCTTTCGAGTTATTATTCGATTAAACGAAGGCTTCCGGTTGCAATAAGCAAGGGAAACAGTCTAAGGGAATAAAGGCGTTTTCGAAAACGATGAGGCCGAAAGGAAACGACGGCGAAAATATATAGCTAATGGTATAGAAACTTATACTACTGGAATAATTAAAACGCTCTAAGCGCTGATGATATTACGAAACCGGGTGAACTAATTAATTAATTCAGAGAAAACAAAGACCAAAACGGGCTTATGACCCTGAATATTACCCTAGAGCTTACGGGTATTTAATAGGATACAGTCGTCGTTTTGAAGGGCTACGACAAGTTACCGTAATTAAGCACGTAGGATGGGCAAAATTATAAATGAATTTATATCCTAATACACTATAAAAGTGTTTAATAAGAGATCGAGTTTTCTATAAAATCAATTTTTAAGCTTACCTTGCTATATAACTTACGATAAACCCGACACGATTGAATACGGTAGATGCGAACATAAACCAGAGCTACTTAACAATTTAATAAACGATTGATATAAAATATACCGGTACTTTTAATTTAGCAACCGGGGCAATTTAACTTCGTCCTTATTATCGCGGAGTATGAAAAGGTTACTTATAACGCGGAAAAGCTATATAATATATTTAACAGAAAGAATATTAAGGTATAAAAGGGCGGTATTCTTTATGGGAAGGTTAACTTATATTACGAAATACACCGGTAATAATATAACCTATATCAGGACCGTTACAAATGTCGCTTATAATAACGGTAAAAAATATAAATAAAAACCAGTAACAGGAAAACAAATATTATAATAGGAATTGAAAAAATACTATAACTAAGGTTATTATAAAATAAAGTAATGAGAATAGGTAAAAGGGGAAAGATTATTAAGGTAAAAAAAAAGGTAGGAGGTTTAATTAGCTACGGTAAAAGCCGTTTTTATAAACGTAAGCGGACCAGAATTAACAAAAGCTATACGTTATACGGCGCGTTAAGATATACGTTATATGGCTCGCATTCGGCTCGCGTCCGGCCCGCGTATTAGGCGAATACAGCTCATACTTAGTATTTAGCCAACAGGATACTGTATTTTGAGTGGCCTTTTAATAAAAGGTGGGGCATATTATAGACTTGGGATATTAGACATTAAGTTTATAGGTTACGTAATTATAAACGTAACGGAATATGTAATACCCGGCTCGGGCGCGATCCAGATGCGGTTTGCAAGCATTAAACACGAGGGAACGTAATGGGCTATACACGAACTATGCATATAAGTCCTATACGAAGGACCACTATAGCCTCTTCTCATTTTCCACTGTACCTCAATTGTTAACTCCATATTGGTACCTACTTGGCATACTATCGTAGGTCAGACCCTAACAAGGTGTGATATCTAAATAATCCGCTGCAAATCTACTTACATTTTTAATTTATTATATCGAATTAGCCTTTACTAAAAGCAACGTCGTATTAATTTTGAAACGCAACACATGAAAGTGGTTTCATACCTTATGCTACAATTATTTTATTTGAAAGATTGAACATTGTGGATTTTATTGCAATTTATTTTTTTTTGGTAAAAGTTCGACATTAAACAACGATTATTGAGTCTTCTCATTTGAATTACGATACTTCATGAAAAAATTCTTTCAATTCTTCATATGATTTATATGTCACATGTTTCTATATACTAACTTAACCAAGTTTTCATCGATACCGACGACGTTCTTTATTCTTAAATCTTAAATTTATTAAGGTTAAAAATTAGGCATTTTAAAACCAACTCATGAAAGGCGGATATATAAACAGTTAACAACCGATCAATTTCTTTCCCCAAGAAAATAATTGAAATTTTATATATTATTAAATGCTAGAATCTCATTGACCTGACAAAACAAGGAAATCCTTGCGTTTTTACAAATATAAAACTAATCCATCTGGTTATAAATCCTTTTCCTAATACTAAGTTTCTCGGTATACGATAACTAGGTTTTTTATTCCATTAATATTTATTAGAGCGGGTACCTGGTAGAAAACGTGTAGCTAGGGCGTTAAAAATAAACTGATACTATAAAAGACTCTCGTATACAAAACATGGGCTCCTGTCATACCTTTTACGTATAATAACCACCGCAGTAGTTGTTCTTATACTTAATTATTACGCCGAAAGTTAATACTTCAGATACAAGGAAAAAATATTTAAGAAATAGGTTACGGCTCCGTTCATTTTTCCGAACAAACCGATCGCCCCGTTATATAAAACTTTACCTAACGTAATTACCTTTAGGAACTTCGACTGACCCTTTGATAAAGTTGCCTTTAAATAACAACGACTCTATTTCTTCCATTGGCTGAAAAACTTTAATATATGGTACCCCTTTATATAACGTATTAAAACAACGTTCATTAAGGAAATTTCAAAAGCTAAGGTACAAATACCAACGAATATACCAACCGGTAAGTAAAAGATTTACAGTGATAATATTACACATCGACGCTTTATATAACTTCGAATATATATAGTATAAAACATTTCTATTAGCTTCAAAAACCTTAATTTACCAATTATCTTTCCTATATCAAATAAGGTTTTACCGTATATATTTCACGTTAATAACTAATTTCTTGATCTTCAACGATTTATATCATTCACCCTATGATTTTCTTCCAGGTTCCTTGATTTATTTACAAAAAGGTAAACCAAAACAACCATTACTTTAACTTTTCAATTCTTATACTTTGATTTCGATCAACATAATATTATAACGTTTACTAATAAGTTTGAATAAACTATTAATAAATGGTGTTATATTAAGTATGAATACATGATTTATCGTAATAGGCATATAGGTATTAGGGGGTTCAAGAGCTTATACCTTGTTATGTAAATATTAGATATACAGATTGTATACGCGTTTCGCGGCTGAAAGGCGATTACGTGTATTATGTTGGGTAAGGTGATAAAATACAACAATAATACCTCCGTAATATTGAACATGAATACTAATTCCATTATCTTTTTCCAGTAGGCTTTCCGAAACTTCCACACTGTATTCGAGTTATATTCAAACTTCGTCACGATTAAATAAAGTGTATGGTATATAGGTGTCGACGAAAATAAAGCCGCGGATAAATTTACGAATTTTGACGCCAAGTTTTTCATTCTTTTTTCAACGACGACCAACTATTTACCAACGACGTAAAATCGGTATTCTAGTTCTAATTTCAAATCATTAAAAATGTGGTACGTTTAGAAAAGACCAAGTTATTTTTATAATATAGGAGTTGGAGCCTTTTATATTGAACCAAACTCAAGTTTGAAATCTGTAAATTCTATAGATCCGAAACTTCTTTCACTTTCACTCTGTTTTTCCGGCTTTTCTCATATCGGTTTTTAACGATAAAATACAAATAAGAAAATTTCACGCAGTATTTCCGAAGATTTCGACTTTTTAAAGAGGACGGATATTGCCTCCAATACGACGGCGAATAAAACTTTTTTTACTTAATTCAGTATACTCTTTCGGTAAGAATTTGAAATTTTTAGTTATGGCCTCTTGAAAAACCCCTCAACCAACGAATACGTAATATTTTTATTATAAGGGTCCTTTCACAACTTGAAAATTTCCGGGTTTTTGCCTACGTTATAAAATGTTTTTCGAAAAGAAAAATTAAACCGAAATTAAATTATAATCTTATAATTCCGAGTTTTCCGTCCGTCCATAACGAATACGTTTTACGCCAGTAGACGTTTATGTATAATACTGTCAGTAAGGTCTCTATTCACGTGAATGTAAATGAAGAGTAATCGTAAGATTGATATCGTAGTAAATATAGATAAATAGGTTAGGAATAAGCATTCCAAAGAGTGCACGCTACGGATAGGAGGTTATAAACCTCTCATCCGGGCAGTGGCTCTTTTGCCATACGCTCTAGAATACCCCTTCCAGACCACGCCACGCATGATGCACTTTGCGCCTTGCAAGAGTGCAGCCTACAGTGTAACACGTTATTGTACACTTTACAGGAATCCACCTTGAAGTATAATGCACTGCTACTTGGCCTATATATACTAGCTGTAGGAGTATATAGTAATATCCACAGTAGGAGTATATAGTAATATCTATACAGGCAATCTTTTTTTCTTCTTTGTGTGTTTCATATCCATAGCTCAATAGTGATAATATAGCTATAACGAGTCTGTATATACAATCCTGTAATAACAGTGTAATTATGGTATAATTTGTAGAGGTCCAAATCTGTAGTTTTTGTAATGATAGCATGGTTACGATACTAATTGTAAAGTTTCGAATTAGTAGGTTTTGTAATAACAATGTGGTTGCGGTACTAATTTTAAAGGTTCAAATTAGTAATTTCTGGCCGCGGTGGTAATTATAGTAAAGGTTTGGTCAGTGTAGTTAATCGGTGGAGATATGGTTATTAATAACGTCTTTTGTTATTTCCGATAAGGATGTAATTACGTAGGTGTTATAAGAGTAATTATATAAGAGTGTTTACGCCGTCACGTGTTTTGAATTAGTATAAAAGATATATTATTATCGGTTTAAGTAAAACTTGTTTTTTTTCTCTTTTGAAGGCGTATACTCAAAACTAATATAAATCTCCATTTTAACATAACTTAACCTTTATTGTAATTAATTAATCCAAACCGTTCCAATAGGTAGGTTATTTGACTAATACCTATATACTAACCTCGCTTTTAAATAGATACCGCGTAAAAACAGGTTTGTAAGGCGCCGTTTGACGTGTAAGCGCCGCCGCGCCGCCACCGCAGCCACTATCGTCGCCAACACCATTACCACTACCAATAACCCGCCCTCGTCGGGCATCATTTCTTTTATAGCCGTCTCCCCCCCGGCCTCGCTATACTCCGCTGCCACCGCCCTCCTTCTAGCCTCGTTATCCCCCGCCGTCACCGCCTCCCTTTCGGCTTTACCCTCCCCCGCTGCTGCCGCCACCCCCCCTTTTCCTCTATTCCCCTCCCCCTTCCCTCCCAGCTTTTAAGGGGAGGAGCGGCGGACTTTTAAGGTTATAAATCTTATCTTCTCCCCGCGGGTAAAAACCCCCTTACCTGCGATGGCTTTTCAGCGCCATAAACGTAATTTAACGGAGCTTCACCGCGGTTTATATTTCCTAAATCCACCCGTTTATATACGTTTTGTATTTCTTTAAATAAGGAATATTAATCAAATTTACTCCACCGTCTCGAGTTTCGTATCGTTAGGGTACACTGTAAGGCCTTTTTAATACGTAAAGCGTTAAAGCGACGTACTCGGGTCCATAATCCCTGGCCGTTAATAGACGTATTTTATATGCTGTATATCGCGACCGCGACCGCGAGAAAGTTTATTAACGATTACTATAAAAGCGGGGGTCATTCGACCTATCATTATCGTTATAAGCGAATTAGTAACGAATACGCCATTGTTTCGTTAGTTTTAGGGCCGTAGGTCAAGGTCGTATTACGTGCCCGCCGGCTTTATAATAAGTTTCGACCGATTTCTAAAAATCTCCTCCCTTAAAAAGTAATATTTGGGGCGTTTGTAAAAGTAACTATATTAGTAAATAACTAAAACAAACTGATACTAATTAGTAGTAGGCGCCAACCGGTGGACTAAAAAGTTGGCAGCTGTTATTATCGCTTGAAAATGGGGCCTACGTATATATTACGTAAGCGAATCCAACAACGTTATTTTATGTCGTTGTAAAAAGGGTAAAAACCCCTCTGCGCTTTTACTTATGGACATGCGGCCTAAGGTACGGGGCCACATACTCGTTGGCACAGATATCGTCAATGGCGGTAATAGCGGTAGCATTAGTACAAAGGGAGAGGGCGATGGGGAGGATAGTGGGGACGCGATGGTGTCGTACATTCCCTTTCTTTTTAGTAGTAATTAGCTGACCTTTGCGGTCGGGCCGGTGCACCCGGCTTTAGTGTAGTACGTTATATATTAACGGTATTTATTTTTACCAAAAGAAAGTAATATAAGTAATAAATATAATAATGAAGGGTTAAAATTAAATAATATAAGGAGAGAAAATATATTAGAAGCGTTACGATATCATAGATTTAAATAGGGAAGTGCAAATAGTGAAATACACAGTAGGTCCGAAGTACGTAAAATAAAGAGTGATAGTATGTCGGAAGCGGTGCGAAATGATAGATTTAAATAGAGGAAAACTCGTAAGATCGGCGTAGGTGCAAGTTGCAAACCGTGGTATAATTAGAGGAGCGGCGCGGATAGTAGGTTTCGGGCCGCTTTAAATTGGTAGAAATGGTGTAGTAGTTTATTATGGTCGTAAAACCTTTTTAGAAATTTTAACAAATAGCGTGTTTGTCGATATAAGCGTTTCTAACGCTTCGTTCGGTATAGCCTTGGTTATTACGTTCGCCGAGTTGGATTTTCAATCGATTTATCAAGTTTAATCGATTTCTTGGCGCTTATATAATTCAGGTAGGGCTATAATATTGATTATTAAACGTTTCTCGTTCGCAGTACCTATTTTAACCAGATATTTATAAAGCGAGAAAAATGTAGTATATATAATGAGAGGAATAGGGCGTAAATTAAAGTTGAAAATGATTATTTGGATCATTATCTCTATGGTAATTTTTAAATAGAAACCTTTAATTATATTGTATATTTTCTAGACTAGGAAGTTTCTTATCACCCGTTTGCATTCGTTAAAACTTTAATGGATAATGTTTCTACAAAATGTAAGGTTATTTCATACCAAGGTTTCGTTGTTAAGGACCAAGATGAAGCCTATTTACGAATTATAGTTGTTATTATTGGCGAAGGAGCTGTTATTAAAAAAAAGTTTTGTAATATGTATATCTAGTGGTATAAACTATAAACCGCGTTTTGGATTGTGTATTTGTTATATAAAGCGTTTGTTAAGCGCTTTAAATATATTGTTTAACAGGGTAGTCTGATATTACTCGGCTACCAAAAGGTTAAATATCGTTTTCGGTTGTGTTACTAAAGTAACCTAAGTGTTACGTACACGTTAGTATTTGTATTTGTCGGTCCGTTTTACTTTATTTAAAACGACAAGGGCAACTTAATCCAATTTCCTTTTTTACGCAAGGCCCAAAACACTATTCCGAAGAGTAATGGTAACGCTGTTAAAGTTAATTATATGTTCCTCCGTTAGGTACGTCTTGGGTTTCACCTTTGAGCCAGCCTCCAAAAGTTTCCTATTTTCATATACAGAAAACGACGCGTTAAATAAAGTTAATATATCGTCTGCTTGTATACCCCTTAGTATAAGGCCTTTAGAATAGGCCGTTAAAACTAATAGTCACGGGTCAAAGGTTAAGTTAGTTATTTTGAGTCTTTTTTATAGTGCCTTTAGCAGGTGTTATACCAGTAAACACCAGTTTAAGTCAGGTTGTAAAGCGGTTTTATAATACGTGAAATCGTTTTAGGTAAGTGTTTTTTTAAAAAAAAATTGTAGGTATATTAGCGTAAATACATCGTTTAAGCCACTTTTTAAAATAGTTGTATACCTATGTAATATTACGAAGATTAATATATAGGTTATAAGGTATATTAATTGAAGTCATTATAAAAATAAAACGGTGGCTGGCCCATTATAAAGTGGGCTATTAGGCTATACTATCCTTTTCACCGTCGTCGTTATAACTTTTTATAATTAGGCGGGTCTTTTGGTAACGTTTTCCGGTTTTATCTTTAACCTCGTAAACGAAGTAAGTGGGGAAAAAATTGTAAACGCCGTGGATTGTGGGATCGAATCGTTTAAAGCGAAATACGCCTTAATAAATTGAGGCAAAGATTTTCATTTGGGTAAATTATTCGAATAAGGCAATTGAGGTAGTGATAATGCCGTCGTAATGAAGTTTTAGGTTAATTTCACGGTTTGCTATTTCTTTTTCAGTAATAAATAAGCTTTCAGTAAAGGTCCCGGGACTTTTTTTAGTATTTAAGTTAAGAGAACAGATTTGGCAACGAAGTGTTGTTAGGGTTATTATAAACGGGCCGTTTTCGTTTAGTGGGAGCGGGCCGGAAGTACGATTCGGGTGGTGGTTCAGAACTAGGAGAGGTTTTAATTCGCCGTTTTTAGGGGTTTCCCGTTAGTAGTTTTGGTCGGATTACAGTTTTAGGCCGTTCCTATTAATCGTTTTCCTGTACTTTAGTACCATTGTCCAGCGAAATAAACTCGTACCGTTTGGAAAAGTAATAAGTATATCATAGCCTTTAAATCCGTTTATATCCCAAAAGCTAGTTTATCCGTCGTTGGTTTTCTAAATTAGGACTTTAAATTGTAACGGTAGGTTTAAAACGCTAGTTTCATGTAGGCTATTCCTTATAGTTAAATTTTTCGATACTTGATTTTTTTGCCCGTAAAGAACGTAACATTGTTATAGTTTTTGCCATAGTATTCGCCTTTTACACCGTAGTTACTAATAGCGTAAAGTTTGTATAAATCTTTAGGTAAGTACTAAATATAAAAAGCGTAGGGATGAACATATTCGGGCCAAAAATATTGTTTATAGTGTTAACCGTTATTTATAAGATTTAATCATTGAAATTGGTACCCCTTATCTTTCTGAATAGTATCGTATATACTCTTTTAAGCAGTTTATAGTACCGTTTACACTTATTAATATCTTATAGTGCTTTTACTAGTATTTCTTTATATTCTTTACTGGTAATACTAACTTTAATACGATACTCCTTAAAGTCGAAGACCGTATTAACGTTGTAAGTAATTTAATTCGAAGGCTTTAAATAAACGTTTGACCAACATTTAATTAAAGAATTTTAGTAGTCTGCGGCGGAAGCGCTTCATATAAATTTGCGAACTGAAATAATATTGTTGTGTAGACTGCATAAAGTACCAGTAGGTTTTCTAATTACTTTGTAATTAAAGTTTAAGTCGTTTCAAAGGTGTAATTTAAACCGCCGTAGGGCTTGTAAGTGTAATTGATACTTATAGAAACACTTTTCAATAGCTTTAAGTATACTCTTCTCCATGTCCATATATCCTATAGCGTAAAGTAATCGTAAAAGACGTTTTGTAACCGGGTATCCGAATCGGTGGTATAATATCCGTAATTTAGGTTACGTTAAGTAAATAGCCTCAATTATACGTATTTCGGGAAAAAACTATAAGTGGTCGTTATATTAGTGAATAAAAGTGGGATTAGTGTTTTAAAATTTATTACGTAAAATTTAACTAGTTCTAATCGCGTATTTACAACAATCTTCCTAATTAACAACGTTTTGCCTTTACTAAACAAAACCTTTCGGTGTTTTACTATTTAGTTTAACTAAAATTTCGGAAACTTCGTTACGAACGCGTTGAAGTATCGTTTTCCAGTTATTAAGATTTCGGTTACATTAATATTGGGTATAATACCTTAAAACCGGTTGTTGTATTTATCTAAAAGCGTGAATTACAACGTTATATAAGCGTTTAATACTTAGCTTACGTAATCTAGACCTATAATGTGTATAAAAGAGGCGTTTTATAGGCTCGTAAAAATACGTTAGGCGGTTTCGTCGTTTTAGGTTATTGAATAAGTATTATTACCTTTAAAGTCATTTTCTCCAGAAGTATATTCGTAGGGGTAGGCGTTAAGCTTATTATTTGCGCTTTCGCACTCGGCGTATATTGTAAAAATAATTTTTATTCGTTCGTTCAATGTATAATCGGCCTAAAGATGTTGTTTACTTCGAATCTATTTGTAAGTTGGTAATTAGTAAATTAGCAGCCGATTTTACCGTATACGATATAGCGCTTTTATAAATCCGGGGGGCTTCGTATACCCTTTCGTAAGTATTGTTATGGTTATAGTATGTTTTCTCTATAGATATAGGATCGTTTTCGATAGTAATCACTGTACCTTTTATTTTAAGGCTTTTTATCTCATATTTCCCTTTTTAGTGATTGTATTTGGGGAGTTAACTTTATTTTAGGTATATTTTAAACCTTTGATTCAAAACGTGGTAAATGGTTTCAGCGAGGTTTACTTTAGTAATCTGGCTTTCACCTATAGTTTTATTGGTTACAAATGTTTATCCGAGGCTCTTTTTCCGGCTTATGAAGATTTTAAGCAATATTTTCAAATTTGTATGAAAAGCCTTTAAGTTTTCTTCCCGCTGAAATAATATAGAGTCGAAATATAGGTTTTTGCTGTATACTTTTATTATTACTTGTATGAACAGTTTGTTACCTTTATATTCCGGTTTAAGGGCTGTCTAATATTTTCAAAATTTAGTTAACAAGATAATGAATAATTTATATGGGTTTTTGTCAGTGTTTTCTCGTTGATTTTTTACCAATTCTCAAGTCGTGTTAGTCTAGTTCTCATTATAAAGTTTGTGATTGATTTTTATATCGAAGTGTAATTTCAGGCGATTATAACATTTTGTAAATATATTTACCTAAATAAAGTGGTACATATACTACTTTTTAATTTACCCGAATAGTATACCAGGTAAGATAACGTAAAATTGAAACTAGTTGATATTGAGTTTTTTATACATGTCAAATATATTACCTATTTCATTATTAAGTGTATTATATGGTTTACCGCTGTAATTTTCGTCTTTATTTTAAATTTTGGCGAGATTGGTAAGCTTCATAGTACGATTTTTATCAGTGGGAAAGCGATTTAGTAAAATATTACGGTAGGTATCGTAGTTAGTAGGAATTGGTTTATAAGGTATGTATTAGCGTTTCGTACCGCTTATCATTTTTTGGAGAGGGGCGTTTTCTTTATTCGGGCCGTTTTTTTCGTAGCTAAGCTAGTTATTAACGTTCGTGGCATGGTTTTATCTTGGTTATTGTTTAAAATTGCGTTTCGGGAAGGGTTCGTGTTTAACTCTTGTTATAGATGATCGTTATGACGTTTCCTTCTTTTTCATCGATTCTTCCAACTGTCTTCATTTCGCGGTAGGCGTTTAGCCTTACTAAGCGCCTTTTCTCCATTTACAGAGGCTTTTCTCATTTCCGGTCCGTTTTCTTAAATAGGCGTTTCTAAAGTTTCTTTAATTAGTATTCTTTTATAAATTTCAATTTTATTACTTTATTAATCATCCATTTTGGTATTTATGTAAGTTAGGCCGTCATTAACAGAGCTTTTGTAATATGGACATTATTTCTACCGGTCTTACTGAAACCTTCATTTTTTAATTGTTTTCGTAGTATTTTTAAAATTGTATTATCGACTTTACGTTATATATCCGGTGTTTAGTCCGTAAAATTCTTTTTTAAAATCGTCCAATAAACCTCGTCCTTTAATTTCGCGCTATAGTACTTGAAAATTATATCAATAATATACGTATTTTCCGTATAAGGGTTTAAATCCTTTAATGGTGTTTATATTTTATTATTCCATAAATTAAGGTCCAAATGCTTTAAAATGTTGTTACGAAACGACGTATGCGTAAAACGGTACTCTATGTATTCGTTGGATTTTGCCAGATTCGGTATTAGTAAAGTTATCGTAAACTTAGGTGTGGGTGATTTTTATGTATACCTATAATCTTAAAACGACGTAAATTATTGGTTTCGCGTCGTAAATATTACTCGTATACGTTTGAGGCTTAAAAAAAGCGTATAAATACGGAAACACAAATGTAGTAAGGTGTCTCACGTTTGCTAATATATATAAAGTTTCAATAATACGTAAATAAAGCGTAACTACAGTTTATTTAAACGTTTTAAATTGTTCTTTATTAGCATTTCATAACTTTATATTAGTTAAACGGTTAGAAAATTTCGAAAGTTATTAATATTAAACTTAAAATATACGGTATAGAGAGAACGTGAAAAGACGGATAGGGCAGACGTAAAAATAGGAAAGGAAATGTAGGTGTAGAGAGTTTCATTGTGTAATCTGATGTATGATTTTCAGTTTATATTTGGTAAACGGTCTGGATGAACGTGTTGTGGCCGCTCCTAATGGTTGTAAGCGGTTTGGGTGTTATATTTATAACCGCTTTTCGGTTTCGTGAGCGGTGTGAATCTACATCCATAACCACTTTTGGGTTTCATAAGAGGTTTGGATACTGTATTTAAATCGGGTGGGTCCTAATGAAGGGTTCTGAGACTTGGTGGTTTTGGCTTACGTGATCTAATACATAATAGGACGTTTTTTTAAAGGTACCCAGATACTTTTAAAACGTTAAAACAAGTTAACGGTTAACGCAACGGGACTTTTTAATAGACAAGGTATTAATTAGTTAATAATATCGTATTAAAAGTAATCCTTTTTAAAGTTACTCTGAATCCTTTAATCTTATTACGTTTCGAGTTTTAATGGTATTTCTGCGTAATTTCACATTCTCGTATAGTTTTTGTAAGGCGTAGTGGTAAAGTATAAATAGTTAGGACCGTTATAAAATCCCGTTACAGGTTTTTTACTTCGGGTTTTCTTTTATTTTTGATTGTTTGTGATCTACCTAATCGGCTACTAATTAGTGTTGATAAAGTTTTTATTTACGTAAATGTAAATGAAGAGTAATCGTAAGATTAATATTGTAGTAAAGATAAATAAATAGGTTAGGAAAAGGTATTTCAGAGAGTGTACGCCACGAGGTTGTAAACCTCTCATCCGGGCAGTAGCTTTTTTGCCATACGCTCTGGAATACCCCTTCCAGACCGCACCACGTATGATGTACTTTGCGCTTTGAAAGAGTGCAGCCTGCAGCGTGACACGTTATCGTGCATTCTGCAGGAATCTACCTTGCAATATAGTACACTACCACTTAGCCTATGTATACTAGCTGTAGGGGTATATAGTAATATCCATAAATACACTTTGACTTTTACATATACACCTATTATTATTATGATTATGATGATTATGATGATTATGATGATTATGATGATTATGATGATTATGATGATTATGATGATTATGATGATTATGATGA
>JASMMZ010000003.1:36864834-36940389 GCA_038502455.1 Anisogramma anomala | reverse complement strand
ATTATGATGATTATGATGATTATGATGATTATGATGATTATGATGATTATGATGATTATGATGATTATGATGATTATGATGATTATGATGATTATTATTATTATTATTATTACTACTACTACCATATCATCATCGATAAACCAAAAAAACTTATCCTTTGACCAGTTTTACTACGGCTGTTACTAAAATCTTAACGAACGTAATTTAATAACCCCATTCTTTTCGGGAAGGGGTAACAGATTCCAGGGAGGGATTTGGGGTAGTGGTGGGGGCGGCGACACGAAGGGCGGTAAGGGTAGCGTATAAAGGAACAAAGGCCTGAGCTGTCGCTCAAGGTGGTCTGATTCTGTCTAAAAACCTCGATGAAGAAGAAAGGAGAAACCCCTGCCAGGAAGTTGTTACGGAGCTTGTGCAAGATGGTGCAACCCATTCACGTGACGTGTTGGATATGTTCCCGTGTAGCTTCCGAGCAGCTTTAGAGCACTTGTAAGAACGTAATTACTACCAAGGTTGGATCCATAGTAAACATTAGCTAGGTATCAGCTTGTAACATTACCTCCTAGTATATCCCCCCTTAAAAAAAGAAAAGGTTCACCAATAAAACTACACTTAAATCCGCCTTATGAGAAGGTTATACCGGGAATCGAATCCAGGACCTCTACTATAAAAATCAAGTGCTCTAAATACCAAACCACGAAACTGGTTAGGTAGGGAGAATAAAATTAGCTGCTTAAAAATAAGTTGTACGCTTATAAAACTCCCCCCCCCCCCCCCCCCCCCCCCTTTTTTTTTTTTTGCGCGGTGGTATGTAATGTGAGGAAGGTACTAGTCGGTAGCAGGTACCAAAGAACCGTTTTGAAGCGGGTTAGAATATTGTAGTATAGTGCGAAAGGTTTCAAGCCGAACGCTTTTTCGTCACGTAAAAGGCGCTCTAACACCTTCCCTACCTATAAATAATCCGGTAAACCCCTTCCTTTAAAATTATAAAACCTTTATTTTATAACCCACCATTAGTATTATAATAATACCATACGTTAGGCTTTAATTAAACAAGTCTTTATATCCATCTTCTTGTTCCTTTTTTTCTCGAAATAAATATTTGGTTAGTTACAAAGGTTTATAAAGCCATTAAAGACGTAAATAAGTCATGTTCGGAAGCTGTTCAATCCTTGTTAACGAGCGTAAAATTTTAGGTCATATAGGTTATAAATATGTATCCTAATAGAACCCGCAAGTAGATGTGTTTAGAATACATATACCGTATAACGTACGATCTTTAGGAGTTTTGTTAGAAAGTAAAAGGTAAGTTAAGTTCGTATAACCGCGAAAAAGTCGCTAACGAACGGTTCAATATTAACGCCTGATATCGTTTTTACTTTATTAGTATTATAAACCGTTGTCTAAACACTAACGAACGGTAAAAAGAGGGTAAACGTCGTTCGTCGCCGTTGAAAAAATAATAAAAGTTCGGCGCATTACGTAGAAAAGGTTAAATATTCGAGATGGGGCAGGCTTTATACCTACCTCACCTATTCGTTCCGGGGGTTTACAGGCCATACAAATTTGAAATAAAAACCTGTTTTTAAAGTAAGTTTATGTATTAAAGGCGAGCGTGAAAATCAAGGTTGACGAACGGGTAAAGAATACAGTTAAAAGCAAATTAAAAGTTTATCGAAGTATCAGAACATATTAACGGAAAACTAGGCCGAATGAATGTAAAGCTTGATAAGTTGGTCGAAATAGGTAGGAAAATTTTGAGTAAAGACGAAGACGATGAATTTAAGGATATATTCGAGTAATTTATTAATACTTGTTTCATATTAATATCGCGTTACATTTATTCTCGGTACCCGTATAGTAGTGGCTTTTACGTCGTTTAGTAACGTAAAATGTAATATCCTAAACCTGTTTACGGGTTAAGCGTAAAGGCTAGTCGTTATATTCGGCCGATTTATAATGTAGTTCGAAATCATCAAATTCTATGGTATTGAAAAATCTTAAATACGATTCCTATATTAGGTATATATAACCTATTCACTTAACTAAAACTTGTTGTTTCGGTAGGTTGTTAAACTGGGAGCGACCGGTTTAAAGTTTATTATAAGGTTTTGAAATATTTTTAATGCAGTATTCCAGTTTCGTTTCGTCGTCGTCGACGATAATATTAGTAACTTGTGGTTAAACGTCGCTGCTCTATTAGTTAAAAAACGAATCTGAAGCGATTCGAACAAATTAATTTACGTAAATCCGGAAGTTTTTTTTTTTTTTAGAGAGAGATATTAAGTTTAACAATATAGGAATAAATTAAGCGTATAATACGGTACTAATTGTAAATTCAATTTAATTTTTTAAAACTCGCTTAGTTTATAGTTTTTAAAAAGAAATTCAACGTTGTCATCGATTTAAAAACGTTTTAAAGGAAACGCCGCTTATTAGAGACTTATTTTCTACATTATTATATAATTTCCATTATAGTTTATACAAACTTTGTAACCTTGCGAATACATCAGACGAAATACTTGGCCCTTACGTGTAATTTTGTAACTTGGACGATGAAACGTTATATCGGTCATATAGAGTCAATATAATAGCCGTAAATTGTAAAGATTAAGTTAATATCGATGGAAATTATATTTTAATCATTCAATGATAATTAATATGCAGATAATGAACGACTTTAGTTGAATTAAATATGAAAAATAAAGGAATGCAAATACATTACAACTTTTTAATTAGCACGTTCGGTTATACCATTAATTTCGAGGTTAAAGGAAGTATTTAGGCGTTATTTCACTCCAATTAAATCTTAAAGGCGTTTTCAAAATTTACCGGTCTATTTCAACCTTCAGTCATTGATAATTATATCAAGAAATCAGTAAAATCGTTAATAATAGTTTAAAAACCGCTTTACCTAAGCTTCGGGGATTATGGTAATTATAGCTTTAAGGGTAATGGTTTTATTTAAACAATCCGTAATAACTATAAGGTAACGCGGGTTGCCAGCACGTTTCGAGGGTAAATTGACTTTAAATTCGACAGAAAATTCGTTTTAAAGTCGTTCAAAAACCGAAAGGAATTTCAAAAGTTACTTTCAATGGTGTTTTTAATAGATTTTACGCTTATAAACGGCGTATTTTTGGTAAAAAATACGGATTACGCGGTATAAACTGAGTTGAAAATACGTTTTGAAAAGGATAGTAATATTGACGTTGCGACCCAGGTAGCTAATAAAAAGTAAATTGTAAGTAACTCAAATTAACATAGCAATAAATAACTTGTAAATAGGTACTTAAATACGGTTACGAAACCTTAAAACTTCATCGTTATTTATTAAGTATTTTCAAATTGAAATTTTCAATATTTGGTCGTCGCTGATACTGAAATCCATGGGAAAATATCGGTTGCTTATACTTATTATACGAACTAGTCGGAGGTAAGTGGTATCGTGTGTAACGGCGACGTCCCAACAACTTTAAGGATTAACATTAGTAAAAAGTTCGCGACCTTTTAAAAGAGATTGGCTGATAATGGTTGACCCGAAAATATATATACGCGGAGCGGTTCAGAAGCGGCTTATTCGGGGAAAAAAATAAAGTTTTCGGCCTAAGACGCGTAGGTCTGAAAAGCCTTTAAAATATCTTAATTCCATTATAATAACAAATGAAATCGTATATAGTTTGACCCTTTATTGTAAATTAACTATAACCAAAATTGGGAAAGGCGTATGAATTAAAAGACCTGTCGTTTGAAAAGCCGTTATATAATAATGAATTATTTTAAGTTTTTATAATTTATCAAAATCGTAAACGGGTGTATTGTATCTCGGAACTTCGCGTTCCATACTTCCAAATAGCTTATAATTCCGAATAACTCCTTATCGTAGATTTTACGATTATATTCGGTAGGCGATAAACGATGAAAGCAATACGTTCTTAGGTGTAGGTTACCGCGGTAGTCGCGTTAAATAGGATAGCCGCTTAAAACTAAACTAAAGTAGTTGGCTTTTGAAAAATTGTTACGTTTGGGGTTTTATTTAGCGAATATGAGTTTGAAAAGAAAGTTTAATATAAGCTAGTAGAAAGAAAATTTTTCCTTGGACTCTTAATAAAAAGAGATACCTTTATGGGTTAGCCGAAATAACGGCTTAATAATTGTGAAATAACCGGGAATAAAATGATGGTAAAAGTTAACAATTAAAAAACAGCGCATATACCTAAAACTAACGTGAAATTGATTCATTTCTGAATAACGCGTAGTTTTTCTAGGTTTATACAGACGTCAGCGTTAGCCTCGATAACTAATCCCAGGTATTTGGTTTTCAAAACGTTAAACTTGTATTTGAATATGTCTAGGTTAAATCCAGCGACACTAAAGGCGTTAAAAACTTACTCAACTTTAAGATTATAATCGTTAAGTGTATTATTTAAATGAATAAAATATCTTCGAAGTAAATGAAATACAACAAATGAAATAAAAGGTATAACAAATAACTAATATACCGTTAAAAGGTAGATAAAGTGTTAAAAAAGCCGAAGGGTAATAAGTTGTTCGAGAAGTCCTAAATATATATGGAACGCGATCTTTTACTCGTTTTCCTCTTTAATACAGAAATTATAAAAACGGCTTCAATATTTAACTTAGTAAACCTTTTAGTTTGGGAAATATTTACAAACGTCTTTTTAATAAGAAAGAGTAGATAGCGATTTTTTTTGTAATAAAGTTAAGTCGACAATAATCGATATAAACGTAAGCTACCCCGGGGTTTTTTAACGAAAAGTTCGGAGGTACCCGATAAAAAGCTATGTGTTCGGATATAGCTTTGGTTAAATAATTCGGTTAACGTCTTTCGTAATACAATGAGCTTTTTATGCGATATACCATATAATAGGCCTTATAACACCTCTAAGAGTTAGTGTAATGATCACACTAAATACCCGTGAGTATATAGAAGGTGTCAGAGGGTTTATGTTATCAAGAAGGTAGCAGAAGTGCTGACTGAACAATATCGCAACTGTGCAAGTAATAATCAAAAGCCGTGAGGCTATTCAGAATACACTGAGACTGAATACTTAGATTGACAACTGAAGAGCTATGAAGGAAATACTATCTATGTGGTGATGACTGTGTCCTTATATCCTATGGCCTTCATACCATCTTCAGTACTGGACCGCTGAAGTCGATGTCGCTTCCTTCGGTCTCAATGTTGTCGACTGAACCGCGGGCGGTCCTGTCGGCCCAAACCCTAACCCTGGGTGCTTACATAAGAGAGATCCCTGGCTTCTGATGGTGCAGCGAACCGCTGGCCTATTCCATGACCTGCAGTTAGTCCTTGGGTTATAATAGTTAGCCCTAGTTATTGTTATGAAAGACTATTTCATAGTTTATCTCGTAACGGTAAAGGGGTAGCTTTTTGCCGAAGGCCTTGTCGAATAAAAATTTGAGTTTTTTTAAAAACATCGGGGAGTTTATCGTTAACGAAGACGAGTGATTTCAGAACGAATAAATTGTCAATATTTTCTAGAGAAACGGCGACGAGCCGTAAAGTAGCGTTTTGGTTTCTACGGGCCTTTCGTAAGATAGCGTGGAATGTAGCGACGACGACCCCTTTAGGTGTTTTTTATATAAACGCGAACCCCTGTATCTAAACTCGATAGTAAACTATTTGTTCCAAAAATAATATATACTTCGAAACGACGTAAGTAATTTATTAGTACTTTATTTGAAGTTCACTGAATATAAAGACGTATTATATATAAGGGTTAATATAAAACTATATCCGGTAACGGTATTTATTAAGGTAGATATTTAAAAAGTTTATAAAAGAAATAAGTTGTAAGGGAAAATTGGATATATAATACGTGATTCCGCCGAGTCGTCGAAGTGAAATAAGGACACGCAGTAACTTTGAACGGTTGGTAAACTATTTATTTAGGACTTTATGATATTTATAATTTATGTTTATTAAAGTGTAGATGAAATAAATGAAATTGTGAGGTAAATTTACTATAAATAGGGAGTTATTTAAAAACTATGACGTAGTTTTCGGGTCGAATTAAAGTGTTACCAATTTTTTTACCCGATTATATATAGGTGTTACGCTTTTTCTTTTCTCAAAAATTAATAATATTTTCGGCTGAATCAAGGTAAATTATTTTAATAGTTTTGGCGTTAAAACAGCTTGGGCGTTACGTTAGGTCTAATAAATAGATATGAATGCGATAGCTTTTTACGTTATACCGTAAATATAGCCTATTGTTTTCATAATAAGAGAGTTCTAAATAGTTAAACTAAGTGGCGCGCCACTTCAAAGCGGCTCGAAAGGAACTTACGACAGTTATGATAACGTTGCCCTGACTATTACGAGCGGGTACGTCACTACTATTATTCCTATTACGTAAGATACTTTTAGTAATAACGTTAGTACCATTGTAATGAGTACAAAGGTTATAAAACCGCTTATCAATAAGTTAAATGCGAACGACTTACTTATTATAACTCGCGTGTATATCGAAGGAGAATAACGTATTAGCGAATATATCGTTAATAAATCCCTTTTAAATAGCGAAATTGGCGGCGAATTTCCAGGCTATATCGCCAGTTTTCGCGAATAAACCTTTCCAAACGTTAAAAAAGACGTAAAATCGTTCGAAAGCTTTTTGTTTTATACTTGTAAGACGAGTGATAACGGCTTTAGCCGCGTTAAAACCGTAGTAATAAGCGCGAGATATATTTTGAAAACATTAGGGTCGCTAATGCTGCTGTCGCCGCTGCGGGTGTAGTAACTTTTTATAATGGTCCTTACAGGGTTTTTTGAATATTGGAAAATAGCGTGAAAGTAATCATTTTTAATACCTATAAACTTCCTGTCTTTATATAATTCACGTAATATCATGGCTTTCTATATTAGAAATCGTAATTTAACGCCGAAGAATTTCAATGGCTAATTAAAAGGCTTGCGTTTAAGTAGTTAATATTTGTTAATTAGGGCGTCGGTATTGTAATTAATATTAAAAAAGTCCGGGTTTTCGTTGTTTCGGGAGTCAATATAATCCACGGAAAAAAACAGCGTAATAATTACGTTGTTTATAACTTACGTAGGAAAAAACATTTAAAAGGAGTGTCGTTTCGAAAACTTAAGCGTACCGGTAACTTCGAATTATGGGATTATATTAGTCAACGTATTTAATACGTCGGTATTTCCTTATTTTGAATGTAAAGCGTACTTTTTTAGAATGACTTGGTCCTGTTCGACGAGTTTTATACGTAAAACGTTGGTAAAACATTCGTGTTAGGCTATAAGGTAATAGTATTAGGCCGTTGAGGCGTTTTAAAACTACTTCTTAACACGTATATCAAGGAATTACTTTAAAGCTTAGGGGTTGAAATTCGAAGGGTCGGAGAATAACAATATAACTTTAGGTTATAGTCGTTAACTAATAGTCAAGATACCGTCAGGAAATAAATCGAGGTTTATATATAAAAGGACTAAGTCCGGAGCTGTCTCTTAAGGTGGTTATATTATATTTATAAACCTCGATAAAGAAAAAGGTAAAATCCCTACTAGGAAGCTACTACGAAGCTTGTGGAAGATAGTGTAACCCGGTCACGCGACGTGTGGGATGTGTTCCCATATAGCTTCTTAACAGCTCCAAAGCACTTGTAAGAACGTAATAACTACCAGGGTTGGATCCCTGGTAAACAATATCTAGGCACTATCCTATAACACGCTGATAGAAAGGGGATCGTAGATCAATTAAAGATAAAACCTGTTTTCCCCCCACTATTAATTTCGTTATCGCCGTCGTTTACGCCTACTCTAACCCCCTTAGTGAAGGAGCCCTATTGTGCTAATAATTCCGTTATAACAACCTGTGCCGCGTTGTCTTCCACCGCCTTTACAATGACGTGAAGGTGTTGTCATAAGGCGGTCAAACGTTCGCAAAACACCTCCATCACAACGGTAGCGCGATAAGCTGCTAACGGCTTAACGTCATTAATAACGACGAAAATACACCCGCCTCTACAGTTTATCACTTTTTTTGTTGAAATTAAATTTTTACGTTCGGGTTTCATAGGGTGTATACATATATAATAAACATATTTCATGCCCTTTCCCCTACTGATGAAAGCCCCTTTACTTACTCTCGCTAATAAGAACTGTATGCAACCTATATAAGGTTACTCCCTATTATAGATAACGGGTCAAAAATCGATCGCGTGGGTTGGGGGGGACAAAAGTGGGGAGGGGTTAAATGGGGGGAGGATGGAACCCGGGACGCGTTTAACCCGTTTGGAAACCAATAGCTCCCACGCTCGAACGTGCCAAGCCTCCTCGTTTACAATATGATTGTTTGGCAATAATCCCACTATATAAGGTAAACATGAGTACTTTATCCAATGGATACAAAATTAAGAAAATATATAGTAATATTTACGTTATTTAATTACATTGTTATTTATTTAAGGAAGGGTTTAAGTTTAAGGGTTGTATTAATAAAGGGTCCCTTTTCATATAAGTTCGCGATGTACAAACCACCGCCTGTATACAAAAGCCCCCTTTTACTACAATAAACCTCACGACGCTCACGAATTACCATATATGAGTTTCACTTTTACCCCTTATACAGGCGCTCACCTCACTTTTTCAGATTTATAGGGCCCTTTTCTTTTCAAAAGGCCCAAATACTCGAATCTATAACAAAAATAAGCGCCGGGCGGCGACTAAGATAACTGCATATCACGGCCCGACCAAGGTTAAAATTTATACGCCTACAGGTATCTAAACTGCGGAGCACCCTAAGATCTTGATTAGGGGGGTGGCGAGGGGCTAAAGCAGCTCCTACAGGCCCATAGGTCCCTTGTTACGATCCCTTCCGCCAGTATCCATAGGTATATTTCGTAGCAGCTAGTTCAATACTTCGCAGCAAGCGCTTTCTGGTAATAGTACAATAAAAAAAAAACCTTGCCTGTGTTAATAAGCCCTTAGACGTTGTAACATTATCGATTTTAATCGTGGTCGAAGTAACAGTAGTGTTGCGTGGTCAAGTAGTAGATGTATTGTTTTAGGTTTGGCAGACCGCTAGCCGGTCTGCACCCAATTTGTATGGTCAATTGTTTGGCTTGTACCCTAGTTTGAAGTGGGAACAAACTGCACTTGACTTACAGTTAGCTTACAAACGATACAGTTAACTTTTAGTCAGTAAAGACAACTTACTCATAATATAGTTGACTTGACTATAATTTAATTAACTATTATTCCAATAGGTAATGTATTACATGCAGTATCATAATATTTCTAAAAAGTATGACTTGAACCTTATCGCAGACTATAAGGAAAAAAACTCGTTAAATGATAAAGATATCGCATCAAAACAATTTATATAACGAAAAATTATTAATTTTAAAGTAACCTAGTAATTAGACGACTACTCCTTTTTATTCTACTTATAAGGCGAAAACTGCTAGCTTCGCCATACCGATCACACTCCTCAAATTTTACAAATTTTCAATTTGTATAAAAGTTACGCGAAGTATACGTTTGAAAAAATAATATCAAACAAAAGAACAATAAGATAATTAATAAATACATATTCGTGGTGTATTGTGTTACTATTGGAAATCTTTTCTGTTATGGAAATCAATTGTTGAAATACCGGTAAAGTGAAAGTTTGCTCCGGCTAAAATAAGAAACTATTATTACTAGTATCAACTATTATTTAAATAGGTATTGAATTAATTACGTTCCATATCTTCAAGTTTCCTTCCTCGTTTGTTTTTTACTTAAAAGATATAAAAACCGTCGACGTTGACGTTAATGTTCATGTTAACTAGTTGGTTAAAAGGGGCCAGATGTTCCATTTTGCCTCAAAATAAAGACACCTTTTCTTTCACTTTTATGGGTTAGAGGCAACAATGATAAATTTCACGGAGTTTGAAATACATTCATGATACCAATTCTTGTTTTACTTCGATGTCCACAAATTGTATAAAGTTCTTAAATCCATATAGTATAAAAATATGGCATATTCCATGTTCATAATTATTAAAATGCTTTGCCAAAGCTGTCAAAAACATGCTCAAGTCCATGAAAATGTTCAATTTACCTTAAAAGATGATGAAAACTTTGATTGAAAGGTTTGTACCTACTTTTTTACTTAAATAACAAAATTTATCATTACAGCGTCAAGTTTCTTGAGTCTTCATTGGTAAAAAAAATACCTGGGAATCGTTTATAATTCTATATATCAGTATGTACCTGTGGCCATTAAAAGTTAATGTGTATGAAGTCGGCACCAATTTTGCTACCATCGAGATTGAATGTAAACTGATAGCTATTAAAGTATATTAACTCATTGAAACGGTTAAAAGAGTATACGTTTTATTTATAAAGGCCTATAATATATTCACGCTAATGATTAAAAACTTCCTGAACTCAGAAACAAGTTTCGAAATAGCGGCGAAGGGCCTAAATAACCCTATATACCCTAAGAACCTAATATCAATACTATTGATCTTTAGAGAATATATCCGTTTGAAAAGTGAATCTAATATATTAACAAGTATTGAAAAAAGGGCTACGATGTACCAAAAAGTCTTGGAGTAACTTCGGAAGGAATCTACCAACCGCCAAATTAATAACGTTTTTAACACCAGAAATGGACTTAAGACAATTAACTTGTTAACTTTGTTATTATAAAGCGAAATACTTACATAGCGAAAAACAAGCTAATAGAAAATCCTATTGAAAACTTTAAATATCGCCAGCCTAAAATTAATTATTACAATTTCTAACGGTTTTGCAATATTTCGTATAATTCAGGTTAAATCGTATATTAAGGCGAATACCTATGAAAACTCTGAAAATGAAATAATGAAATAACACAATACTCCTCTATTCGTAATCAACAAATGAATAAAACAATGGCTACACGATCGATGATTAAAAACAAGTAATACTAAGAATAAAAATAGGGAATATATCATGAGAATTATTTACATAACTGATCAAGTTAGTTAAAAAGAGAAGAATAATAAATACTTGACTTTTAAACTACGTAAACAAGAAATAATTGAAACTACAGGCAAATATTTTATGAAAAATGATGAATTCGAAATTGATTAACAATTTGTATAAGGAGTTATAAAATTTGTACCTAAACTCGACTTTAACCTTAAATACCCAAACGTCACAATTTTCAAGTCCAAAATTATTGACGAGGTTAAGGGGGAAACCACGAATGAATCGTATGAGAAGTTAGGTTTGATCGTTTAAGAATACGATAATAAAGACAAATATTAAATCTTTATGTAAATACTAACAATTGAAAAGATTATCTATGAATTGTGAGTCGAATCGGCAGCAAGTTTAGTAATAAATACTAGTGGGAAATTCACCCTTAACGGCTATAATATTACTTAGATACACACACAGTTAGCGACTAATTTAAAAAGGATCATCTTGTTAGAATTACCTTAAAAACTCCGTAACAAATACCTATCAAAGATAATTATACGATACTTAAAACCACTTTACGTGCTTTCCAAAACAAATATTTATTGGGTTTTAACTTATTAAACGTACTTTAAATCCAAAATGGGTATAAAATGTTTGATTTATAACCCATGCCAGTTAGTTAAGCAAACTGATAAAGATTTTGGTGTAATAGGTATATAAATAAACGATATTATTTTTGTCAGAACTTATAGTTTTGTAGCAATATAGAAATATATTTTTAATGATTCGAAGTTCTTGAATTACAAATGAATTTCGATTTTGACGAAGGGAAAACATATAGACGTCAACGAATCTTCAATAGGTATACATAGTGATAACTATATCAATATATTTCTTACTTTCCATCAAACAAATTAAGGCACTGTCTTAGACAAAACTGATGAGAATAATATCACAAAAGCTTAAAAGTACTTGGAATAACATTCCCGTGGCAGTTACATTACGGCCTTATTTCAATTCAAGGTATCATACGACTTTTCAACAATGGTATGAACCTAAAACCCAGTTCATGAGTATTGCGATAAATTAAACCAACAATTGAAGTAGTAAATAGATCATTTGAACTAAGTGATCAATATAATTTTCATTAATTGAACTGATATTCATTCAACATTTTTTTACAAACCTTTCTATCACTAACACTACCGACTTATCATTACAAATCGGAGTTCTCATAATAATTATCAACGGGGATAAATCGTAGGATATCCAGTTTATAATAACTGGAAACATAGTTCGGCAGACATTTCTTAAAAGTAAAACGGTTATACGAAGAGTTTTGACTTAGGAAGTCTATGACATAATAACCGATTTCAATATGTGTATATTGATGTAGAAAATATTGAATATCGTTATCAAACAGTGAAAGATTTCATTTATTCCCGTTTTTATCAATACCTATTTAAAAAAAAACTATTGGAATACCTCTTCAAGTTGGAAAAAAACAATGAAAAACGTTTGATAATCGATGTAATAGCTTTTAGCGAAGCTTACGAAAGCAGGGAAATCGAGAAATTCCGATAAATCGATAATAATGATAACTCAGCCGATGCCATAATGAAGGCTACAACGAATAAGACATTGAAAAAAATTGTAGATAACAATAGTATGAGAATACAGATTAAAGATTACATCGAAAGGCTACTTGGCATATAATTATGTAACGAAGGATGAAAGAAAAGGCAGGAGTATCTTAGCAAATTGGGAGACTGTTAATAAGCCAAGGTTTTTATTAATGCAGATTTAATTAACTATGAAAATTAAGTTGTATTTGTAGTAAAGTTATATTTAATGAGGGATTGAAATGGAAAGGTGGTGTAGCAGTTGTTGGTATGATTACAAGTGGTAGAAAGTGAAACTTATATACAAATGGTAGTGGAGAAGACATAGAGAAGCACTTGTGCGGTTAAAAAGTTTTCTTACAAAACACACTAACACTACCAAACAAAAAGCCGTCAGTATTGGAAAAGTGTTGAAGTACAGTGTAGTTAAAGTTGACTGTATTGACTGCAAGTCAACTGCAGTAGAATACTCAATTCTATGTGGGGTATAGGCCAAGTACTTGCATATACAAAGTAGTGTGCAGACCGGCTAGCAGTCTGCTAAACTTGAAAGTACCATCCTCCAGTTAACTATGAAATACTAATGTTACTTCAACCACAATTTGAACCAACAAAGTTGTAATATCTAAAGGCCTATCAACACCATATGATTTTTCAAAGTAAACCTATATATATATAATATTAAAATATAGTTTTAGTGATAATGATAAAATACTTTAATAATTCTCAAGGTAAAACGACCCTCGTATTCGAATTTAAACGTCTTGAAGATTACATGAAGCCTATTTATAGTGAAATGATTAAATGGTTAGTAGAGTTAACAAAAATTAGTCTGAAATAAATTTATTACAACTTCCACTAACATTCGAAAATAAAATAACAAATATATTTATTTCCAAATTAAAAATCTTTGTTGGTAGGACTTTAGACGTTGAAATGTTGTCGATTCGATTGGTCGAAGTAACAGTAGTATTGTGTGGTCAAGTGGTACATATATTGTTCTGGGTTTGGCAAACCGCTAGCCGGTCTACACAGTAATTTATATGGCCAATTTCTTGGCTTGTGCCCTAGTATGAAGTGGGCGCATAATATACTTAACTTGAAGCCAATACGGTAGACCCACAAACAATACACTCTATTTGTAGTTAGTATGGTCAACTTTACCGTAAATAAAGTTGACCTACTTCACTACAATTAGTACTATTCCAATAATCTTCTATTATATTCAATTAATTTACACGTACCAACATTCAAGTAAACTCTCAAAGTCTTTATGTTTTCAAAAAAAAACAAAAAAAAACGATATGAATATCTATTGGTAGGGCTTTAGATATTGCAACATTATCGATTCAATTGGTCGAAGTAACAGTAGTATTTCGTGGTCAAGTGGTGGATGTCTTGTTCTAGGTTTGGCAGACTGCTAGCTAATCTACACTGTAATTTGTACAGCTACTTGCTTGGCTCATACCCTGGTGTAAAGTATGGCCTACTCTACTCAACTCACACCTAATACGGTAAGCTGTCATAAAACAATACACTTAACTTGCAATTTAGTATAGCTAACTTTAATGTAAGTAAAGTTAGCCTATTTTATTGCATATAGTACTATTTTAACACTAGCTGCTTTTTATTTTGTATGTATACGTTAGTGTGGGTAACTAATCCTTTCTGGTAAGCTTTCAACTACGACCTCGTTAAATGGCCAAACACCTGTCAATTTCAATTAACCCCCGTATTAAAATGCGCCCATTTGTATGCACATTGGTTTCGATTACCGTTATTTGCTCCACGGTTCCGAGCTTCGACTTTATCGGCTCCTACAAAACAAACACGCCATAGGCCTATGCAAACCTTCACTTTAGCCGTGCCATTACGTCTATTATCAGGCGTTTTTTGTTAGTGGTTACGAGCTTCGAAAAGAATTCGAATAAACTTCTTGAGTTTATACAAATTACCACTGGAATAAGAGGAATCTTTAGCTGCCTAGTAATAAGGTTAAGGGTTTCACACATTACTATTCCTATATTAAAGTTTACGATTATACCGTAAACTTTTAAAGTTAATAAATTTCGTATAATGCTTTTACATTTAATAAAAGTCTAGTAAATTAAGCTATTCATGATATCAAACTGTTTTTTCGCATATTTTCTTTAACGAGGGTTATAAGAAAGTAGATTTGTAAATATAGGTCTGTATCATTCGCGAAAGATCTATTTGTAAAAATTATCAACTTAGATTTCGAAAGTTCGATTGGATCTATATTAATTCCTCGGTCCAGGTTTCGCATTTTCCATTTAATACTTTTATTAAGCCAGTTAAAGTCGTTACCTGTTCGCTCTTATACTTGAGCCGCGGTAAAAAGGTCTTAAAAGACCTCCGGTTAGCATAATGTGGTAATATAGCTATCACATGTATATTATTTTAGGTAACGTTGGGCCTTAGCCACGTTAATCTTATCGACTATAGTCAAATGAATACCCTGGACCTTTTGGAGAAAACCAAAGCCAGCATTAATACCAAGTATACGGATTGACGATCCGTTAAAGTCAAGTTGATTATCCTCCGTCAACGTTGTTACCGATTTTTAATTTTAAAATTTGGAGTCATTAATCGCATATTAATTCGATGCTATAAAGCCAGCCGTTTTAAATGAAAGTGCATTGTTAATTCATGTGACCATTAATCCAAAGTTATTTTTTTACGTTATTAACAAATGCGAGTCTTATATTAAAAACTTTATACCTAATCGTGATTTAAAATACGACTAATAGGTTAGGAATCAATAAACGCCTGTTTCAACCAGTCGATATAATAGCTTAACATATCGTATTACCGTCTTTCAAGGGTAAATAATACATAGTTCCTGTGGCAACTCTAATGGTACGATCTGCTGTAAATTCTTTACTAACTACGTATAAACTTATGTTATCTTACGACTATTAAGCATAAACTTGTCTTTATTCTTGACTAGTTAGCTTATTGCTAAAATAACCAATAAACTTTAGTTAATATTTTAAATTGTTAACGATTATATAAAGATTCAATCTTTACTTTTATCGTCGTATCTTTAAGAGATTAGGCGTAACTTTTCGTACGGCCGCACCATAATTTTACCTTTAACCTTGTAAATAATTTTCAACCTGGATATTATAAAATTCGTGTTTTTTAAATTAAAATTAACTTTCCGTATAAATTTTGTTGCCTCTCGAGTTGGTAAGCCGTTAATCTCGGCCTTATTACTTTCTTTAAAGGGTTTACCGGAGGTCTTAATAATACCTTATATTCACAAATTTAGTATTAATTTTTCGTTTTCCGTTTTTTTCCTACTTACCCAAGCAGTATTGTAAATACGACTAGATATATATTCCTTCTTTTTAACGTTCCTTTTTCTTCGGAGATAGTTCGCGTTGACGGCGTTTTATGGGCTTGTTGATAATAAGTAGAGGAGATTTGTATTATCTCGGTCGCTTAGCTTAAAGGTCTTGATCATTAGTAGCCTTAATATAGGGTTTTACTTAGGTAATTCGAAAAGATAAAAGAATGTTAATAATTTTAATAACTACTTGAAAATTTACGATATTTCAAATCTTATACGGGCCCTTTTATTTTCCCGGCTCCCGTTATACAAGGACTTGACTTTATAATAGCAAAACAAGTAAGTCGATTATTGCAGGGCTATTCCTGATGTTAAAGGTATTATTAACCAGACGGCGTGCCAATTCCCTTCCCAATTCCCTTAAAGCGTCGCCGTAAGTTACAATATACTTTTGGATACTTATTAATAGCGGAGATTTATTCGTTAGGTGTAGTTACGCTTTAGAGACCAATAGCGTTGGTATTAGGCCTTCAGGGCCCATATTATCATTTAGGCCATTTACCACCATTTAAATACATGTATCCTAATCCGTAAAGATTTCAATTTTTAACATCAGGATTTTTTACGCCTTGAAAAGAAGAGCATATACCCTTTTAATCTTTATAATACTCCAATAGGCCTTTATAAGAACCTATTTGTATTAAATACCTATTATTTTGACATTTTCTTAAAACTCTGTTGCCGTAAAGTTGGTGTTTGTATCGTAGACGACGATGTTAAGTAGGCTCAGGTACATGTCAATCCACAGTATCCTTAGTGTTTCCTAATTATCCTTCGCCAAAAGGTATTTTAGAAACTTGACTCCGTAACAAGAGGTTATGAAGTCAAAAGCGTTAAAATTAGGCTTATTATCCAAGTAAAACACATTACCAAAAACCTTACAATTAAAGTTTTAACGTTTTTAAATCAAATTTAAATTTTGGGGGGTTTTAGATATACTATTGGTAGTAGTTATAAAGCTATTCAATAGATTTTATGGCAAGGTATTCTATATTGTTATACCTTACGGACTTTAGGACTTTATATAACGTATTAAAGGCTAGGTAATTGAAACGTCGGTGTAATTAGCATATTTATGGCTTTGTCGGATTTAACACCACTACTTTAGGCCCTTGAATATAAAACTATAAGTTCCCTCACTTAAAAGAGAGTCTAAGTCTTTTGCTGTTTTTAACCAGATCGTCTATATTAACATCGACGTTAACGCTAAATGTTTTTATATCCTCCAAGAAAAGAAGAAAAGTAGTAGGGGACTTAAGGATATAAAATGTAACTAGTTTTGCAATAGTTTAAACTACTATTGTTTCCAGTAACGATAGTTGTTCGCCTAGTTTAAAACCAACTTTAGCCTTACTAACTTTATAACAATCAATTTCAGTGGCCGTAGTGCTTTTCCTTTGTAGCTCTATGTACTATGAATAGCCTTTTGTTAAGTACTTCATTGCTCCTGTGTCTGACATAATACCTTGTAACATGTGATTCGCGTAATGATCCTAAAAATTAAAGGTATATAAGGGATTAGAGGCTTGATTAGAGTAAAGATAAAGGTTTTTACCACCTAAAAGGTATAAAAAAGCGTGGTCGGTTAGTCATTAAGCCGAGTTAAAAGTAATATCTTTATACCACTTAATCTGTTTAGGGGTATTATCGCTGTTAATTATCTCGACGCCTTCGAAGTTTACGATTTAATCCAAATAGTTTTATTTAGAAGTGATAGGGTATTAGATATTATATATTACTTTTTTATTTTTTAGTTTAGCGGGGGGGTTCAATTTAATTAATAAGCAGGTTTGATACAAATATCATATCCTTTGCTACTATTACAACTATAGTATTTGCGGTTAATAGATTCGCTTAAATCTTAGCCCTATTAGCGCCAACGTAGCTACTACTTTTAGTCTGTAGTTAATAGGCCAGAACTTAAGCGTTAAAGGCGCCCGTAACCGTACTTGCGGTCAACTTAATTAACCACCGCAAGATCTTTTTTATTAACGTTAGGAAGTTGCCGGCTTAATGGTATATATTAAGCGAGTTTAGTATACGTGTAATTATAATGACAAGCGAGGAACTTAACTGGTTAAATAATTCTTTATAAATAGTATTTGTACGTTATAGGGCGTATTTAAACTCGTTAACACCCGTAATTTCTACCCGTACCTATCTACGAAGTGCGGCTTGGCTAGCATCATCTTTCCTCATTGACTCTTAGTATAATATTGACCTGTTAAGTATTTGGTTAAGTATATCTATTGGTGTTTCCTTTCTTTTTCTCGCTATCATTATATTCCACCGCATAATAGCCTAGTTTATATGGTATTAGGCGAGGTGGATGGCGTGTTATAAGTGGCTTTTCATGCTATTATAAACCTCGCAAAAGGTAGTCATTCACGTTAGGAAGGTTAAATAATAGTCCCTGGCGTACCTTATAATAATTCCAGGAAATAGTAAATAAAAACTAGAAAGGGAAACCTCCATTTACTTACAAATGTTTAAAAAGGATATTATCTTTGTATTAAAGAGTTTATAAGGCTTCCCGTTATACTTTTCGATATTTTTTTTAAGTCTTATCGAAGTCTATAAAAATCTCATTATTAATTTTAACCATCTTAATAGGTCTTAAAGGCAGGTTACGATAATTATCCCAGTTTTTAATGGTATTTACTAGCGGGTGAAGTTTTAGAGCTTCCGAGGCACGTTATTAAGTGTAATTGCTAGTCGCTAAGCTTGAGGGGTAAAGTCTTATATTAAAACTTGTGGTAGGCCTACGTGTGTAGGTAAATATACCGTAGGAAGGTTTTTAAGCGGTTTATCGATTAAATTACTAAGGGGTGATAGGTACTTTAAGGGTTTAGGGGATTTAACAATTTTTTTAATTAACTAGTGTAAAACGTTAACTTCGATTCCTTTGGCCGCGTGGGCGGCCGTTACTTTACGTACTTTGTTTCTACTCAAAGCGTACTCCACGTTATTATATAAGAGCGTTAAGCTGTCGAATGAGCTAACAGGTTTTTTATCGTTAATGCGTAAAAAGGCTTAACTTAGCTAAGTGTGAAAAGGAGGTTCCCCAAATCGCGTATAAGGGCGATAAGATTTCTTAATACCCTTTCACTTAAGACGTAAGTCCTAAGAACATTCCTTAAACTGGGCTAATTTAAAGGATTCTTATGTTAGATTTGTATTGCTTTGTGCTGGTATATAAACTCTTTATTACTTGAGTTCTGCTTGAATCTTTAACTTGACCTCTTTTTGGATCAAAACCCATATTTCAATAGTCCAGTCGTTAAAAAAGTAAAAAAAAAACTTGCGAAAAACGTAGTTAGAATCGTTAGTGTTGCTGTATTTAACAATGTAGTAGCCGACGAAGTTGATAAAATTCTTTTCGGTCTAATTTTGGTTAATATTTTACCCATATAGGCTTTTGTTGTATAACTTTGTAAAACAGGATCTTAGGGAGTTAATCACTTTTGAAATATATTAGTTAGGCGCTATTTTAAGGGTTCAAGTAGTGCAGGGCTTGGCGGGCGAAGGGACTTGGTGATTTTTAGGCGTAAGGGCTAAGTGTTTTAGCGTAAAGTCGTGTGAAAACTTGACGACTTGGTGTTGAGTCGCGCGGCGTGGCTTTCTTGATGCGACTTGGCGGTTTTTTCGTGTTTTCGCTTAAAGAAGCGAATTTGACGATGTAATTGGCGTAGGGGAAGTGAAAAAAGTAAAGTAGGAGTAAATTTTTGGTGTAAAAGGTAGGGTCGAAGGTCGTTTGTTGTTAGTAAAAGGTAAAAGTTGTTTGTTATAAGCCATAGGACTTAATTGTTTTTATAGTAGTAGCACCCACAAGAGTATTTATTTATTTGTTTGCTAATTTATTAAACTTTGAGACTTCTAACAGTTAATCTCAACGTTTTTAAGAAAGGTATGGTAAAGATTTTTTGTTGTTTTCAATACCAATACCGTTGTTACCTCTAGTTTGCCATAAAGACTAGCGTAGCCCAATGATTTTCTTTACGTACTTCTGTAAAAACTAACACAGTAGTAAGGGTCTTTCACAAAAATCTTCCCTCTACCTTAATGATAACGTAAAGCGTAACAACTGGAAAATAAATTTTACTTCTACTTAGCTTATCTGTGCGTAATCTAATAAGCACTGATTAGTGTTGGTAGGGATTTAGACGTTGCAATGTTGTCGATTCGATTAGTCTAAGTGACAGTAGTATTGCATGGTCAAGTGGTGGATGTCCTGTTCTAGGTTTGGTTGACCACTAGCCGGTCTTCACTGTAATTTATATGGCTAATTTCTTAGCCCATGCCCCACTATGAAGTGTAGCCTACTGTACTCGACTTACAAATAATATGGTAAGCCCACACAAAACAACACACTTAACTTGCAGTTCAGAATATTCAACTTTACTGTAAGTAAAGTTGACTTACTGCACTGCATATAGTATTATTCCAATAATATCTTTTTTTTTAAAGAAAAAGAAAAAAATTCAAGATATTAAAAACAATACCTGAATTGATTTAAAATATTGCATCTAACTTAAAACTAACTTTAATTTTGTCAACATTACAAAATTCATCTCTGAGATCATTTTACTTATCCAAAGAAACGCTATATATTTCGAATGATAAGTTATAAAATAATTTATTACCCATGTATAGAATATAAATCATTGAAATGATTCATTTACGTATTAATTATATGAAGTAAATTAGTACTTAATATTATAACCATCCTGAACGTATTACGAATATATATTAATTAGGCGGTATAAAAAAGTATTCGTGTACAGCAATCTGGTTGATTTTAGACCCAAAGCCGTATGAAAATTGAATCCAAGTAACTTTCTTGGTTATCTTTACATTTTCACCATTTGAATCGTTTAATGTATTCACGTTGTCCATTTTCTACTAAAAAACATATTTAACATACTCCTTTTCCAAAATTTGAGTATGATGTGTAAACAAGATTTTCTTACATTAAATATTTATTAAGTTCGTTGCGATTAAACTAATTGTTATGTTTACTGTCAACCCAATAATTTTTATTGTATTAATAAATATATTCAAGTTACTAGTAATGATTATCACATTTTCTAAAATAATTATATTATTTGTTACCTCATCACAAGTGGAGCTTCTGATTCAATGGCTTCAAACCATATATAGACTATTTAAACATTCTATATCTGTAGTCGATATAATACATAATCAAAAGGTTTTTATTATAATATAAACTACGATAATTACTAGCTGAGAGGAATAAACTTACTTAAGGAAGCATACCAATTAAACTCGATATCTGTCGGTTAGGTCTCTAAGTCAACGTATGAAAAAGACAATATGGTATTCAAAGATAGTAGTAGAAAGAATTAAGAGGTACAAAAAGAACCTGGAGAGTAAACGCCATGAATAAGAGTTTAGATGCCCTTATCTGAGCCGTAACCCTCTACCATGCACTCCGCTAGCGTGCTCCCTTACTATTATTAACTATAATAATATTTACCTTAAATTGTATCCTTATATTAGTATTTTTTATGAATATCTTCGTCTATAGAATTCAATGGTAATAATATTGTAAAAGAACTAAGGCCGGATCTGTCGCTTAAGGTGGTTGGATTTTGCCTATAAACTTTGATAAGAAGAGAAAGGAGAAGTCTCCACTAGGGAGCTACTATGGAACTAAGATGGTACAACCCCCGGTCACTTAAAGTATGGAAGCGTATCTCTATACAGCTTTCTCCCTACTCAAAAGCATCGTAATAGCGTATAAAACTACCAGGGTTGGATCCCTAGTAATACTAGCTAGAAACTAGCCTGTAACATCACTCCTAAAGACACCCCTCCATCTTCTCCCTCATCCCTACCCTTTTTTTTAAAAATTGTACGTGGTGTGGCAAGTAAGAAGGAAGTTAAGCGCGTCTTCCAAATCTTCGTAGTGTTATGTAAAAGGTGCTAGGCCAGAACTTCACATAAAAGGTACTCTAACGCCTCCCCTATAAATAATCTTTAGGCTTTAATTACAAAACAAAAGTTTTCCTCCTTTTTTAACCTTTAACCTTTAACCTTTCGTATAATATTAAGTCTTATAACCCTTTTTATCATTAGTATTAACCCTTTAACCTCTAATATAATACTAGTATTATAGCTATTGTCGTTATTAACATTATAATGTCGGTCTAATATAATAAGTTTCCTTTTACTTCTACCTTATGGTTTAAACGATAAATCCACAGTTCGTTACTAAGGTCGACAAAGCTATTAAAAATATAGGTTACTTTTTTTAAAGCAATTTAATACTTATTAACAAGTTTAAAGTTCCCTGTTCTACGGGTTATTAACATATATTACGACGGAACCCGGGAGTAAACAAGCTTCGAGTACATTTACAAAATAATGTATAACCAGAAGAAATTCTATTAGGAAACCAAAGGTAAGTAATATAAATAACTGCGAGAGAGCTGTTAATAAGCGGTTAAATACTGGTATTCGGTGTCGTCTTTACTTCGTCGGAGCCACAGGCCGTAACTCTAACTATTCTTATACGCCTCTAAATCTAAATCCTAATATAAATAAGGCGGTTAAAGAGCTATCCGAGGCGTGCTTAGCTTTTTATTTTAAGGATCGGAGTAAGTCCAAGTTTCTGTAAACCGCTTTCTAAATATTAACGAGCGGCTAAAAATGTATAAATCTAGGTAATCGCTGTAAAAAAAGCTATAAAAGTACATCGTATTACGTAACAATAGGTGGATACCTATAACGGAGCGGGTTCTATTTCCGTTACCTCTATACGCTCCGATGGTCTAACAGTTATACAGCTAATAAATAAGAAACGCAATATTTAAATAAAATTTTCGTAATAAGGTAAAAACGTAAAAAACGCGGCTAACAAGCGGTTAAAGAATGCTATTAAAAGTGATATAAAAGTTTATTGAAGTTTCGGAATGTATGAATACTAAGTTAGGTCATATAAATACCAAGCGAAATAATTACTCGAAATGGGTAAGAAGCTACGAGTTAAAGAGTTCAAACAGTGGTTTAAAATATATTCGAATAAACTTTATGGTAGTCGTTTGGTTTTCAGTCTTTATTAATACTAATGCGTTTACTTATTACCCGTTCGTTAACGATTTATACGCCGTTTCATTTCGTAAAGTAAAGTGTAAATATTAAATCTGCTTACGAACTAGACGTAAAGGCCCGTCGTTATATTGAACTAATCTGTAATATAATTCGAAGGTATTAAGTACCATAATATTGTAAAGGTTTAAAAGCGGTTTTTACATTAGGTACAAATAACCCAACTACTTAACTAAAACCTACCGTTCCGGTAAGTTGTAAAGTCGAATACGTCCGACTTAGAGTGTATTATAGGCCCGTAATATACTTTCGACGTAGTATTTCGGTTTCGTTTCGCCGTTATCGCCGATAATATTTACGACTCACGGTTAAAATTTTCTAATTCGTTAACTTAAAAGCGGATTTGAAATAGCTCGTATAAATTAATTTACATGAAATCGGGTACGTTTCCCGCTCGGTACGTTGAGTTTAATAATATAGGAGTTGATTATACGCGTTACTTGGTACTTGTCATAAATATAACTTAACTTTTAGAAAAATTCGTCTAGTTTATAATTTTTTAAAAAAAAAAATTAAACTCGTCATCGAACCGAAATCGTTTTAAAAGAAAACGCCGTTTTTTAGCGAATTTTTTTTTACGCTATTACGTAACAGTTATTACGACTTATTCGAATTTAGTAACTTCGTAAATAGGTTAAACAAACTGTTCAACCCTCGCGTATAATGTTGTAACCGGGACAAAAAAAATGTTATATCGGTTATATAAGATCGACGTAGTAACCGTGGATTATTAAAAACGGGTCAATATCAATAGTAATCGTATTTTCATTATTTAACGCTAATTAACAGCTTGGTAATAAACGGCTTTAGTCGAATTAGGTATAAACGACGAAAAAAAGTAAATACGTTAAACCTTTTTAATTTACGCACTCGGTTAAACCGTTGGTTTCGAGGTAAAAGATAATTTTTAAACGTTACTTTACCCTAATTAAGTCGCAAAGTCATTTTTAAAACTTATCGGTTTAATTTAAACGACGTTTGTTAATAAACGTACGGGAAAATCTATAAAACCATTAATAACAACTTAAAAACCGCCCCGTACAAGTTTTGGCATTTATAGTAGTTATGGCTTCTAAATTAATGGCTTTACTTAGGCGGTCCGTAATAATTATAAGGTAACGTGGGTTGCTAATACGTTTTTAGGGTAGATTAATTATAAAATTGATAGAAATCCTGTTTTAAAGTCATTTAGAAACCGGGAAATGTTTAAAAAGCTCTTTTCAATGGTGTCTCTAATAGGTTATACGCTTATAAACTTTGTTGTTATGGCACAAACGGAGGACCGTACGATATAAGCTGGTCTAAAAATACGGTTTAAAAAAATAGTAACGTTGCAGCCTATGTAACCGGTAAAAGGTAAATTATGAACAACTTGAATTAGCGCGGTAGTAAGCGGCTTGTAAGTAGGTACTTAAATACGGTTCCGAACCGTAAAACCCTATCGTTGTTTACTGAATATTCCGAAATCGAAGCCTTTAATATACGATCGTTGTCGGTATGGATATCCGCTGAGAAATATCGATCGTTTATAGATACCGCACGTATTAATCTGGAGTAAGTAATATCGCGTGTGAAAACGGCGTCTTAATAACTTTAAAGATTGATATTGATAAAAAGTTTTTGGTTTTTCGAAATAAATTCGCTGGAGACGGTTAACCAGAAGACATTTCTACGCGGGAGCGGCTCGAAAGCGGATCATTCGAAACGTAACAATTAGAGTTTTCGACTTAAAAAACGTATATCAGAAAAGCCTTTAGAAAAATTTTAGTTTCGTCATAATAACGTATCAGGCCGCGTATAATTCGCCGCTTTATAATGAAGTAATCGAAAACGGAATTTCGAAAAGCGTGTAAACCAGAAAATTAATCGTTGAAACGGCCCTTGCATAGTTATAAATTATTTGAAGGTTTTGTAATTTATTAAAATCGTAAACAGGCATGTTGTATCCCGGAACTCGACGTTTTATGTTTTTAAATAACTTATAAATTCGAGTAACTCCTTGGCGTAGATTTCTTAATTGTATTCAGCGTAAAATGAATGACGGAAGTAATACATTATTAGGCGTAGGTTATCGTAGTCGTCGCGTTTAAAAATATCCTTTTAGGGCTTAACTAAAATAGTCGATTTTTTAAAAAATTATTGTGGTCAAGATCCTATTAAACGAAATAGGCTTGGAGAATAGGCTAAGTTCAAGCCGTTTGAAAATAACGTTTTCCTTGGACCTTTGGCGAAATAAGATACCCTTACGGATTAGCCTAAATGATAGTTTTATAATCATCGAGTAATCGCGAATAAAATGCCGTTAAAAGTTTACGAGTTCAAAAAACCTTTATACTCCTAAAACCGACGTAAAATCCGACTATTTCCGAATAACACGTAGATTCCCTGGGTTTATACGTACGCCAACGTCAGTTTCAATGACGAATACCATGTATTTGGTTTTTCAACGCCGAATTAGCATTTAAAAATATCTAGGTTAAGTTTCACAACGTTTAAAACGGTAGAAATTAATTTAACCTTAGCCATATAGTTACCAAAGGTACTGTAAAAGAAAACAAAGATATCTTCGATGTAAATAAAGTAAAATATATCGAAAAAAGGCGTAGAAAATAATAAATATATTTTTAAAAGGTGGTAAGGGCATTAGCTGGGCCGAAAAAATAACAAACTATTTGAAAAATCCGAAACATATACGAATTATAGTCTTTCATTCGTCTACCTTTTTAATACGTGGCTTATAAAAATCGGCTTTAATATTTAGCTTCGTAAACCACTTAACTTATAAGATATTCGCGAACTTTTTTTAAATAAAAGGAAACAGGTAATAATCCTCTTTTGTAATAACATCAAACCGGCCATAATTGATATAAAAACTTAACCTACCTTTGGGTTTATGAACAAAAAGTACGGGGACACCCGTTAAGGAGCTATTCTTTCGAATATAATCTTAATTAAGTATCTCGGTTAACTTCTTACGTAACATAAAGAGCTCCTTACGCGATATATCTTTTAAAGAGCACCACGAGATTTTTAAAGGTTAGCCTCGGCGATTCATAAGAAGAACGATTTCGTAATTTATTTCAAAGCTATAAGGGGATAACTTATCACTAAAAGTTTTATTGAATAAAGGGGCGAAATATTTAAAGTCGGCGGAAAGTTTGTTGTAAACGGAAATAAACGGTTTTAGGGCGAATGTTTTGATAATATCTTCGAGGGAGATAACGGTGAACCGCGTAATAGCGGATCAATCCCTACAGGCCTTTCGTAAAATAACGTAAAATGTAACGGTGCCTACCCCTTCCAGCTTTTTTTAAATGGGCGCGAATCCCCATTCCTAAACGCGATAATTACCGGCTCGCCTGAAAGTGATATATATTTCGGGGCGTCTTAAATAACATATTAGTATTTTGTTTAAAGTTTACCTCAAATAAAGTTATATTATAAAAAAGGGATGATATAGACCTATATACGGTGGCGATATTTATCGAGGTCGATATCCAAAAAGTTTATAAAGAAAATAAGTCGTAGGGGAAAACAGGATACGTAGTACGTGGTTTCGCCGAGTCGTCGTAATAGGATAGTAAAGCGCAGTAACTTTAAGCGATCGATAAGCTGTTTATTTGTAACGTTATAATATTTATAACCTATATTTACTAAAGTTTAAATAAAAAGAATGGAATTATAAAGTAAACTTACTATAAATAAAAAGCTATTTAAAAGCTGAAACGAAGTTACTGAGTCGAATTAGAGTCCTATTAACTCCTAGATGCGATTATATATAGGAGTTACGCTTTCTATTTTTAAAGTCAATAAAATATTCAGCTAAAGTAAAATAAATACTTATAATAGCTTTAGCGTTAAAGCCATTCAGACGTTACTCCGGATCCCACTGATAGGTATGGATACGGTATCTATCTGCGTTGTAACGTAAACATAGCTCGAGGTTTTTACGGTGGGAAAGTTTCGAGTAATTAACCTAGACGATGCGCCGTTTAAAAGCGGTTCGAAAAGCGTTCACGCCAGTTATAATAATATCGCCCTAAATATTCCGAACAAGCGTATCGCTACTATTATTTCCATTACGTAAAATGCCTTTAGTAATAATAGTACCAATACCGCCGTAACAAATACGGAAGTTATAAAAACGTTCGTCGATAAGTTGTATGCGAGCGACCTATTCCTTGTAATCCGAGAGTATGTAGGGAAGGAGTAGCGTACTAGCGAATATATTATTAATAGCTCCCTTTAAGATAACGAGCTTAACGGCAGATTCCTAGGCAATGTCGCCAGATTCAACAAGTAAGGCCTCCTAAACATGAAAGAAAACGTAAAATCGTTCGCGAACTCTATTTTATACTCGTAAATCAAACGATAACTATTTTAGCCGCGTTAGGGTCGTAATAGTGGGCGTGGAAAATAATTATAAAAATGTTAGGGTCGCTAGTATCGTTATTGCTTCCGCGAATATAATAACTTTCTATAACAGTTTTTAAAGGGGCTTTTCAATTGTTAAAGAATAACGTAGAATATTTTTTTAATATCGATAAACTTTAGGTCCCGACGTAATTTACGTATTATTATAACTTCCTATATCGGAAATCGTAACTTAACACCAGAAAACATAACCGGCTAATTAAAAATGTTTACATTTATTTCGTTAACACCCGTCAAAATGGGTGCTGATGTTGTAATCGAAGTTAAAAGAGTTTAAATCTTTGTCGTTTAAAGAGTTGGCGCGGTTTCCGTTAAAAAGCGGTATTATGGCAACGTCGTTCGTAATGTACGTGGGGAGAATCTCCTCAAGAGGAAGTTATCCTAAGGATGTAGGCGTATCAACAGCTTCGAGTTATCGGATTATATTTGTTAACGCGTTCAATACATCGGTACCCTGTTATTCCAAGTGTAAAATTTACTTCCAAACAACTTAATCCCGCTCGATAAGTTCCGTATGTAAGTTGTTGGTGAAACGATGGTATTAAGCCTTAAGGTAATTATACTGGTTTGTTAAAACTCTTTAAACCTATTTTTTAATGCGCGCGTTAAGTAATTACTTTAAGACGTTAATGTCTAAATTTCGTGGGTCAAAATATAATAATATAGCCTTAAGTTATAACCACTAATAAGTAGCTAAGATACCGTCGAAAAGGAATTGAGGTTTATATATAAAGGGACTAAGGCTGGAGCTATCAATTAAGGTGGTTGGATTTTTCCTATAAACCTCGATAAAGAGAAAAAAGAAAAGTCCCTATTAGGAAGCTGCTATAAATCTAAGATAGTACAACACTTAGTCACGTGACGTATGGAAGCGTATCCCTATACGGCTTCCTCTCTGCTTCATAGCATTATAAGAGCGTGTAGAACTACTAGAGTTGGATCCCTGGTAATACTAGCTAGGCACTAGCCCGTAACAAATAGGCTATTTAGTAGCGATAATATAATATAGGTCGTAGTTTGTTTTACAAGGTAAGTAAATCTTCCAACGGCGTGATTGTCAATATTACGTATTATGGAGTTAATATCAGATGGTGTATCGCTATCGCTTTAAGAAAAAATTCTTTCTCCTCTTTTAACAACGCTTTACTATTTCTAGGCAAGCTTTAATTAATCATATTGCGCTTTCGCGTTTAATTCAAAAGTTTCAATTACCTTATATAGCATGCCATTTCATAAATCACGCAATAAGTGGCGCCTTATGGAGCGGCAACGCGCAAGCGCTGTTCAAGCTGCTGCCGCTGCTGCCGTATAAGCTACTAATTTTTTTTTGTATTGTACCATTACCGGGTGGTACACGTCTCGGAGCGGCGCACTAGCTGCTACGAAATATCCCTGTAGATACCGGCGGGAGAAGTTGTAACGTAGGTCGATACGGCCTTAGGAAGCCGTTAGCCACCTCCGTCATCCCTCCAATTAAGACCTTAGAGTGCTCCATAGTTTAAACACCTGTAGGCATGTAAACTATAGCCTTGGTTGGACCACGTAGAGTGTCCATTTTAGTCCCCGTTCAACGCTTAATTGCTCCAAGGGTACGACCAAATCAGTCTTTTAGAAAAGAAACCCCGTCAAGTTAAAAAAAACGAAGTAAAAGCCTTTGAAAGGGGCGACTGTAAGGAACGCATAAAGTTACGCGTACATATTAAGGAAAGATTTGAACTGATAAAGGGCCTTTTCACATATACGCGGTGGTTAATACGGTGTTACTTTATATAAAGAGTACCTTTTATTAACGCGGTTTCTAAATTCGAACCTTCTTTTAATAAACTGTTGAAGTAATTAAAAAGACTAAATGTACTTTCTATATCCTAATACTCCATGCCCCCGTTTTTTTTTAATTTAGGTATATTAACTAACTTTTGTTTTTTAGTAGCATTTACTCGTAAAGGTTTTGTTGCTCGCATCCGTACCCCCCGCGTTCAAGTCCGGGAGCCTTTATATTTTAAATCCGTTAAATGCGCCTTAAATGCGACCCCTTTTCCTACCCCTTTAACCTTCCTTCCCCCCCCCTTTTATGTCTTTTAACCCGCCCAACTAATCTTCGCCTCACTTTTAACGGGGTGTAACCATATATAGGTTACGTATGATCCGTTTTAGTGAAAGCAAATAACGAGGCTTGTATTAGAGGGGGAAAAAACGTAAAATACGTCGGTTACGCGTATATATCCCCTTTAATATTTATATTATAAGTAACTGGACTTAATTTATAGCGGTAATAATTAAAAGTAAAAGCTTATATATTTCCGTTACCCCTAACATCGTCCAGATGTTTACGGTTTGCCGCGTTTCCATCGCGGCAGAGGCGCCCTTTAGGCGCCCAACCGCCTTTTAGTGACCCCTATGCGCCGCTGTAAAGGCGGCGGATAATAGAGCAGCGTAGGCTATTATAACGGTCTTGCTGGGACGATGAGGCCCCGTTACCAAAAAAGTCTTGGCAAGCACCGGCGGCGACGGCGAGACCAATAACGGGGGGGAGACGAACTCTATTTTCAACTGGTCCGCTACACCCTCCCCCGTTGCTGCCCCAGCCGCCCCTTGCGTTCCCGCCCCCGTCGCTACCCTGAGTCTCTTCCTGGGACCCACAACTCCTTCCCGGGAAGAACAAGCTCGCCGGGCGACCGCCATCAAAGCCTTGGTAGCGGCCGTAGTGGAGCTGGTGGAAGGTTAAAATCCTCTGTGATGGTAGTAGTGGTGGTAATGGTAGTGTTGGTGTCGGCGGTGGTGTATGTATGTAAGCCAGCAGGCTTCATACGTAACCGTACGTAAATGCCGGCGGGTGTTAAACGTAGTCGTTGCGGCAAGCGTTAACCACAGCTCCATAGGGCCACAATTTAAATGCGTTTATCTTCCGAAAAGTAGTTTGTTACGCGGGTAAAATCTAGGATAATTCTAGGGTTCGCGAGAACCCTTTTTATGTAACACATACTACTATCAACACCTCTCCCAACTCTTTTATTTCCAGCTCCCTCTCCCTATTCGCCTTAACCCTTACGTATCACTCCCTGGGTTCCACTTTTATTACGCTGAAACAATAACAACAAAAGCAAAATAATGAAGAATAATAGAAGTAGTATAAACAACAATAGTAGGTTATAAACATTACCTTTCTGCCCCAAGTAAAAACCTCGCCTTTAACCATCGCGCCCGTCAAACTCCATAAGCATATAATCTACAAATTACAACGGGATATGTATCATTTACCTTTCGAATCGTAACATATACTAATTTTTACCGAAATAAGACCGAGATAGCGAAATAGGCCCGCCGCTTAGAGGTGCGTTTCGTTAGGATACGCCGGGAGGCCGTCTTAGCGTGGAAGGCGTTGGAGCACCAGACTAAAATAAGCGCCCCTATACCTTTTATAGCTACACCTTACATGCTTTATGTCGCCTTCTCTGCTGCCGGAACGTCGTTTAGCGAATATTGTTAAAATGAGGGCGTATTTGTACGTTGTTACAGGTACAAACGAAACAATAACAAGTGTAAGCTCGTTCTAATAATATTAATTTCGTTCGTAGACTTTCTTTTACGCGTTTACCGTATTCAAGGTATATTATTCACCTTTTAATATATAATTCTTGGTTCAAACTTATTTCTTGTCAAGTATTAACAGGAGATCTACGAAAACAATTAACGTTATTATCGTATGGTGCGCAAGCTAGCGCTTTCATTTGATAGATAGATTCGACCATGGTTTCGTACGACGTCATCAAAAGGCCAACCCAGCCCATCGCTCTTCTCGTAAGAGTATATAGCCCAAAGTGCGAGGGGCATCTAGATCTCATTAAGGCGATGATATTGGTGGCAACAATGATGACGATGGCAATAACAACAACGTTAACTACGATGATGACGATGACACTACTTTCTCCAACTTCCCGTCACCTTTTGGTAACGACTAGTTGATTTTTTTTTGTTGATTATGGGTCCATTTATATATATAAATTTACGATATTTGATTTTGATTTAAATAATCACACCATAAATGATAAAGATAAAATTTATTAGGTGTGATATACAACCTAAACGACAAATGGTAAACTAAAAAGGTGAAATATATGATGTAATCTATAAATAATCCTTTCAAAATGTAAAATATATAATGTAAATGGTTATAGGTAAAATTAAAGCATGAAAAGAACGGTATAAATAACTTTTAACAAAATAGAAAGTGAAATAAAGAGTAAAATTTGTAAAGAAGCGAAAAAAAAAAACCTGTTGTTTATCGGGGGCTAGCTTGTACAACCTTTTTAGTAATGTTAATAAAGAGAGTACTTGTAGACACAAGAGCTTTTAATATGTTATTCGGAGAGCCTTTCGTTATTACGTTAGTTGGGGTTGACTTTCTATTGATTTATCTCGTTTCTTTAACTTCGCGGCGTTCGTATGATTTGCGTAAAGTTATGGTATCTATTATATAGCGTTTTTGATTTGTGGTATCGAGTTTAACAAGGAATTTGTCAATGGAAAGAGAGTTCATAGAAATTATGAAAGGGATACCCGTTATTTTAAGGTTTGAAATAATTATATAGACCGTTATCATTATGGTAATTCCAGAGTAAAAGCTTTCAATTATCTTATATATTTGTTTGAATTTTAATTAACTTTATTATCACGTGGAGCAAATTCATTTTGGTTCGATATTTCATTAACGATAATAAGTATAGATCATATTTACGAGTTCTAATAGTTATTATTTGTAATAAGATTGTTAGGAGAAACAAACAGTTTTGTTATCCGTATATGGAGTACGAAATATAGACCACGCGTTAGGTACCCAATTTGTTACTTGAAGCGCCTATTTAGCGTTTGGTATTCGTTATCTGACGATTTTGTTCAATATTATATAAAGATATACAGTTTAAACACTGTTTCCGGTTATACGACTTATGTAAACCAAGCCTTATATATACACTAACATCGTTACTTGTCGGCGCGCTTTGTATTATTTATATTAATAAAGGTAGCTTTATCCAACTACCCCTTTTATATAAATTTTAGGATCTTGTTTTAAACTGTGATTATAGTAATATTAAAGTTAATTATATGATCCTTTATTTGGTATATCTTTGGCTTCGCCTTTAAACTACCGTCTTGGAACTTTGTGTCTTCTGAGGCTGAAAATAGCGTGTTGCATAGGATAAGTATGTCGTTAATTTGTATTTAGACAATTATAAAGCCCATTAATTGCGATAGAAAAACCAGTAAGTAAGGATCGAAGGTGGAGTTGGCTATTACGAGGCGTTCCTTATAATTCCTTTGGTATATATTAAACCAGTATATATTAGCCTTCTCAATGTCGTAAAGCGGTTCGAAGATATGTAACAGTGTTTTGAGTAGGTAGCATTTTCAGAGCTTTACAAGCAGCTATACATAGATTCGCCGTTTAAGGCGTTTCTCCAATTGTGTGTAAGTTTGCGTAATATTTTGGAACTCTAGAAGCAGGTTAAAGGATTTGCAAAGGAAGGCAGTAAACGCTAAAATCAAGTAATAGTTATATTTTCATAAAATAGGCGATTGAGTTGTAATATCTTTTTTGCCTTTGTTATTTTATCTATTTACTAGAAATCAGTTTTTCTTCTAATATTCCCCAGTTTTATCATTTACTCTATGGAAGAATTTTGTTAAAAATATTTTTCAACCGTTGTAAATCGTTAGGTCGAACGTTTGAAATCGAAAAATACCCTATTTAATTGGAGAAAACACTTCCTTTTTGGTCGAATTTTTGAAAGGATTACCCGGGGCAACATTGACGCATTTATAATAAAGTTTTATTCTTAGCTCCCAGTTCTTCGTCTCCTTTGGTACAATGTAAAAGTATGAAAAAAAGCCTTCAAATTACTTTTATTCTTTGATTCAAACAAACGGCTTTATCAATATTATTTTATCCAATTCGGGTCATATTTCGATTACAAAGTTGAAAGGTATATCAAGGTTATAAACAGGTAAATAAGGGTTAATCAAGGGGTATTTAAGTTCTTTTAGGCGCCGGGTGGTTATTATTATTTGGCTGATGATATTTCAGGGGGGGTTTTATGTATCTTTTTCTTTTTATACTTCCTTATCATCATCCCCACAAAAATATTCTACTGTTTAGAAAATTAATGAAAATATTATAAATTTTAATACCTTCAATCTTTTAAAATCCAGTCTATTTTCCTTTGATTTTTAAACAAAAATCTCAGACTATAACGGCAGCTTCAAAACGCCTGTTTTCTGCGGACCGTTTCTTATTAACAACGTCCTCGAAATATTATTTTGCGTTTTAAAGAACTTGAAGCCGTTATAAATTTTGTTATATCGTTTGCTTTATGAATCGTGGTCCATAATAATGCCGAATTCGTGTTTATCAGAAATAAACAATTTATTTACCGCGTTTACAGCTACTTATATGATGAATTCCTTCGAATATATTCTTTTTAAGATTTCCGAAAATAATGAATAATGTCTTTAAAGAGGTTATAATACTTTTTACACTTCCCGATACTTTAAAACACCTTTACAGGTATTTATTTACATTTGTTACGTGTTATTATAACTTTGATCCGCCATTCGTTCGAGTCTAAAGCCGTTTCTATATCATAGTTAATCCAGTTATATGATCTTAGATAAACATTCGTTTAGTAATTAACCAAGGCATCTTAAAAATCCGTTACTAAACACTTTGTGTAAACTTAACGGTTTAAAAAGACGTGATAATGTTAAAAACATAAAAACTAGGTTTTCTGTTAAAATACATCATATTGATAATAACTTCATAATTAAAGTCAATGTCGTTTCATAAACTCAATTTAAATAGTTAAGTGGTTTATAAATGTAATTAAAACTCATAGCATAACTTTTTAATAGCCCTTGAAGCTTTTTTTATCAATATAACCCGTTATATGAAGTAACTGTAAAAGGAGTTTTGCAACCAGATATCTAAACCTTTGGTATACCATACGTAGTTTTAGCTGTATCAGGTAAACAACCTCGATTTTTCGCGGATCTAAAAAAATAAATTTACTTTAATATTGATTTAAACGGAATAGATACTTCATCCGAAGGGCAGACGAGTTGAGCTATTGTATTCCTCATTTCGACAACTAACTTATCTATATTAGCCAACGGAAGTGGAAATAGTATGTCAAAGTTTATAATATAAGTTTTGACGGGTGTGAATTTTATGTTTACTATTTCTATCCCGAGTAATAATTCTTTACCTTTACCAGATATATTTGTACAATATTTCCTCATTCGAATGAATTTAAATTTAGGGAATTTTACTGCATGAACATCAAGTTGTTGTTTTTAGACGATCTAGATTTACATTATGCCGGTAATCAGTATAATACCTTAGAATAGGCTTCTATACATATTAAATAGTATAAATTACGACTCTATATAAACGTTACAAACGCCGATATATCTATCTAAACTGGAGTTATATCGGAATAAAATATTTGATTAATCTGTAAATATCTGTTTATTCGTTTCCTCATTTTAAACCGGAACATAAATTCCTTCCTGCTCCAAATCGTACTTTTTGAAGTATAGTCGTATATGATAACGCTAAATTACTCTTCATACCCTTGTAATCGGTTATATAAGCTGTAATGTTTCCTTTAGTTCAATACATCAATAGATAATAAGTTTAAAATTATCGTTTAACATAAATTTACTGGTATACTGAATCATTCGTCGACCAATAGCCGACTTTACTACAAATAAAATACTATTTTGAAGTATTTATGAGCTTTCGTATACTTGTATAAGGTTACGGTAGACCTAATCTATATAAGGAGTTTTATTTTCAGTTATAAGAGCGCTCGCGTTAGTTTTCACTTTGTCTATAGTTTTCAAAACTCCCTCCCTAGTCTTTTTCGCCCTGATATCCCTATTTAGGGCTTGAGTTGAAGTTTTCGTTTTTTGGATATATTTGAAATAGTCAAAACAAAACGTATTTAATCGTCTTAGCATGTTCCGCCTTCGTAATTTACGTGTTTTCGTCCCTAACCTTTCTAACCACGAATATTAATCCTAAGTTCGTTTATCGAAGTATCGAGGTTTCCAATCATATTCTCAAATTTATATTAAAATCTTCTAAATCTTTTTCTAGTTTGAATAATATAAAGTTAAAGTCCGGATTTCTATAGTCAAATTTTGTAATTACTTAAATAAATAGTTTTTCAGGTTTAAACTCTGATACAAACGTTACTTAACACTTCCTAAAAAATTTCAAAAAAATAATTAAAACCTCCTGTAATAATACATACGAGTTATTAAAATAAGTTTTAACTAATTTCCAAGTAATTTTCATGTAATTTCTGTTCAATTTCCATTATATTACTGTCGGTTAGGTCTGTACGTCAAAGTTTTAAGAAGACAGTATTTAGAATAGTGAGGTTGATAATATTGATTATAGATAAAATGGATAATATGTATACGGAGAGTGCACGCTTCAGGTAAGAGCTTATAACCTTTCACCAAGAGCGTGGCACTCTACTATACACTTTGAAAACGTTACTTCTAGGGCGTGACACGCTATCATGCACTTTATAAGAATATTCTTTGTAGCGTAACACGTTAATATACACTCCGCAAACGTAATTCCCTACGCTTATTAACTATAGTAATATCTAATGATATTTACACTAGCACTCTTATATTTTTGTTAAAATCTATATCCACAGCCTAATAATGATAATATAGTTGTCTAATCCCTTAATCGTTTTTTTGGTAGTGATAGTAGTGAAAGCTTTTAAAGATTGTTATGAAATGTGGGTGATCTTTGTACAAATGTAATTGTAAAGGTATAACTGTCTATATTATGTGTTATAGAGTTAGTATAAAATAGTGTATCGCTATAGACGTAGGTAAAACTTCTTTTCACACATTTAATAACGCGTTATTATCTATAAAACAAGTTTTTAATTAGCTACACGGTACTAACATACCTAAATAACAAGTTTTCAATTAATTATACAGCGTTTTATTATAGATTGATTACTTAAATCACACTATATTTCAATGATTTTGAATATCATTCCCCGTAAAAACCGGTTTAAAAGGCGTCGTTTAGCGCTTTAAAAGCATCGTGCTGAAGCCGCCATAACCGCCTCAAGTCGCCCCGCTAACACCAGTAATATGTCGCGTATCCTTACCTTTCTTTTATACTTCCCTTTACTCGCCGCCGCCGCCGTTAGACTTTTTATCCTTTTCTCCCCTCGCCCTCTCCTCCCTCCACTCCTTAGGAATAGGAGCGAGAGTTTCTTAAAGTTATAGACCTTATTTATTCGCCACGAGTTAAAACCCTTATTTTACTCATGGCGTCGCCCCGCCACTGTAAACGTAACAACGCGAAGCTATAATTCAGTATGTAATATTAATCATTTTGAATTGTAAATTAATAATATGATATAAAGGAGACGGATATAGCAAAACGAGCCCGCTTCCTAAAGGAGCGGCTCGTTAGGGTGCGCTGCGAGGCCTTTTTAACGTGTAAAACGCTGGAGCAACGCACTAGGGTGCACATCCATAGCCCATTAATGGATACGCCCTACGTATCGTACGTTACGTCTACCACCGCGGGTACGTTTATTGGAAAATACCATCAAAACGGGGGTAGCTCGTCTAGTTATCACCGTTATAATCAAAGCGGCAACAGTTGTATCCCCGTGCTGATGGTGCTAATGTAGTTTACCTAAACCTTATTACATGCTTGATATCTCTACAATTATTTATATATTTCTTCAATACGTAATTTGAAGTTTGATTATTCGTAAACACTTTTTTAATACGTTTCTCGGGGTTTCCTCACTTAATATTCGCTTTTTGAATACATAAAATAAAGCTAGAGCTATTTTTTCGTTAGGTATTAACCGGTGGCCGGCAAAAACGACAACCGCCATCACCGTTTAATGGGCGGGTCTACGCATATATTACGTAGGTAAATTTGATGATGTCCTTACGTATTATTGTAAAAAGAGCTATCCCGCCTATCCCCCCCTATATGAAGGCATATAGACAAGGCGCAGGGTTCGTCTAGTCTTTCTCGTAGCGCTGACACCAACGGCAACGTCGATGATGGCGGTGGCGCTAACGACAATGACGACAGCAAAAACGAGGGTAACGATGACGACAACAAAGCTGTTACCGACTCTCCCTTCCCCTCGCTATTGGGCAAATTTTAGCTGTCTTGTTTTCATATTTTACCGGTTAAACCGTTATATGTACAGATAGTTGTACAATAAAATTACATTTAAAGAATTGCAACGTAATACAAATAATATATGGTAAATATAGAAATTGATTTAATACTAGTAAAGTAGCAAATAGCAAATATGAAAATATCCAATATATTAGTAAAGCGGCAAAGAATTTCTTTTCAAAAGGTATATGATAGTTTAAAGAAGTGAAAAATGATCATAGGTAGGGAAGAATAAGGGAATACAGTTATTTACGGCTAAGTCGCACGACCTTTCTAATAACATTAACAAGACAATATTTATAGATAGAAGCGTTTTTAATATATTATTTAGGGTGACTTTGGTCATTATATCAGTTGGATTTTATTTTACGTTGATTTATATTATCTTCTAAATTTCTCGGCGTTCTTAAGATTTACGTAAAGTTATAATACCGATTATAAGGCGCTTTTTGTTTGTGCTACCGAATTTGACGAGGTATTTGTAAAAGGAGAAAAGTTAGTGTAAATTAGTGAAGGGAAGGATTTCAATTTAAGGTTCGAAATAATTAGATGAACTATTATTGCTATAGTAATACCAAAGTCAAAACCTCTAACCATATTATTAATCTTAGAGGTAAAAACACCCCGAGTGACTCGTTTGCATTTAGTTGAGATTTAGTAAATAATATTACCACATAAGATAAACCTGTTTCGATTCAGTATTTTATTGTCAACGATAAATAAAAACCTAATTTACGAGCTGTAATCGTTATTATTTACGAAGGATTTATGAGTAAAAACAGATAGTTCTATTATCTGTATATCTAAGGATATATGGCGTAAGTTATATTTAGGGTTTTGTATTTATTATTTGATGCGCTTATTCAATACCCTATATTCGTTATCCGAAGGTTTTATTTAACATTGTACAGCGATATGAAGGTTGAACGCCGCTTCCGGTTATGCGATCAATATAACATAGGTTTTTTTTCACAGGCTGGTACCTGGGCTTCAGGTTACCAGGGATCTAGTACTCGTGGTTTTCATGCTCTTAACGATGCTCTGGAGTCGTCCTATTACGTGACCGGGCTACCTCTTATACCTGTAACAGCTCTTTAGCAGAGGTTTTTCCCTCTTTCTATTTATTGAGGATAATGGAGAGTATGCGATCGTCTTGATCGACGACTTGGCTTAGTCCCTTCACATATTATCCTCGATTATTTTCCCCAACGATATCTTAACTCCTTTGAAGTGGTTATAAGTTAAAGCCATGTTTTCCGAATTTTCGATCCTAAACCCCTAACTCTTAAAACAGTTCCTTAACGCGCGTGTTAGAGATTAGGTTTAACGAGTCCTAAAAACGTAATACGATTATTAAACTATTTAATATAAACGATTTGCCAAGATTTTCACGTACAAAACTTGTCCAGCGAAACTAAGCCGCTCGAAAATACTATTTACGTATAAAACAACGTAACAACGACATATTAGCTACGTTAATAAATATGATTAGGTAGCTTGAAGTTGTTACCGATACGCCTACGTCTTTGAAACAAACCCCCCTTAAATGGGTTCTGATACTACGTTATTTATAAATAATTTTATTACAACATCGCTCCTTATCGGAGATCGTATCAACGATTATGATAACCCGGACTTTTCCGACTTCGACTATGATATTAACGATTTATCTAATAACGCCAGCCGTTAACGAATAAACGTAAACCCCTCAACTAACCGGTTAGATTTTCCGGTTTTAAATAACGTTTTCCAATATAAAACGACATAATATTACGTAATTTTTTTAAAATTAGGAATTTTATCGGTATAAAGAATAATGAATTTTATACTATTTTTTGACAGTCGAAATATTAACGGCCGGAAAACGGTACTTCGACGCGTTTACAGCGAAATTTCCGAAGTTATAGCTAAATCTAATGGGAAAACATCGAAAAATACTGTTTAGTAAAGGCAAAGAATCGTCGCTTGGAACGGTTGTTGTAAATATACGTTTCGAACCAGTTAAGTTTTATGTAATGGACTTTAAAAAATATTTTTTTCTTTTATTAACTAATATAAATAAACCCGAAATTAAGGTCCAGAATACGATGAACTAACTCATCCACGTTTCGAATAAAGTATCTATACCATTTCTTCTTAAGTTTGACTACTTATGGTTTTTCCTTGAAACATATACAATTGAAGTTGTTTACATAATATAATCGGAATTGCGGACTTTACACCGACGATTGTGATATATGGCTATAAAACGCCTTTTACGCCTACTTTATGCTGTAAGTCATACGGATATAGGAAAATACGTATTGAAAGTTATCGAAAAGTTTTTCTATAAGTACCAATTACACTTACAGGCCCTACGACGGTTTGAATTCCGCCTTTAAAACGATGTAAACTTTAATTACGAAGTAATTATTAATATTATATATCTAAATAGCCAACCGGTCCTAAATAGCCAACCGGTCCTTTAAGCTGTCGATGCGGTAATATCATTTTAAACCGTTGAATTTATACGAAACGCATTGGCTATAAATTATTAGGACGCTTTGGTTAATTATTAGACTAACGTTTATTTAGGGCCCACATATTGAATTATATACGACGCTAATACAGCTTTCGACTTTACTGAGTAGCGTATTAAAGTTCGGATAACCGGTAACAAGTATAAACAAATCTTAATAAAAGCCTTATAAGGTATTGAAAAATTTAAACGATACCACGAACCACTTTAAAAACGTATATTATACTATTGAGAGGGATAAAAGGTACCAATTCTAAGAAATCTATCCTTTAAATAACAGTTAACGCTGTTAATAACACTTTTAGTCTAAATGGACTTATATCTACTCTCCTTATTTTTAATACCTACCTGAGGATTTACGTAGACTTTATACTATTACCGTCCACAATATAAAGGGTCAATGCTATAGCGAAATCCATGGCAGTATTACGTTTTCTACGTGTAAAGAATGACGTATGCCCCGACGGATGATATATATAAGGCGCTTAATAAACGCCTCTTATGGTAAATACACAATCTAAAGCGCGGTTGACAATTTATACCAATAAATATATATATTATAAAATTATTTGTTTTTATTGACGGCTTCTTCGCTAATAATAACGATTACAATTTACAAATAAGCTTCATATTAGTCGTTAGTAACGAAATAATGGCCCGAAACGGCTTTATTCTTTATAGAAACATTATTCATTAAAGCTTCATTAAGTATAAAAGGGTTACAAAAAGCGTTTTGGCTTCGAAAATCTATAATATAATTAAAGTTTTTGATTTAGGTATTACTATAACGATAATGGTCTGGATAATTATTTCTAACCTTAATGTATACCCTATCCCTTTTATTATATTCACTAAAAATAATTCGCTTTATAAGTACTTCGTTAAATTGAACACCACGAATGAAAAGCGGTTAATAATCAATATTATAACTTTATGCGAGTTATACGAACGCTGTAAAATCGAGGAAATAAAAAATCGATAGTAAATTTAACCTAACGGATACGATAACCAAAGTTACCCCAAACGAAGTAATAAAAACGTTTATATTGATAAGTACACGGTTTATCAGTGTATTCAAAAAGGTTTTACACCTATAATAAGCCATCATACCACTTTCGCCGATTTAAAGCGGTCCGAATTCCGCTATTTACGCCGCTTCCCGATTTATACCTTTATCGAACCCTACCATTTTACACCTGTCACGACCCAAGCATGATAGCGGGTCAGGAAGCAAGCCAGTGTGCAGCTGAGCCCGAAGTCCAACACATCAGGTGGGGAACACCTTTCTTTTGTTAGCGGAAATGAATAAACCAATCATGTGATTAGGATCAGTGGGATCAGCACTGATCCAAGTGATCCAGTACTGAAAACGGTATGAAGGCACGAATATATAAGGATACGGTCAGCACCACATAGACAGTATTTCCTTTATAGCTCTTCAGTTGTCAATCTAAGTATTTAGTCTCAGTATATTCTGAATAGCCTCACGTCCTTTGATCATTACTTGCACGGTTGCGATATTGTTTACTCAGCATCTCTGCTACCTTCTTGATAACATAAACCCTCTGACACCTTCTCTATACTCACGGGTATTTAGTGTGATCATTACAACACCGTTCCCAACATTCTTCCTCTCTTTATTTTATATACTTCGATCCTATTTCTTCCCCCTATTTTTTCTCTCTGTTTAAATCTACTATTTAGTGTCGTTCCTAACATATTATTATGTTTTAAGTTATACACTTCGGCCGATTTTTTTATCGGATCGAACTTAAGACTCTGAACTACCTTTAACGTACTTTTACCCTTTATTTTACGTATTTCAATCCTATTGCGTGTTTTACTATTTTTCCTACTTTATTCAGATCTAAGATATTACACCACTTCTAACATATTACCTTTTTATTTTATACATTTCAAATTAAATTCATCACTTATAAACGATTATTCTATTAAGAGCCATAATATTACTGTACACTACTTCTAATATATTACCTTTTTATTTTATACATTTCAAATTAAATTTATCACTTATAAACGATTATTCTATTAAGATCCATAATATTAATGTACAATGTACTATATTATAGCGGGATACGTCGGCCCGGCCCGAAAGGTATTTATCTACTATTAGATAGAAAAGGCGACGCCGTCGCATCCTTACTATCCTTCCCGCCGCTCTCCCCCTTTGTACTAGCGCCACCGATATTACCGCTATCGACGCTATTAGCGCCAGCAAAGATGTAGCCCTGCGCATTACGATGAATACTCTTAGACAAAGGCGTAGGGGGGGCATTACCCTCCTCGCGACAACGTACGATAACGTCGTTAAACTTACTTACGTAGTTCATACGTAAGCCTTGTTTCCAAATAGTAACGGCAGCTGCCGACTTCCTAAACCGCCGGTTAACGCTTATTACTCATTAGTATCGGCTTATTTTAGTTATTTACAACCGCGATTGTTTTTCAGAGAACTCCGAACGTTATATTTTTACTAAAGGAATTTTTTTAAGTTTCGTTAAAACTTACTATAAAGCCAGCGAGCGTGTAACATGGCTTGGGCCTACGGCCCCAAGATTATCGGAATGGGGACGTACGAGCTGCCAGTTCATTTGTAGCGGTAGAAACGGGCCGATCGACCCCCGTTTTCGTAATAATTGTTAATGGATTTACCTGCGGCCGCGGACGCGACATACAATACGTAAAGCGTATCCATTAGCGACTCGGAGCTAGGGACCCAGATACGTCTCTCTAACGATTTACGAGTTAGACAGGTCTTATGACATACTTTGGCGATACAAAACTCGAGGCGGCGAAGTAGATCCGCCTCGTATTCCTTATTTAAAAAGAAGGAAATTAAAAGTATACGAACGGACGGATTTAAGATATATAAACCTTGACATAATTACACCAAGTTGCATTTACGATGTAAAAGGGCCCTTATGGGTAATAGGGTCTTTATTCGTAGGGAAAAGGTAAGGTTTATAACCTTAAAAGCCCCCTGCTCCTCCCCTTGTGAGCTGGGAAAGGGGAAGGGAAAGGAAGGAGAGGGGGGAGTGGTAGCGGCGGCAGCGAAAAAGGGCGAAGCGGTGGTGGCGCCGGGCGGGGTAGCCGTAATTAACGATATTGTACCCGACGAGGGCGGTTTGTTAGCGGCGGTAGTGGCGGTTATGGAAGTATTAGCGGCGCATCGGCGCTTTCGCGCCAAATGGTGCCTAGCCGTTCTATTTTTACGAGGTATCTGTTTAAAAAAAAGGTAAGTATATAGGTGATAATTAAGTAACCTACCTATTAAAGCGGCTTAATTTATTCGATTAAAGGAAATGATTTAATTGAGATAAGGACTTACATTAATTTGGATTACGCGCTTTGAAAAGGAAAAAAATAAAGTTTTATCTGGACCGATAATGATATATCTTTTTATACCAACCTAATACATGATTATGAAATTATCTGTACATAATCACCCCTTACAATACTCACGTAGTTTCTCTTGTCAAAAACCATGAAAAGCGCCATTACTAACTATATCGCCCCTATTTAGTTACACTAATCAAGACCGAACTATAATTACTACCGCGGTCAAACCTTACTGATTTTAATCGAATTAAAATTACTATTACAGCTAGAACTTGTTGATTCAAGCCCTCATAACTACATTGTTGAAACTACTTATTCGAACCTATTGTAATTGATACTGCAACAACACTGTTACTATGAAAACTATTGATTTGGACCTTTTGTAATTGATACGATAATAATACTGTTACTACAAAAACTGATAATTCGGATTTTTATAACTAACTAGTAATTACAGGGCCGTATATAAGGAAAAAGAAAGAAAAGATTGCCTGTATAGATATTACTATATACCCTTATAGGTAGTATATATAGGCCAAGTAGCAGTGTACTGTATTGCAAGGTGTTCTCCTGCAGAGTGTACGATGACGTATTATGTTACAGGCTGTACTCTTACAAAATGCAAAGTGTATCATATATGAAGCGGTCTAGAAGAGGTATTCCAAGAGTAGTACGCTCTGGGCGAGGGCTTACAAGCCCTCACCTATAGTGTGCACCTCTGGATGCTTCTTACTTTAGATCATTTAACTTTTATACTACAATACAAATATTTTTGATTACTCTTCTACTTACCTATTCACGTGAACAAGTATTTAGATCATACCGATAATTAAAGTAGGTGTTTACTAGTTTTTCACTTACTAATCGTATTCTAAATTACGGCTAGCGATAAAGTTTTTAATATACGACTTGTGCTTGTTAGTAACGTAAAAGAGAAACTTCAGCATAGTGGATATGTAAACTAACGATACCCTTTTCGTTGGAACGGCTAGCTTTATGGTATTAAAATAGCAAGCGATTAAATACTTTAAGTTCTGGAATTACAAACTGGTAACAACGTTAATGGAGGGTAGTTAACTTAACTTTAATATATTATTTATCCTTATACTTGGTATTAATACCGGGTTTAACTTTAGTGAAAAAGAAAAGAACATTGTTTTGGTTATAATTGACAAGACTGACGAAGTTAAGGTTTAACAGTATTTGGAATAATGTATTTAAAGTAGTTATATTGTTACCGTATACTAACCGAAAGCCTTTTACGACCTATTTATTATGATATAAATATTAAAGTTAAGGAATAAAGACTTTAATAGGCTAAATAAAAAGTTTGAGTAGCGAATGTGAAATTTGGACCGCAGAATTAATATGGTTTTAATTAACTTTTTAAAGATTAAGCTAATGATTTTTATGAACGGGTATTTTGTAAATAACATCGACCTGTCTTATCGATCGACCTTTTAATAAACCTCGTTAACGAAGACAGGCGGGAGAACCAGTTTAGTATTATCGGTAGCCTAATTTACTAAATCTCCGTAAAGTGTAAAAAGATTACACAGAGTGTATTAGCTTCGGAGGTCTACGGTATAATAGCTGAATTTGATGTAGGTATAACACTATGGAAAACCCTTAATATTATTATTAGGCAACTAAAGATTACTTCTATCCCAGTGGTAATCTGTACCGATTTAAAAAGCCTTCTTAAATGCCTTTTAAATCTCGGAACCACCAGCGAAAAACGTTTGATAATCGACATAATAGCGCTTCATAAAGCCTACGAAAGGAGGGAGATTAAGGAGTTCCGATAGATCGATGACAAGGATAATCCTGCTGATGCCATAACAAAGGCATCGCTAAACAAGGCCCTGGAAAGGTTTGTAGACAGTAACAGGCTGACCATACGTATCGAGGGCTATGTTGATAGGCCGCCTGGAAAGCCCAAATCATGTGACAGTAAATAGGGATGTACTAGCAGACTGAAAGACTACCAGGGGATTGATAATGTTGATTTGTTTAAGTGGCACGGTTGAAGTGAAGGCTTGCAAAGGCTTGTAGCGAGAATTAATAATGATGATTTATTTGAGTGGTACGGTTAAATTAGAGGATTACAAAGGCTTATGGCGGAAGAACCTTTTGTGGAAGTTAATGAACTCGAACCTCGAAGCGATGGAACAATCGAGGCTAACTAGGGTCAATTTGCATACAATTGGATGCAATTCAGTATAAAAGTTAACTGGAATTGACAGGGGTCTAACCAGTTAACGAGGAGGCAATTCAGTAGTAACCGGAAAAGATTGGTAAGCCACACTGGCGTACGCGTACAAAATAAAAAGCCACCAGTGTTAGAATATTATTGCATGCAGTGCAGTAGATCAACTTTACTTATAAGTAAAGTTGACTGTACTGCAAGTATATTGCTTTGTGTGGAGACTTACCGCATTGGGTGTAAGTCGAGTGCAGTACATTGTACTTCACTCTAGGGCACGAACTAAGCAATTAGCCCTACAAATTACAGTGCAGACCGGCTGGTAGTTTGCCAAACCTAGAACAATACATCCACCATCTGACCACGCAATACTACTGTTACTTCGACCAATCGAATCGACAACGTTGCAACGTCTGAAGCCCTACCAACAATTATATTATTTTTAAAGTAAATGCAATTCATTCCGCGTAGGTTACTTAATATATATTCGATGCCAACGTCGAGATATCGGATTATTATAAACCCAGGTATCCCCCTATTTCGCTTTAAATTTATTGAAGAATATAATATATTAATAGGTTTTTAATGATTCCAATTCCAGATTATTAAAACCCATTCATTTAACTAATATGAAGCGAATACCACCCCGCCTCGTTTTTATCGAGAGAATTCACTAAACTTTGATTTTTTCGTATATACCTTTTACTATATCGTTAACAATGAAAATAAATACCAGGTGAATGTCGGATAAGACTTATGAGGAAAGAGGGTGTGTAACTGTCCGCTCGACTAAATTTACGTAAAATATAAGGTATTTACCAAAAATATTCAAAACGATATTAAACGAGTTAAAAATATCGACGTCACTATTGGTAGACCTTAAACGTTGCAACGTTGTCAATTCGATTGGTATTCGAAGTAACAGTAGTATTGCAGTAGTCAGATGGTAGATGTATTGTTTTAGGTTTGGTAGACCGCTAGCTGGTCTGCATAGTAATTTGTATGGCTAAGTATTTGGCCCGTGCCTTAGAGTAAAATATAATGTACTACACTTGACTAACACCCAATACGGTAAGTCTTCACAAAATAATACACTTACAGTACACTCAAATTTACTATAAGTAAAGTTAACCTACTATACTATATGTAGTATTATTTCAACACTAACGGCTTTTTGGTTTTGTGCTTTCACGCCAGCGTGGCTTACCATCAATTGGTAGTAACCTCTAAAATCTCTCCTTAATCCACAGGCTAAACTCCTGTTAATTTCAATTAATCTGTATTGAAAAAAACCTCAATTACAGCCCCTTGTATCCCTTTTGTTCCAGTTTTTCGAGGCCTTCGTTCCTCAAATCCCGTGCATAGATCCTTCGCCATAAACCTGCGCAAATCAAGTACGCCACCACTTACGTACTTTTTGCCAGTAGTTTAAGCTATTGCCATCGTTACCATTTCTCAGGCGGTCTTTCAATTTGCCAAGGCAACCTTATTCTTTTATATTACGTGCTAAGCGATCCACGTTTCCTTCAATTTGTATGGTTAGGGTATTACTGTCTACAAACCTTTTTAGGGCGTTATTTGGCGTAGCTTTAGTTATGGCATTAGTAAGGTTATCTTTGCCGTTTATCCACCGGAACTTTTCGATTTCCCGGGCTTCGTATGTTTCCCTTAACGCCATTACGTTTATCATCAGGAGTTTTTCATTAGTTGTGCCTAGGTTTAATAGGTATTCGTAAAGGCTCCAAGAATCGGTACATACTACTATAGGTATCGGTAGTAGACCTAGTTGTTTGGTGATAATCCTTAATATGCTGTCAGTCACTATACAGATGTCAAAGCCTATTATTATACCATAAACTTCTGATGTCAATACACTTCGAATTACACACTTACACTTAACAAATATACAGTATACAAGGTTCCCGGTAATCGTAAATTGCCTTTTAAACCTATCCTCGTAAACGAATATTATTAGGAAACCGATTTACGATATAAGGTTAGTATTGTTAACAAATAACCCGGTCGTAAAAATTATTAACTTCACATTCGTTAAATTCACAGAAACCATGTTAATTCCCTTTTCTACGTAATTCATTTGCTACTAAATCCACTTATTTAATTTATTAAAGTCTTCGTTTTACGGGTCCTATATCTATACCGTAATAAAAAGGTCGTACGATACCTTCGATTAGCATAACGTTGCGATGTAGGCTATACGTGCCCTTTACTTCAGGTATCTCTATACCCCTGCCTCGTTAGCTTTATCGATAATCGTCAGGTTCGTAGTTTTCCCTTTTTAATGTAGGCTAATATAAGTGCCGCCTTTAGTCTTAATACTATAAATGCGGAGTGACGATCCATTAAAGTCAAGTTGTATACCTTTAGCTAACGTTTTAACTAGTTTATATTTTTAAAGGCTTGATTCCTTAATAACACGTTGATTCGTCGTCATAAATATAATATTGACGAGGAAAAGGGTATAGTTAGTTTATATGTCTACGATATCAAAGTCTTTTCCCTTTATAATTAATAGATACAGGTTAAATGTTGAAGTCTTTATACCTAATTTGTTTTTAAAGTATATTTGGTACGTTAAAAACCAGTGAATATTAGCTTCAGCCAATCTGTATCAAGGCTTTATATGGTGTATTATTGTATTAGTCGAAAACTCATCCCTTGATTTTTATAGTAGTTTTAATAATATAATCCTCTCAAGATCGGTGATAGATTACGTATACGATTACGTAATATCTCAGTTACTAATTATAAACTAACCTTTAGCATTCACAGTTAAACGGGTAGTAATAACGACGATTAAACGTTAAATAATCTTTTGAATTATAGGTGATTAAGTAAGGATCTAGTTTTTACCTTTATCACTGTATTTTTGGGCGATTAGTCGTGACTTTTCGTACGGCCGGTCCGTAATCTTACTTTTAACCTCGTAAATTATATTTGATTTTAAAATAATGATATTTTACCCTTTAAATTATGTTAATGGTACAAATTATATAACCCCTATTAATAAAAGGCCGTTAATTTCCACTTAATTAATTTCCTTAAAAAGCTTATCCAACATGTTAATAATGTCTTTAACACGTAATTTAAAGGCAAGTTCTCTGTTAAAATTCTCTTTTTAAGACACCTACATCATTGTATATACCTTACCAGGCCTAAAGTTTTTATTTTTCTCCTCGTTAATGTATACCCTACTTTTAGGTGGTCTTTTACACTATCGACGTTCCATCGGCTTATTAATAGTCGGTTCGGAAAGGTTATATCAACTGATTCACTTAGCTCAGAGGTTATCGATATTGGGATCTTTATTAGATTTAAGGGGTCTTTTATACGGCTTAACTTATGTGGCTCGGAAAGTTACAGCGCCGTTAGTAATTTTAATCACCACGTTTAAGTTGGTGATACTTAAAATCTTATACGGCCTATTCCATTTGCCTAGTTTACATCACGTAAAGACTTTACTTTAAAGGGAGAGTGAAAGCACGTTTATTGTTCAAGGTTTATTTCTAGTGTTAAGAGCATTATTACCTTGACGGCGTACCGATTCCTTTTTTAATTCCTTTAAAGCTTTGTTATATGTTATAATACGCTTTTGGGTACTTAACGAGGGTAGCAACTTGGCTATTATACGTAGGTAAGCTTTAAATACCAATAAAGTTAGTATAAATCCATTTAAACTAATCATATCGTTAAAACCTTTTACCATTATTTAAAGAAGTGCCTTTTAATTTATAAAGCTTCCAATTTACAGTGTAATAATATCGTAGGCCTTTCGTAGGAAAACGTATACATTTTTAACTTTGCTAATACCTCAATAAAATTTTATAAGGATTGATTTACATGAAATCCCTATTAATTTTACATTAATTTAAAACTTTATCGGATTAAAGTTGGTGCCGAGATCGTGAACTAATACTTTCAGTGGACTAAAGTACGTGTTAATCCACAAAATATGTAATACTTTCCATATTTCCTTCGCTGTAATAGTTTTAAAGAATTTAACGCCGTGAAAACTTATAGCGAATTTTACGACATATAATAGTAGCTTGCCGTCTAAATAAAATACGTTTACGAAGATTTTCGAATTAAAGTTTCAATTTTGCTTCAACATAAACATAAACTTTAAAGGGGTTTAGAAGTATATTTAATAGTAGTGGTAAAGGCGTTTAACTACCTTTACTATTAATAAATTAACATTTTGTTAACTAATTGCTTTTAAGACTTTATAAATTCTATTAATTAACGGATAGTTAAACCTACGATCTAATTAACAAAATTTTGCTCCCGTTAAATTTAACAATATTACCTTTCATATTTGAAGATAAAATTAAAAACACCCCTACTTAAAATTAAGTGAAAACCTTTTGCCGGCTTTAACATATATTAGCTTATCAGTCTAAATATTAACCTTAATACCGAGATTTTTTATATCTTTAAGGTAAAAGAGGAAAGGGGTAGGAGATTTTAAAATGTGGAAAATAGTAGGGTTAATAATAATCTTTACTATCGTCAATTCTAGTAACGATGTTTCTTTTCTAAGGCTAAAGCCAACTTTGGCTTTGTCAGTATTCGCGTAATCAAGTTTCGTAATAGTATTAGTATCCCTTCGTAATACGATGTATTACGAATAGCCTCCTGTTAAATACTGTATTTCCCCCGTATTCGGAATGATTCCCCAAAAGACTTGCTCCGTGTACCGGTTTTAAATGGTAAAAAGGTGTATAGGTTAAGGGTTTTTATCGTTATAACGACGGTAGGAATCTTTATCTGTAAGGCCGTATAAAAATACGTGGTCGGCTAGTTATTAATTGGTTTCTGGATTAATACTAGTGTTAGTACTGGTATCTTCATATTAGCTAATAACTTTCGGTTTGTTTTTCTTCTCTTTAACTTTACTTTTTTTTTTAAATTACGTAATATGTTTTATATAGTTTCATTTTAAGGGAAATAGGTATTAAATATAGTATATCACTTGTTTTACGTTACTTTCGGCGGTAGTATAACGTATTGATTAATAGCTCTGTTTACCATTAATCTAGTATTCTTTAACGTTTAAATTAAATTTATTTAGCCGACTTAAATATTTTAAAAATAATAAATATCTTTCTTTGTAGGTAAAGGTCCAAACCTTCTATTAACCGTACTTTCTGGGCCTTTCGTACCGTCGATTAATGTAATACAAGTTAAAAGGGTTTTATTCGCTACTAAATTCCGGAGTTTGTAAATATATACCGGTCGAGCCGAAAATTCAAGAAATGACGGTCGTTAACGAGAAATGTAGTTGGCTAAAAAATCCTTCGCATGTGGTATTAGGGTATTTTAAGGTGTATTCGAAGTTTTTGTAACATGTAACTGCTTGTCGGATCTGTTTATACAAGGCGTCTTCAACAGCTCCTACATTTCCCATTACCTGTTGGTAAAGTATCAGCCTATTAAGCATCTAATTTGAAATATTCATTTTACTTTCCGACTTTTTCTTGTCATTTAATATATAAAATCACTCAGTAATATTTTAATTCGTATAATATTAGGCGAGGTTAATATCGTATTCAAAATATCCTTTTATGCGGTCGTAGATTTCGCGAAAAAAGGTACGACTCGTAAGGTATTGGAGGTAATAATCCTTAGCTTAGCCTATAAGAATATTTGAAAATAGCGAGTGAAAATCCGGCAATTCGAATTTTATCTGGCGGCAAATGTTAAAGAATAGGCGTAGCTTAATGTCGAAAAGATTATATAACTTACCGTTATATTTTTTTCTTCCTTTTTTTAATTTTAATAAACGTGGTAATTACCGTATAGTCCCTATCTTCTATAGGACCGCGTGGAAAGAAAAGTTTAATGTACTAGTCGTATAGGTCTTTTTCACCTAGCTGGGGAAAAGAGTAAGGCTATTACTGATAGTATTAGGAAGGATAATTGCCTTTGGCTAAATTTAAAGGGAAAAAGCTAATATTCGTATCCATAATAGGCTTATATATAAAGCCGGTCTTTCCTTAATTTGTATATTAAAACTTGACGTGCTAGGAAGCTTGGGGTAAATGGGCTTGGTGGTGTCCATTGCGAGAAGGTTAGCGATAATCCTCTTGGTATAAAGGGGCTCGGCGAGGCTCCTGTTTAATTGACTAATGGATTTAAGGGTTTGCGAGGTGTGGGTCTATTGATTTTTCAAGTTCACTTATTTGAGCCTGGACAGGTCCTATCGAACGTATATGTGAACGTTAAAGGTTGCTATCGCTAGTAATTTCTTTTCCTCTAACCAAAGTTTATTGGGGTTCTTTATCCATAGCATAATCTTAGAGTAGGTTGGCTAGATTACCTTCCTTTTCTCTTTTTGTAGGGAGTTTAACTTCTAGAGAGAATAACTCGGTTTTTATTATTGTTTTTGTTTATTTTTTCACCTATTTCCATATATTTAGACTTTGGTCATAGAACTATTTTTAAAAGTCGTCTAAGGCTATAAGTCTACGGCTGATTTCGGTGGTGTTTGTATCGAGAATAAAACAACCGATTACGTTGGTTATGTGTTTTTGAGTAAAGTTTTTAATGACTTTAGTAAACCAGAGTTCTTCGTCATAATATTTCTTAAAGATAGAATTAAGGTCTTTAATTACCTTTTTTCGTTCGTTATCGTTAATATTATTAATTCCAGTACATTTCAAAGCCATTGTAACGATCTGACTGGTATAAGGCGTGGTAGTGGTGGACTTGGCGATCTGAAGGTGTAGGAACTTGGCTATTCTGGGGCGTGTAGACTTGACGATTCAACGTGAAGTCGCGCGACGTGGCTTTCTTGGCGCGACTTGGTAATTCCTCGTATTTTCGTTCGGAGAAGCGAACTTGACGATTAAATTGAGGTAAAAGAAGTAGAAAAAAGTAAAGTATAGGCAGAGATTTAGTGTAGATGGTATGGTCAGAGGTTGTTATTGGTGGTGGAGGTTGTTTGGTGTAGGGACTTAGTCGTTTTTCTTACGATTTGCAGTAGTAGTACCTGTAGTAGCTATTAACTTAGCCGTTTGCCAACTTGACGGCGTGGTGATATTTAAGACTTTTAGTGGTTAATTTCCACGCCTTTAAAAAGGATTAATCAAGATTTCTTAGAGTTTTATAGTAGCGATACCGTCGCTTACTTATAAACTACCGCGAACGATTGCATAGAATATAAGTCTTCCCTACTTGCTTCCACGAAAAACTACACAGTGCATAGGGGCCCTTCATAAAAACCTTTCCTTTACCTTGCCTAAAAATAACAAAGAGTAACCGGAAAGCAGCTTTCTTTTTCTACTTAGCCAATCTGTGATTAACTTAATAAGCACTGATTAGTGTTGGTAGGCCTTAGACGTTGCAAAGTTGTCGATTCGATTGGTCTTCGAAGTAACAGTAGTATTGCAGTAGTCAGATGGTGAATTTATTGTTCTAGGTTTGGCAGACCGCTAGCCGGTCTGCACAGTAATTTTTATAGCCAAGTGTTTGGCCCATACCCTAGAGTGAAGTGCAGCGTACTGTACTCGACTCATACCCAATGCAGTAAGTCTCCACAAAGCAATACATCTGCAGTACAGTTAACTTTACTGTAAGTAAAGTTGACCTACTGCACTACATGTAATATTATTCCAACAGTTACGGTATTAATTGTAAAACTAATTGAGTTTTTCATTCGGGCGGTTGGTTTTAATATTACATAAGCTTAGTCAAAACTAATCGTTTACTTTATACTTCTTTACCGAACGTCGTTAACGGTTTACTATGGTTTTTATTTATTTCTAAATATATATTATCGTTATTCAAGTTAGTTTTATACCTTCTTGTAAGTATATTCAAAACGTAATTACTTGTCTCGTCGGACTAATTAACGATTTTTATCCTTATTTACCCCCGGAATAAAGGATATTTTATACCTATTAAGAAAACAATTTACGTTCAACCGGGTTACCGTTGACTTTCGTTTATTTAATATAAATCAATGAATTGGTAGGTATAATACTAATATATATTACGAAACGTCAGCGACGATTCGTAAATACTTTTGAACTTTTCAATTTATACGTTCGATATCGTTATTCATTTATAAGTAATACGTTTTAAATCAAAGTTATTAAACTTTAATTAAAAAAATAACTTCGTTTAAAGTAGGTTTACCTAATCCGAACCGCGATTACTTATAATATAAGCCGGAAATATATGAAATTTCCACTATATATCCCAAAAGTGTTCCATATACGAAATGGTAATTATAACCTATATAGCTTCTAATTGGATTTTTTTTAAAAAGCGGTTTATAAGGACTAATAAATATTGAAGGCCATTATCGGTAATTAATAGGTCAACTATAAAATCGATGGAAATATGTATATAATACCGATTTAAAATGGGGAGGGATTGAAGGAGTACTTATCGTAAAATACGACGAAATTTTGTATTATTACATTACGTATATATTCGATATAAGCGTTGAATATCTACGATCATCCCCTTTTCATAGTATTCTTGTTGAAAAACTCGAAATGAAATGTTTTTACCCTGATAACATATAATAGGCGAATCGTAAGTTTATTATAAGAGTTTTGTCGTTAATAGTTTTTAATTAGATAGTTATATTCGGTTATCGTAGTATAACGTACCCTGTGAATCAATCTTCAAATTCACAATTTATTCCGATTATCCTAACTTAACCGGAAAACGCCTAATGCTTTTAAAAACCACTAATAAGTAAACCTTGTATAACGGGTAGTTCGTTACTTTTTAATATTATAATTATTTAAGGGTACCCGGTCCAAAAATAAGGCGATTATTTGGTGTTAATGAAGTTAATAGGTTTAGTACGGGTTAAGCCTGCGGCGATACTATTAACACCGGCATTTGAAAATCCCTCAACATTATTTCGAATAAAGAACCAGATGCGGACCAGGTCCAGGGTAATCCCGCCCTAAAATTCTTCGGCGTTATTCCAGATAACGATACAGATACGGGTTGGACTCGGGGCGATTCCGTCTACGTCGACCTCTTAAAAGCTTTTAACTCGCCTGTAAGATATATATTATTGCGATCTAATGACCAAACCTTCATCTTAATAAGTTTATTTTTATAACCTGCCATAATATATAGTTTTATAATATATAAATTCATTGTTACCACGTTAATCATAAAAATAGAAATAAACTCAAAAACTCGTACGCGATGCTCCTTAACCTCGAGTTTATATTGTAATTTGCGTGTTGATATATCCGGACGGGCTCCTCAAGTTGCAGGCTGGTATCGCAAGTAATATTCAAAAAGAGAAGAGATATCGGCCTATTTAGCCTGGCGTTCCGAAATTAAACGTGGTAAGGAAGAATATTCTAATCCTTTATAATCCGTTAAAATCGTAAACGAAGTGCGGATAGTACATAATTTTAAAATAATTATTTTGATTAGAATACCACCACAAAAAGCTTTTTATAGTAAATAGTGTAATTATATTTAGCGTCCGTTAATCTTATAAAATAATAAATTATTATCTTTATAATATTATCTTTATCCCGTTATAATAAGTACCCTTTTAGCGCCGTTTCCAAATAATCGGTTTTTATCATTGTTAGCCGATCTAAGTTGTGATGTATTAAAATCGAAGCCGTAATGAAACTATTTTTTAAGTTTTGAAATACGTATTCCTTGTAATAGACTCAGGCCATTGGCTATTGAGTTTATAGGTTATGTGACTGTACACGTAACGGGATGGGCAGTACCTGGTCTGGGTCTGGTCTGTGTACGGCACGTATGAGGGCACGTGACGGGCTAAGCACTGACCATGCCCATAATTCCTGCATGTTGGGCCACGGTAGCCTCTTTTAGTCTTCCTCCGTACCTCAATAGTAAATCTCATTTGGCACCTACTTGGCTTACCATCGTAGGTCGAACCATAACATTCCTCCCATTTTATCTACATTTAACTATTTTTTTACTTTATTAGTTGAATAAGATAATTAGCTAATTCGGAGAAATTACTAATAAAGTCTCTATGAAATTTAGTAAAACTTAAAAAGCTTCAAACCTTTCGAATAATACGAGGTAACTTTTATTCGCGTATTACCCGGACTTTCTTGGGGTCAACCCGGATACTTACATTAACCGTTATAATGAAACCCAAGTATTTTACCTTTTTAATTACAAAGTTATGATTTTTAAAATTTCTGTTTAATTTGGTGTTATGAAGGCGTTTTAAAACCACTTGAACTTTCGTTGTATGGTTTTATTTAATATCGGAAATAAAATTCGTTTAATTCAATTATAATAAATCTACTCAAAATATCCGCCATTAAATAATTAATATATCTTTAAAACGTCGCCGACGTTTTCGTTAACTTAAAAGGCGTAATTGATTATTTAAATAACTACCAAAGTATATAAAAAAACCGTTAATTTTTCTTATCTTGGTATAACCTGTATACGGTAAAAGACCGCTCGAATATCCAGCTTCATAAACCACAACAATTTCGATAACGCGCGTAAGGTTTCCTTAATAAAAGGTAAGGAAAAACGATTTTACTCGCTAATTCTATTTAATACCCACTAATGTTATAAAACCGTTATCCCCCCCCGCCATTCAAAAATTATTAATACTAATGTTGCGGTTGATAAAAAACTTACCTCAATTTAAACCTTATTTATTAATTTATTAAACTAATGTTCAAATTGGAAAAGTTAATCTAATGATATCTAGATAATAATCCCTGAAATTATTTCAATCCATATTTGTTTTCTTTTCATTTAATATAAATGTAATAGTTAAGTTTTTTCTTATATAGGAGTAAAGTTATAACCTTATTTTGATCGAATAAGTCGCAGTATTTTACCAATTTTGGTAAAAAACGTAATTCAAAATTTTCCTCTTTAGTAATAGTCGGCGTCGCTATCTGTAAAATTCGTGTTATTTCGTAAAAAAAATGGTGAAAGTTAATTATGACTAGTCCTCCGTACGTTATATTATCCGTTACAAATAGTTTATTATACCCATAAAAACCGATTTTATAACGTTTTATTTATCTCTTATCATAAAGCGTATTATTAACTTATCGATAACTAATATTTTTTTAATTATAAACTATTAAACGGTTACTACTAAAGTTCAAAATTACTAATTAATATCGTATCTAAAATATTCTAAAAAATTATTTCCTGCGTTATTCTGGGAATAGTATATGCTAGTATCGGATTCAACTATTTATTAATATTTGTACGAAATTTGGTTATTTAGGTAATACGAGTATTTTGCCATAACTGTTAGAATAGCAGTCAAATTCAGTACAGTCAAGTCAACTTTACTTGCAATAAGGTTGATTGTACGTACTGCAAATTAACTGCAGTTTGTGGGGTTTGAATACACTGTACTGAAAGTGTAGTGCAGTAGGTGCTTACTTTAAAGTGGGGCACAGGCCAAAACGTTTGGCCATACAAATTAGTGTGCAGACCAGCTAGCGATCTGCCAAACTTAGAACTTACACACATCAATCAACAATATCAACGCAACACTAGTTACTTCGACCACAGTGATTCGAATCGACTATGTTGAAACGATAAAGTCCTACCAATACTGATCAGTGCTTATTAGGTTAAGCACAAATTGGCTAAGTAGAAGAAAAAGCTACTTTCTGGTTACGCTCCACGTCAAACGACGGCTAGTGTAAAGGAAAGATTCTTACGAAGAGTCTCTACTGCTACGTCGGTTTTTATAACAGTAAGTAGAGAAGACTTTTAGGCTGCGGCGATTTTTACGACAGACTAAAGGTAACAACGATATCCCTACTATAAATACTAAGAAATCTTTATTAATCCTTTTGAAAACATTAAGATTGACTGTTAGAAGTCTCAAAGTATGATAAATTGGCAAACGGCTAAGTTAGTATTATTATATGTATTACTACCGCAAGAAAAACGACTAAGTCCCTATACCAAAATAACAACCTTCGACCTTTACTACCACCAAACGACCTCTGACCTCACCCTTTACATCAATTTTTTTCCCTTACTCTACTTTTTTTCACTTTATACATCATCTTTATCGTCAAGTTCGCTGCTTTGAGAGAAAATACTAAGTCGCCAAGTTCCCATTTAACTCCACACCAAACACTAAGTCCCTACGCCCAAAAATCACCAAGTCTCTCGCCCTATACGTCCTATACGTTCTCCACAAGCCAAACCGCCAATATGACTCCAAGTTAGGTATTTATGGAAAAAGTTTGCGCCTTTGTATTAGTTTTTACCAAGTTTTACGACGATAACTTGTAAGGCATAAATTTTTATGAAGAATTAACGGAAAAACACCTTATCAACTTCGTCGGCTGTTATATTATTAAGCACGATAGCGGCGAACTACTTAACCGCAGTAACTGTGCTTTTCGCAAATACCGTAAGTTTTTTAATGACTGGATTATAAACATGTAAAAGAGGATTTAAAAAATCGTTAAATTTTAACTAAAGGAAGAGCTTAAACGCCGAAGGATTTATGTATTTTAAAAAAGCTTTATAAGGCTATCAAAAACTCTATTTAACCTTTTCAAACTTAATAAATACCTTTAAAACCTACGGCCTAAAGGAAAAGGCGTTAAAAAATCTTACCGCCCCTACACACGATCTAAAGAACCTCACCTTTACTTTTATTTAAGCTAAGCCTATTCATATATTGACGATAAGTAATATATTTACCTACTATTTAGTCTAGCATATTTACGTAATAGCGTGGGGTATACCTTTAGCGGCGGTCGAACGCATAAAATAAAAGCTGTTAACGCAGCTAAAGGTATTAATATTAACGCTTTACACCATTCAATTAAATAGAAACCTCGTCAAACCCCTTAATACCAATAGGATTATCGCCAAGTCCCCCGCGATAAAAACCTTTAAGTTTACTTTCCCTAAGATTTTCAACACGTTTAGGTTTAATAGCCAAATTAAAAAAAAGACCGGCTTTATATGCGAGCTTACTATAGGTATAACCACTGGCTTTTTTCCTACAAATTTAGCTAAAAGTAACTATCCCGCCTAATAACACTAGTAATAACCCTAGTTTTTTTTTACCAGTTAAGAAACATAAAAAGCCCCTACAACCAGTATATTGACCTTCCCTTAAGACGCTTTTTAATAGTAAATACGGATTATATGGCGATCACCACGTTCGTTAAGATCTGGGGAAGAAAGGAAAAATACAACGGTAAGCCATATAACCTTCTCAACATCAAGTTAAGCCTATTTGTCACCATTTTCCACCAGATAAAGGTGGAGTTGCCAGGTTTTTACTTGCTATTTCCCAGTATCTCTACCAGCTAAACCGAAGATTACTACCTCCAGTACCTAACAAATCATTTCTCTTTCTACGAAATTTACGATGGTATAGAAGGTCATTTCAACTATAATATCAACCTTACCTAGTATTATACAAACTGGAATATTATTAAGTGATTTTACATATTGGATTATTAGAAAAGGTCGGAAAGCAAAATAGACCCTTTAAATTATGTTTAATAGGTTAATGTTTTACTAATAAGTAATGAGGAACGTGGGAGCTAACGAAGGTACCCTATACTAACAGGTCCGGCAAATAGTTACGGATTATAAAGAGTTCGAATACGCCTTATAATGCCTTAATGCTACTTGTAAAGAGTTCTTTGGCCAATTACGTTCCTTGTTGGCGACCGTAATTACTCGAGTCTCCGGCTCAACTAGTATATACTCTTAAACTCCGGAATTTAGTAACGAAAAAAACCTTTTCAATTCGTACTACATTAATCGACGGTATAGATAGCCCGGCTAATACGGCTAACGAAAGGTCCGGACCTTTACTCATAGAGGAGAATATGTTTCTTCCTTAAAGTCTTTAAAAAGGTTAAGTAAATTTACACCAAACGCCAAGAAATGTTGTATTTGCAGCAAATAAAGCTACTGGTTAACACGTTACACTGCCATCGAACGTAAAATAAAGCAAATGATATATTATACCTAATTCCCCTTTATTTCTAATTGGGACTACATCGAACAAGTTATATAGTTTAAAGGAAGTAAATATAAAGAGGAGGAAAATAAGCTAAAAGCTATCGGCTAATACGAAGATACTGGTACCAGTACTAGCTCGAAATCTACGTAATAACTTACCGACTACGCCTTTTTATACCGCCTTATAGGTAAAGACTGTTACAGGCTAGTGCCTGGTTAGTATTACCAGGGATCCAATTCTGGTAGTTCTACACACTCCTGAGATACTCTAAAGCAAGGAGGAAGTCGCTTAGGGACACGCTTCTATACGTCACATAACTAGAGAGGAGGTTGCACCATCTTAGCTTTATACCCGCTCCTTAGCAGAGACTTCTTTATATATATATATATATATCTAGGTTTATAGATATAATCTGATCACTTTAAGCGATAACTATGTATTTAATTCCTTCATATATAAACCTAAATCTCTTTTCAACGGTATTTTAACTGCTTTTTAACAGTTATAACCTAAGCCTATATTTTTATTCTCCGACTTAACGAATTTGAACCCCTAGGTTTTAAAGTAATTCCTTAACGTACGCGTTAAAAATAGCTTTGAAGTGCCTTAAACGCTTAATACAATTATCTTATAACATAACACAAACGTTTTACTGACGCCTTACCTATAAAACTTATTCAACAGAATTAAATTGTTCGAAAATACATTTTATACCTTAAATAACGAAGTACCGATACGTTAAACGCTTTAATAAATATAATCCGATAACTTGAAATTATCGTCATACCTACGTCCTCGAATCTTCCCCTTTTAAAGTTTTTTCTTACGTATACTACGAATAACGTTACTATTATACCGTTCTTAACCAGAGACCGCGTTAGTTTTTTAAATAATAACGACTTAACCTCCTTTAACTTTAATTATGATATTAGCGCCCCTTTCGAAGGGCGTTAACGACCTAAATATAAACTTTTTAAATAACCGGTTAAATTTTCCGATCATAAATTACGATTTTTGGTATAAAGGGTTATGATAATACGTGAAGTACGTTGAAATTAACAATTTATCGGTATTAAAAATGGTTTATACATTTCTTTAAATATTTAAAAGGCCCGCAAAAACTATTATAAAAAGTTATTAAGTTTACGAAAACGATGGCGGTATTAACGACTCCGACGCTTTTATAATTATATTTTACGCCTATCACCACAAATTCAACTTAGTTCAAATAAGTATTACTCTTTTCACGAATATAAAGTAAGGAGTTCGTAAATAATTTTACGTGTTTTTTAATACTTGAAAAGCCTCATTCGTGAAAGCTGGCGGTATAACTCAGGAATACGCCGCTAAACTCGTTATTTTAAAAGGATCTATTAATAATATACTTGCTAATATATTGCTCTACTTCGAAATACCTGCGGACTATAATAAATAGGTCGACCGCGTTTAACTTATCGACAAACGCCTTTATAATCTCTGTATTCGTTACGGCAGTATTAGTACTATAGTTATCGGAGGAATTTTCTATAGTAAAAATAACGGTAACGACGCGTCCGTTCGAGATAGTTAAGGCGATATTATTATAACTGGTGTAAACGCCTTTCTAGCCGCTTTTAAATGACGCGTCGCTCAAGTTAACTACTCGGAAATTTTTCGCCGTAAAAACCTCAGGTTGTATTTACATTATAATGCGGAAGGCTATCGTATTCATACCTGCCTATGGGACCTGACGTAACGTCTAAACGGCTTTAAAGTTAAAGTCGTTACAAAAAATACATTTTACTTCAACCGAAAATCTTATCTACTTCGAAGAGAGAAAAGCGTAACTATTGTATATAGTCGCGTATAAAAGTTAACAAAACTTTAATTCGACCCGGTACCTCTGTTATAGCTTTTAAATAACTCCTAATTTATAATAAATTTACTTTGTAATTTTATCCATTTCATTTACGTTAAAATAAATATAAGTGATTAATATTATAACGTTAAAAGTAAATAATTTATCAATCGTTTTAAGTTACGGCGGTTTTTCATTTTTTTATGATAACTTAGTAAAGTTATTTATTCCACGTCCCGTTTTCCCTTACGACTTCTTTTCTTTTTAACCTTTTTAAATATCGATCTCGATAAATACTGTTACCGAATATAAGCCTATATTATCCCATTTTTACAATACGACGTTATTTTAGATAAAGTCCGGAAAAAATACGAATAAGTTACCTACAACGTTACGAAATATATACTACTTTTAGGACGAGCTGGTAATTATCGCGTTTAGAAACGAGTGTTTTCGTTCATTTAAAAATAGTCTAAAAAGTTCGGTACTGTTATATTCTACGTCATTTTACGACAGGCTCGTAGAAACCGAACCGTTACCACACAGCTTGCTGCCGTCTCCCTCGAAAATATTAACAAAATACTCGCCCCGAAATTACTCGTTTTCGTTTACAATGAACTTCCCGTTGATTTTAAGAAATTATCCCCCTTATTCAATAAAGCATTTAATGATAAGTTACCCCTTTACCGTTTTAAAACAAATTACGAAATCGTACCTCGAACCGATAACTAGGGTTAACCTTTAAAAATACTGTAAGGTTCTTTATATGGTATATCGCATAAATAGCTCTTTATATTACGTAAAAAGTTACCCAATTTACTTAATTAAGGTTATATTCGAATAAATGGCTTTTCGGTGGGCACCCTAATACGTTTAGTTGAAACATCTAAAAAGGGGTTAAGATTTTATATTAATTACCGCTAGTTCAATGTTATTACAAATGTAAATCGTTACTTGTTTTCTTTTATAAAAAAAAGCTTATAAATATTTCGTGAACTAAGTAATTTACCAGGTTAAATGCTTAAACTGTTTTTACAAGCTCTATACTAAATCGAAAAACAAAAAAAAAAATGTATTTTATATATGTTTCAGGCTTTTTAAATAGTTCATTATCTTTTTCGGTCTTTTCAATGCTCTTATTATTGGTAAGGTCTTAATCCTATAATATTCACGTGAACATAAGGTCTTTGAAGAGTAATCAAAATGATTGGTAATTGTAGTATAAAGTAAGATAAGTTCAAAAAGAAGCATCCAGAGGTGTACGCTATAGGTGAGGGCTTATAAGTCTTCTACCCAGAGCGTATCACTCTATAATACTCCTTTTAAACAGACCCACGTATTACCATCGTCTGAAATAGCTATTATAGACCGATTCATGTATAATGCACTTTGCGTTTTGCAAGAGTATAGCTTACAGCGTGATATGTTATCGTGTACCTTATAAGAGTGTACCCTATAATACAGTATACTACTACTTGGCCTATATATACTATCTATAAGGATATATAGTAATATCCATATAGGAATTTTTTTTCTTCCTTATATACTCCATACTTATAGCCTAGTAGTAATAGTGTTGTTTGTAATGTTAATTGTAATAGGTTTAAATTAGTAGTTTTCGTAGTAATAGTGTTATGGCCATATTAATCGTAAAAGATTCAAATTAGCAGTTTCTGTAGTGATAGTATTATTACCGTATTAATCGTAAAAAGTTTAATTTAATAAGTTCGGCTAGGATTAGCAAAGTTCAGCCGAGGTGATATTTTAAATTCGGCAAAAATTAACAAATTTTAGCTGAGGTAATATTGGTAATTTGGATTTGGTTGATATAGTTAAATAAAGACAATGTGGTTAGTAATAACGTCTTTAGTTGTTTTTAACAGGGGTAATTACGTAGTAGTAATTATGTAAAGGTGGTTACGTAGGGGTAATTACGTAATTACGTGGTAGGTTGGTATAAAAAGATATATTTCTATTGTTTTAGGTAAAACTTCCTTTTTTCTCTTTTTTTTAACGGTAAGTAATCCCAGCTAATATAAGTTCCCATTTTAATTTAACTTTTGATTCATTTAATTAAACTAAGCCGTTTTAATGTATAGGTTACTTAGCCTATATATATACTAATATATTTACTGAATATATACCGCGTAAAAATAGGACTATAAAGCGTTGTTTAACGCGAAAGCATCGGCGCGTCACCGCCGCCGCAACCGCCGCAACCGCCGCAACCGCCATCCCTAATACTATTACCACTAGAAACAATAGCCCGCCGTCGTCGGGTATAATCTCTTCTATTGCCGTTAAGCTACCTGCCTCCACTACTCCGCTCGCCGCCACGCTGCTTAGCCCCGCCACCCTCACATCATCCATCCTAACCACCGCCTCCGCCTCGCCCCTTCCTGCCACCACCGCCGCGACCTCCTCCTCTTCCTCCTTTACCTTCCCCTTTTCCAACTCAGGGGAGGAATAGGGGGTTTCGAAAATTATAATCCTTACTATTTCTTTACAGATGAAGACTTTATTACTCGTAGGGGACCCTTTACGCCGTAAACGCAGCTTAATGTAATTATGTTAGGGTATATATATATTAAGCCTTTCGTTTATAAGCTTTTAACTTCATTTTTTATAAATAAGGCGTATAAGGTGGATCTCTTTTGTCGCTTCGAACTCTGTATCGTTAAGGTACGCTGTAAAGACTTTTTAACGCGTTAAACGTTAAAACGACGTACGTAGGTCCGTAACTTTAGGCCGCTAATAGATATGCTTTACGTGTCGTATGTCGCGTTCGTGGCTGCGGGCAATTTTATTAGCGATTACTACGAAAACAGAGGCTATTAAGCTTGTCATTACTGTTACGAGCGGGTTGGAAATTCGTACGCCCCCGTTCTGGTGGTTATAGAGCTGTAATTCGAAGCCGTATTACGTGCCCGCCGGTTTTGAATAAGTTTTGACCGAATTTCTAAAATATCCTTTAGTAAAAATATACCGTTTAGGGTGATATAAAAACAAATCGTCGCAAATAATTAAAATAAGCCGATATTAATTAATAACAGGTGTTAATCGGCGAATTAAAAATATGGTAACCATCGTTGCCTCTTAAAAACGGGGCTTACCTATGTATTACACGGGCGAGTTTAACGGCGTTATCGTACGTTGTCGCAAAAAGGGTAATTTCTCCTATATACCTTTACCCATAAGTATAACCAACAAGGTATAGGGCTATATCCTTATTAACGTTAATGACGTCATTAGCGATAATAACGGTAATATTAATATAAAGGTGGAAAATAATGGGAAGGATGATAGAAACACGATAACGTTGTCCTCTCCCTTTCATAATGGATAAATAACCTTATGGTCGAGCCGGTATATCCGGTCATAATATAATACGTTATATAGTAATTCTATAAATTTTTATAAAAAAATGATTTAAAGTAATAAATGTAACATAAAACGTAAAATATAGAAGGTGATATACCAGAATTAATGTTATATTGTAAAATGAAATAAAAAGTAAAATAAAATCAGAAATCGGTATGAATAGTCATGTCTAACAAAAGTGAAATACGCGATCGGTGCAAATAATCCGTTTAAATAAAGGAAAAATCCACGATCGGTACGAATATACCGTTGAAACAAAGGCAAAACGTAAATCATTATAAATGGTGAAAAACAGGCCAATTAAAAGTAATGAAAAAGTGTTAAGTTAATTTATTAAGGTTGCAAAACCTTTTTGATAACCCTAATAAATAGTATATTTATTGATATTAGTGTTTTTAAGGCTTTGTTCGGCGTAGTTTTAGTTGTCGTATTTACTATGTTTAATTTTTCGTTTATTTACCCTATTTCCTCGATTTTACAGCGTTTATATAACTTATATAAAGTTATAATATTGATTATCAAACGTTTTTCGTTCGTAATACTCAATTGAACTAGGCATTTGTAAAGCGAAAAATTGTTTATATATAAGATAAAAGGGATAGGGCGTAAATTAAGGTTAAAATAGTTATTCGGACCGTTATTATTATAGTAATACCCGAATCGAAGCTTTTAACTATACCATAAATTCTGAAAGCCAGGAAGTTTTGCGTAACCCTTTTACATTTAGTAAAGCTATAGTAAATAATGTTTTCTCGAAGTGTAAAGACGTTTCAGATTGGTATTTCGTTGCCGAAAACTAGGACGAAACCGATTTGTAAATTATAATCGTTTTTATTAGCGAAAGAGCCGTTACTAAAAACAAACAGTTTCGTAATACTTAAATTTAATGGTACAAATTCTAAACCGCGTTTTAAATGATATATTTGTCATGAAAAACGTTTATTCACCATCGTATGTATATTGTTCGTTGGCTTGGTTTAACATTATACACCGATAAAAAAGTTAAACATTGCCTTTTGTTATATTGTAAAGATAAACTATCGCCGCGTATACGTTAACATTTGTATTATTCGGCTTATTTTACGTTATTCAAAGTAATGAAAGTAACTTTATCTCATTACTACTTTTACGTAATGTTCAAGATGCCGTTCTGAAAGGTAATCATAACATTATTAAAACCGATTACGTTATTTTTCATTAGAAACGTTTTAGGTTTGGATTTTAAGCCGGTTTTTAAAAGTTTTTTCTCTTTAAATTCAGAAAACGAGGAGTTATATAACATTAAGGTATCGTCCGTTTATATACTCGTCAATACAAAACCCATCGAACGGGCCGTTAATACTAATAAACACGGGTCAAAGGTAAAGTTAGTTATTTCGAATCGTTTCTTATAGTGTCTTCAATGGGTATTATACTCGCAATACCCGTTTAGGCTAAGCCGTAAAGTAGTTTTATAATATATAAAATCGTATCAGGTAGGTAATATCACCAGAGATTTTTAACAATATTAACGTAAATCTATCGTTTTAGCTAATTCTCGGATTAGGTATAAGTTTATATTATGTTTCGAAGTTTAACATATAGGCTATATAGATCATTAAGGAAGGTAATAAACGAAAAAATGAAGCGATAGACAACCCATTATAATGTAAATAATCAGGTTATAATATCCTTTTTACCTTTATCGTTATATCCCTTTAAAATTAAGGGTTTTATTTTCGTAAGTTTTTCTGGTTTTATCCTTAACTTCGTAGATGAGACAGGTTAAAAAGATTTTGAAAATACCGTAAACAGCTAAGTTAAACCGTTTGAAGAGAAATATATTTTAGTCGATAAGGGCGGAAATTTCCGTTTGGGTAAATTATACGAATAAGGTACCTAAGGTAGTAATGATACCTTCGCGATGAAGCTTTATATTAAACTCGCGGTTTGCCATTTCCTTTTGCGTAATAAAATAATTTATAGCAATGTCCCTAAATTGTTTTTAGGTTTTCGAGCTGAAAGAGCGTCCTCAGCGTCGAGGCTTTAACGGTTTTGGTACAAATAAGTCGCTTTTATTTGGCGTAGTCGGTTTGGATTTGCGTTTTAGGGATAAGGCTAAAACTAAATTCGATTTAAATTCGTCGTTTAATGTAACGTTTTATGATTTCAAACCGTCTCTTTTTATCTTTTTCTTATATTTTCGTACTATTATTTAAAGAAACGAACTTAATTCGTTTGGTAAATTAACGAGTATATTATATATTTCAAATCCGTTAATGTTGAAGTGATGATTCATCTAACCCTTTTTTTTAAATTAAAACCTCAAATTACAACAATATGTTTAATACGCTAGTTCTACATAGGCTGTTCCTTATAACCAACGCTTTGAATACATTATTCTTTGCTCGTAGTAAACGTAAAACCGACATATCTTTAGCTATAACATTTGCCTTTTACATTATGGATAATAATAGGGAAAATTTTATGTAAATCCCCGGGTAATCACCAAAGATAAAGAGCGTATGGATAAGTCCACTTAAGACAAAAGTGTTATTAATGGTGTTAACCTCTATCTAAAAGATAGATTCTTTAAAATTAACACATTTCAGTTTTTTTAATAATATTATATACTTCTTTTTCAATAGTTTATAAAATCGTTTACACTTTTCAATACTTCATAAGGATTTTAATAATATTTGCTTATATTTGTTACCGGTTATCCAGACTTTCGTACGTTATTCGGTGAAATTAAAGGACGTGTCAGCGTTATACGTAATCCAGTTTAAAGGCGCGAGGTAAACATTTAACTAATAGTTAACAAAAAAGTTCTAATCATTTATAGTAAAAGCGCTTCGTATAAATTTAATAACCTTAAATTATATAGCCGTATCGACGATATGGAAAACCAGTTAACTATTTATATATATAATATTAATAATCATTTCGTAGTTCAAGTTTATATCGTTTTAAAGGCGGAATTTAAACCGTCGTAAGGCCTATGAGTAAAGCTGGTATTTATAACAAAACTTTTCGATAGCCTCGAGTACATCCTTCCCTATATCTATATAGCTTACGGCTTAAAGCAAAATTAAAAGGCGTTTTGTAACTGGGTATCCGAATCGTCGGTATAAAGGTCATGATTTTGGCTAATTTAAGTAAATAGCTTTAATTATACATGCTTTTGAAAAAAATACAAATAACTGAACTTAAGTCAAAGCGATACGGATACGCTATTTAAGGCGTGGATGGGTTAATTGGTCGTAGTCCGAATTTTAATTCCGAGCTTATTTATATTAGTTAATAAAATTGAAAATAGAGTTTCAAAATTTATTACGTAAAATTCAATTGGTTAGAAACGCATATTTATAGAAACCGTTTAAAGCGATATTGTTTTACCTTTACTAAATAGAAACTTTCGGTATTTCCTTATCCGGTTTAACCAAAACTTCAGAAATTTAGCCGTAAGTGCGTCGAATTGTCGTTTTCCCGCCGTCGAAATTTAGGTTACGTTAATAATAGGTATAATTCCTTAAAGCCTGGTTTCGTATCTGTTAAAAAAAGTAAATCACGACGTTATATTACCTTTAAACACTTTGTTCACGTGATCCAAACTTGTATTATATAAAAAGGAGGTATTTTATAAGCCAACAAAAATACGTTGGACATTTTATCGTCGTAAGCTAATAAGTAGGTATAGTTTTATTTAAAGTCATTTTTTTCGAATATATCTTCGTAAAAGTATACGTAGAGTTCATTATTTGTATCTTTGTATTCAGCTACGTATATTATAAAATTAGCTTTTATCTGATCCTTAAAAGTAGACTCGGCCTAAGATTATTATTTAATCCGAATTTATTCGTGAATAGGGTGGTTTATAAATTATCAGCCGATTTTACCATATATGATATATCGCTTTTACAAATTTGTAAGGCTTTGTATATCTTTCCGCAAATATTACTGTGGTTTTAATATATTCTTCTTTTTTTCAAACAATTGTCTTTATCTTTTATCACCAGTATTTCCTCCTTAATACCTATACTTTAGGAGTTTGTTTTACCTCTGGTAAGCTTTAAATTTTCGATTTAAAACATACTAAAGTATTTCGACGAGGTTTACTTTAGTAATTTAAACGTTACCTTTAGTTTTATTTGTTACAAATACCAATCTGAAATTTAATTGTCGGCATATAAAGGTTTCGAATATTGTTTTTAAGTTTATATAAAAGGAATTTAAGTTTTTTCATTTATTTAAAAGGTATAAAGTTGAAATACGGGATTTGATAACAAACTTTAATCACTATTTAAATAAACAGTTCATCACCTTTATATTTTGGTCCGAAGGTTATTTAACATTTTTAAACTTTCGTTAATAAAACGGTGAAGATTTCCTATAGGTTTTTATTGACGTTTTCCTATTAGTTTTTTACGGATTCTCAGGTTATACCAATATAATTTCTATCGTAAAGTTCATAATTAATTTATGTATTAGAGTAGTATTTTAGGCGGTAATAATACTTTGTAAGTATATCTACTTATGTAAAGTAGTGTATATACTATTCCTTAACTTATTCGAAAAGTATATCGGATAAAATTACATAAAATTGGGATAGCTTAATATCTATTTTTACACGTATTAAACATTATTCGTATTTTATTATCAAGTATGTCGTATGATTTACCATTGTAGTTATTATACTTATCCTATAGCTTAACAAAATTAATTAATTTTATAAGGTTACTTTTATTCGTAGGAAAGCAATGTGGTGGGGAATCGCGGTAAGTGTTGTAGTTAATAGGCATTGGTTTGTACAGTACTTATTGGCGTTTTACGTCATTTATCATTTTTTTAAATCGGGTTATTTTCCGTGTCTCGACCGATTATCGTTTTTGGGGGCGGGTTATTCTTTGCGTTTCAGGAGATTTTTCTATAGCTAATCGGGTTGTTTTTAGCGTTTGAGCTGTATTTTTGTTCTCACGTTGGTTTAAAATCGCGTTCCAAGGGGGTTTCATATTCGACCCTCATTGTAAACAATCGTTACGGTATTTCCTTCTCTTTTATCGATTCCTTTAATTTTGTTTCCGCTTTTCGGCAAACGTTTAGCCTTACTAAACGCCGTATATTAACCTATAGTAGTTTCCTATAATCCTGGTTTATAACTTTAAGTAAACGTTTTTAAAGTTTCTTTTAGGTAATATCCATCTACAAACTTTCCTTTTCTTATTTTATCGTCCGTTTATTTCGGTATTTATATTAGTTGGGCCGTTACAAATAAGGCTTTTACGATACAACTATTATTTTTACCGGGTGTATTAATACTTTTTCTTTGTAATTATTTCCTTAAGATCCTTACAATTATATCATTTACTATTCGCCATATATCTAATAACTCATCTACAAAGTCTTTCCTAAAATCTTCGAATAAGTCGTATCTTTTAATTTTATTTTTATAATAGTTCAAAATAATGTTCGTAACGTAGGTATTTTCCGTATGAGGGTTTCAATCCTTTACCAAAACCTCGATTTTGTTATCCCAAAGGTTAAAATCCAAACGTTTAAAAATACTATTACGAAATAAAGTATATATAAAGAGGTACTTTATATATTAGTTATCTTTTACTAGGTCAGTTATTAGTAGAGTTATTATATCTTCGCATAAAATAGCTTTTATATAATTCAAAGTAGTTTAAAGTTTAAGGTTGGTAAGTCAATACAAAGTAAATAAGGTAATTAAATATTATGACACAAGCACGTTAGCGGGTTAGGAAACAGGCCAGCATACAGCTGAGCTACCGGTGAGCCTCAGTGAGCACCGGTGAGCCTCAGCACTAAAGATGGTATGAAGGCCATAGGATATAAGGACACGGCCATCACCACATAGATAGTATTTCCTTCATAGCTCTTCAGTTGTCAATCTAAGTATTCAGTCTCAGTATATTCTGAATAGCCTCACGGCTTTTGATCATTACTTGCACGGTTGCGATATTGTTCACTCAGCACCTCTGCTACCTTCTTGATAACATAAACCCTCTGACACCTTCTATATACTCACGGGTACTTAGTGTGATCATTACATTAAAGCGATCAAAACAATATTTACTAGTATTTACTAATATAAATGAATTTTAAACGATAAAAAGGGTATAATTACAAATTAATTGGGCGTTTTAAATGAGTTTTGTTAGTGTTTAGTAACGTCACGTAAGCTAAACGGCAAAGTAAAATTTAAACATTATAAAAATTAAATTTGAAATATATGGGGCGAATATAGGAAAGTGAATAGGGCAAAAGAAATATAATTATATAATCCGGTATTTAATGATCGGTACGGATTGGTATGTTATAATAAAACTTATTGAAGGAGTCGATTGATTTTTTAAATTGTAAACGATAATATCAAGGCGGTCGGTTTAGTTGTTTATATGTATCTGATTTTAGTAAGGCGATCGGTGTAAATTATCGAAAATCAGATAGGTCGCAGTAAAGGGTTCCGAAACTTAGTGGTTTTTAGTTTACGTAACCTAATACGTGATAATTCGCCTTTTAAAAGGGCCTAAATATTCGTTTAAAACATCAATGTAAGTTAAACGTTAACGAAACTGGGCTAATCTTTTCAAAGTTACTTTAGATCTTATAGTTTTGTAACGCTTCGGGTTTCTCGATGCTCCCGCGTAATTTCACACTTCCGTATAGTTTTTATAAGGCGTAGTATTAAAGAATAAGCAGTTAGAACCATTATAAAATCCCGTTATAGGTATTTAATATGTGTCTATTTCTTTTTTTCCTAGGTTATCTGTAGTCAATCGAATCGGATACTAATTAATGTCGGTAAGGTTTTAAGCCTATAATATTTACGTAAATATAAGGTTTTCAAAAAGAAGTTGAACTAATGAGTAATTGTAATATAAAGTAAAATAAGTCTGAGAAAAAGTATCCAGAGGTGTACGCTATAGGTGAGGGCTTATAAGTCCTTTACCCAGAGCGTATCACTCTGAAATACTCCTTTTAGGCCGATCCACGCATTGCCATCGGTCTGAAATAGCCATTCCAGACCAATCCATGCATGATGCACTTTGCGTCTTACAAGAGTGTAGCTTGCAGCGTAACACGTTATCGTGCACCCTGTAGGAGTGCACCCTACAATACAGTGCACTACTACTTAGCCTATATATACTATCTATAAAGATATATAGTAATATCCATATTTATTACCTATTAATGATATAATAATAATTCGTTAGGCTCTTCTTTTAATATTTTCTATTTCGTTTATCTTAACGATATTCTCATTTACTTTAATAGTACTTTCGACGATTATGTAACTAAGGTTAAATAAATCCTTAACGTTTTAAACGTCTTGAAACTTAACTTATTATTTCTAAATACGAATTTAATATTTAAAATATCAAGTACCTAGGATTCATTATCCAAGTTAACGTTGGTATACGTATAAACCTAAAAAAGCTACGCGTTATTCGTGAATAAACGGCTTTTACGACGGTTTCAGGAGTATAAAACTTTTTTAGTTTCGTAATTTTTTACCGTCATTTTATTTACGATCATTCTATAATTATGGGACTATTACTTCGGTTAACATATAAAAGTACCTTATTTCGTTAGGGGCTTAAGTAAAAAGCTACTTTCGAACGTTTTAAATTTAACTTTTTTTCGAACCCGTATTCGCTTAATAGGATTTTGATCGCAACATCTTTTTTGAAGCCGACTATTTTAGCTAGGTCTTAAAAGGTTACCTTCTTTAATTCGACAACTACAGTAACCTACACCTAGTAGCGTATTACTCCCGTCGTTTATTTCCTGCTAAATGTAACTATGACATTCACAACAAGGACTTATTCGAAATTATAAGCTGTTTAAAAGTATGAAATGCGAAGCTTCGGGCTACGGCGCATCTGTTTACGATCCTAACAGACCAAAAAAAAACTTGGAATACTTTATAACTATACGGCGGCTTTTCGAACGACAAGTTCTTTGGTTTAAACGGCTTTCGTAATTCCGTTTTCTGTTAATATATAGTACATTCGCAAATTATACGCGATCCAATACGTTGTTATAACGAAATTAAGATATTTTTAAAAGATTATCGGATTTATGTTATTTAGGCTAAAAACTTTAATTATTACATTCTAAATAATTTGTTTTCGAGTCTTTTCTATGTACGTACGTTTTCCGGTTCATTATTATCGGCGAACTAATATCGAAAAGTCGTAAAATTTTCATTAACGTCGACTTTCAAAGTTTTTGAGATATCGTTATTATACGTAATATTATTTACCTCCGACTAATACGTATGATACGTATAATTAACCGACATTTTCTAGCGGATATTTGTATTAACGATAACCTTATATTAAAGGTTTTAATTTAGGAATATTTGGTAAACAATAACAATGTTTTGCGGTTTCGCGATCGTATTTGAGTACTTATTTACGAACCTCCTATTACCGCGTTAATTCAAGTTACCTATAATTTACTCCTTACCGGCCACCTAGGCCGCGACGTTACTATTACTATTTTTCCAAGACGTATTTTCAACTAGGCTTATATCGTGTAATCCGTCGTTTTTATAGTAATTGCGACATTTATAGCAGTATAACCTATTGGAGACACCGTCGAAAAAGGCCCTTTAAATCCCTTTCAATTCTTGAGCGGCGTTAAAGGGAATCTTTTGTCGATTTTATGGTTAATTTACCTTAAAAACACGCTAGTAACTTACATTACATTATAATCATCACGGACCGCCCAAATAAAGTCGTTACCCTCGGAGGTTATAATTAATTACAAATGTTGAGGCTTATATAAAACAGGTTTTAAATTATTATTAGCGATTTTATAGTTTTCCGCATACGTTTATTAACAACTATAAATTAAATTAGACTAAAAGGTTTTAAAAACAACGTTACGATCTAACCGGGTTAAAATAACGTTTAAATATTGTTCTTTACCTCAAGACCGATGGCGCGACCAAATGCGTAAATCAGTAAATTCTTATATATTTATATTTATTTCTCGTTTATATGTAATTCGACTAAATTCGTTTGTTACCCAGTTATTAGTTGGTATTAAATAATTAGGATGTAACTATTATTAATATTAACCCGTTTTTCATAACCTATAGCTATTACGTCGATTTTATATAACTGGTATAACATTTCTTCTTTTCGACCACAATATTACACGTAAAAGCTAAAACCTTTATTTAACGGATCCGCGAAGTTACAGAATTCGTATAAGCCGTAATAATGGCTACGTAATTACGTAGAAAAAAGCCGCTAATAAGCGGCGCTTTCTTTTAAAACGCTTTCTAATTGGCAACAACATTTAACTTTTTTTAAAAAAGACTATAAACTAAACGATTTTTTTTTACAAAAAATAAATTTTACTATAAATACCAAATAACGAGTGTAATCGACTTTTATGTTATTAAACTTAATATACTGAGCGGAAAGAATCCACAGTTTCATATAAATTAACTCGTATGAGCCGTTTTGAATCCGTTTCCAAACTAATAAACTCGAAAACCATTTAAATATATCCTCAAAATTCTGGTTTAAGTCTTTACCTAATAACGTTTTGTCTGTTTTACTAAATTAGCTTAATTTGGCATTTATACAACCTAGTTTAGCATTAATACGTTCTGAAAATCCAATAAGTTTTTATATCGCTTTTAATAACGTTTCCTAAATATTCGTTAACGACGTTCTTTACATTTTTACCTGGTTACGAAAAAAAAATTAAACATTATGTTCCTTATTTATTATTTATACGGCCCGTAAACCCCCAAAACGCACGGGAGTAGGGGGGATAAAACCTGCCCCGCCTTAGATGTTAACCTTACGTTACGTAACACGACGTACTTTTATAGCCTTTTTTATGGTAATTACCTAAGTTTATACGTTTTTTAATTATCAATATTTATGGAACGGCTTATAAAACGTGGACTTACTTCGATCCTAAAAGTTGAGCGTCAAATACGTTTTAAATACTTCTTTAAAATCCTTATGAATATCGGGATTAAAATTTAACAACGTATAAGTATAACCAAAAACACGACTTATAGCTTTAACGGAATAAAAGTGATACCGAATACCAGTATTTAGCCGCTTATTAATAGTTTCCTTATAACTATTAGAACTACTTACTATTATTTTTTTGTTAAATTCTTTTAGGTTATACTCTATTTTGTAAATATATTCGAAATACGTTTATTTTTTAATCCTATCGGAGTATATATTAATATCCCGTAATGTAAGGAACTTTATACTCGTTAACAAGGACTAAGTAGCTTAGAATATGTAATACACATCTCCAATAACTTTATCTACTTTAACAACGAGTTGGGGATTTATCGTAACGGTATAAGAAGCTATAGGGCTAAGATGATGATGGTAATAATTACAAGACTGAAAGTACTGACAATATACGAAAAGGTTAAAGATTGAAAAACGAAGGAAGTTTTTTTTTTTTTTTTTTTTTTTTTTTTTTTTTTTTTTTTTTTTTTTTTTTTTT
>JASMMZ010000003.1:36779584-36864684 GCA_038502455.1 Anisogramma anomala | reverse complement strand
TTGGGGATAATGTTATAGGCTAGTGCCTGGCTAGTATTACCAGTGATCCAAGCCTGGTAGTTTTATACGCTCCTGCAATGCTCTAAAGTAGGGAGGAAGCTGCTTATAGATACGCTTCCACACGTCATATGACTGGGGAGGGGGTTGCACCATCTTAGCTCCATAGATACTCCCTAGTAGAGACTTCTCTTTCATTCTTCTTCATCGAGGTTTATAGACAGAATCCGACCACCTTGAGCGACAGCTCCGGCCTTAGTCCCTTTATAAAGACCTCTATCGCCGTTATAACGATGAAGACCCGGGCCCTATATACCTTTTTACTATTTAAGACAGGTATGCGAAACAAGTCTTTTTAAGGGATTATGCTAAATACAGGGGCAATACAGTATTTAATAAAAGGTTATTCGTAATACGTTGCGTTACAAAGGGATACGGATACTGTTATAGAACTTAACCACACAGATAATGGCAAAGATAAGGTTAGCTTTGGCCCTGGAAGAGAGCTATCTTTACTGGAATCGACAACGGTAAAGACTATTGTTAGCCGTATTGTTTTCCACATCCTGGAATCCCCTACCCCCTTTCTCCTTTACCTAAAAGACATGAAAAACCTCGGCATTAACGTTAATGTTCAAACTAATAAACTAATACAAGTCAAAGCCTACAAGAGGTTTCCACTTGGCCTTAAGCAGGGTATCTTTAGTTCCATCCTTGAGGACCAGAGGCAAAGTTATTAAATCTGATGAAAGCAAAAATTCGTCAACTACATTGTAGGTTTAACCACTCTGCAACTGACAAGCTTTATAAGTTTTTAAAGGCAGCTAGCCACGAATATGTGGATTTGCTAGCACTAGAGGCAGTTAAGCACCTTTGCCACCACTGCCAAATACACTCTCAAGCCCCCTTCAGGTTTAAGTTCACGCTGAAGGAAGATCAAGACTTCAACTCGGAAGTCTTCGTGGACGTGTTTTACCTGGACGGCAAGCCAGTACTACACGTTTTGGACTCTGCCACGGCTTTTCACGGCGCCAGGTTCCTTAAGACCATCACGGCGAAAGAAACATGGAAGGCACTACGCAATTTTTAGATTGAGGAGGGATTTCAGAGGCTGCCACCAATTGATGGCAAGCCACGCTGGCATGAAGGCACAAAACAAAAAGCCGCCAGTGTTGGAATAGAAGTCAAGTGCAGTAAAGTCAAGTCAACTTTACCTGCAGTAAGGTTGATTGTACGTACTGCAAATTGACTGCAGTTTGTGGGATTTGAATACACTGCACTGCAAGTGCAGTGCAGTAGGTGCCCACTTCAAAGTGTGGCACAAGCCAAAGCGTTTGGCCATACAAATTAGTGTGCAAACCGGCTAGCAGTCTGCCAAACTTAGAACTTACACACATCAATCAACAATATCAACGCAGCACCAGTTACTTCGACCACAGTGATTCGAATCGACTATATTGCAACGATAAAAGCCTACCAACAGAAACGCTAATATTATACCTGAATTTCGAAAATGTAATAATCGAATTAACTTTCTTTTAAACCTTTGTATTAAAGTCTCGTTTATAATATAATAATAATAATAATTAAAATCGACTTAAGTATTGAAAAAGTAAACATTATTGAAAAGTATAAGGATAAATAATAATTTATTGTTTCTATTTTTTAATTAAACTAAATTCTCTTTTATTCGATTTTATAACTATATTGTTAAAGTTATATAAACCTTAAACGAAATTATATCCAGGAATCAAACTTCTTCTGTCGTCGTTAATAGAAAACTTTCATTTACCTATTCAACTTAGATCTCATATAACTATATCAGAGGTAATACCGAGCGGAGTTTATAATTACATTGGTCATAATCCGTCGAACTACAATGTAAGTAACGCCTCGTAACAAGCCTGATTCAGCGTTTTTTCGCCATTATTTACGTCACCTTACGTTTTTAATCTTAAACGTACATCGAATGGATTTATTAAGATAACCGGTTGCTATTATTAGGACCCTTCAACGAGGATACCTTAAAAGCATAAATTCTCATCATAATTATATTTTCATTTGGCCGTTATACATATACAAATCCTGTTAATTAATGATTAAAGCGTTATTTCATATTTAAAAACTCCAATTCATTGGTAAACTCGCAGTATATCGTTAGGTCTACGATATGGTTTACCCGATTTACGTTTACCATAATAAATTTTGTTGTAAATACATAGGGATACATAAAACTATAAGTAATAATACTTTACAGTTAAAAGAAAATTTAATCCGCTCTATTAAGCTACTAATATTTCGAACCTCAGCAAATAGTGCCTATAGATCTTTATCATTCATAAATAATTCCTTTAATTCGACTAAGGTTTTATCCGCGCGATAAAGGTTATCAAAAATAGCTTTAATATAGTCGATAAATTTGCTTATATCGTATATATCTTTATATCCACCGGCTTTGTAATACGTAGTAATAGCTTACTTTACCGCTGCCATATAATAACTCTATAAGTAAAGAAACGTATACCAACCTTTTCCAATTTTCATCTTATCCGCTTTTAATATAAATTCAATCGTAAAATGTTTAGTACGTCGCTACCTACGTAGAAATAGATCCGTCGAATCGAGGTTGGGTATATTGCTTTCGCCTACCTTAACACGGTAAAAAGCTAATCCAAATTACTGTTAAGTTGGCCTCAAATTACTAAATTTTAATTATAACTTAAGCGAAGTGAAATATAAGGTTAATAATATAAGTCGATTAACCCGGTTATTATAATTACTTTATAGCCGACGCGATATAACCCGTAAAATTTTACAAACTGTAAAAGGATTGAAGCCGGAGCCATCGCTCAAGGTAATCGGATTCTGTCTATAAACCTCGATAAAGAAGGGGAAAAGAAGTCCCTGTTAGGGAGCGGCTATGAAGCTAAGATGGTGCAGCCCGCTCCCAGTCACGTGACGTGTAGAAGCGTGTCCCTAAGCAGCTTCCTCCCTGCTTTAGAGCATCATAGGAATGTGTAGAACTACTATGGTTAGATCATTAGTAATACTAGCCAGGTAATAGCCTGTAATATCACTTCCAAAGACATCCCCCCCCCTCTCTTTTTCTGTTTTTTTTTACATGGCGCTGCAAGTACAAAGAAAGTAAACGCGTCTTTGTGAACGTCGCGTGTTTGTGTGAAAGGTACTAGGCCGAACGTCATATAAAAGGCACCTTAGCGTTCCCTCTCTTATAAATAGTCCCTAAACTTCCATTCTTTTTTTTAAAAAAAGCTTTCTTTAATTTTTAATCTTTAACTTTTTCATATAATATTAGTAATTTTATCCTTTAATATAATATTATCATATAGTATTAGTATTTTTAATTCATAGTCTCTATCTTTGTCGTACTCTTAACCTTATAATACTTTATATCGTTACGATAAATTCTCAACTCGTTGTTAAAGTAGATAAAGTTATTAAAAATGTAGGTTATATACTTTGAAGCTGTTTCGTCTTTATTAACGAGTATAAAGTTCGCTGCATTACGAGTAATCAATATGTACCTCGATAAAACTCGAAAATAAACGTGTTTCGAATATATTTATAAAATAGCGTATGACCTCAGGAAATTTAGCTAAAAAAACTAAGGGTAAATAATACTCATAGCTACGAAAGGGTTGTTAATAAACGGCTATATATTGGCGTTCGATTCTGCCTTTATTCCGTTAGGGTTATAGGCTGTAATTCTAATTATACTTACACATCGCTAAATTTGAATCCCAATATAAATAAGGCCGTTAAAAAGTTGTTTAAAGCGTATTTGGTGTTTGACCTTTAGAACCAAGGTAAATTTATGTTTTTATAAGCCGCTTTATAAGTATTAATGAGCGGTTAAAAAGCATATAAACTTAGGTAATCGCTGTAAAGAAGGTTATAATAGTATGTCTCGTTACATAAAGTAAGGTCTATATTTAAGGTAGGAGGGTTTTGTCTCCACCACTCCCGTGCATTTTGAGGGCCTACGGGCTATGTAGCTAATGAATGAAAAACGTAATTTTTAAGTAAGTTTCTCGTAATAAGGTAAAAATATGAAAAATACGGTTCAAAAGTAATTAAAAAGCGTTTTTAAAAGCGATATAAAAGCCTATTAAGGTTTCGAAGCGTATAAATATTAAAATGAATTGTATAAATGTGGAATTAGGCTAGTTTATTGAAATAAGAAAAAAAAAACTACTAAGTAAGCACTTAAAACAGGATTTCGAGGATATACTTAAGTAAACACGGTCGTAATTATTCGTTTTTCATCTTCATTAATATTAATAAGTTGAAGTAATACCTGTTCGTTAGCAGCTTATACGTTATTTCATTTCGTAGAGTAAATTATAAAATTAAGCCTGTTTGCCGGTTAAACGTAAGGGTTTATCGTTATATTTAACTGGTTTATAACGTGATTCTAAGGTATTAAATACCATTATTAGAAAATTTTAAAAGCGGCGTTTACGTTAGGTATATATAACCTCTTTATTGAACTAAAACCTGTCGTTTCGGTTAGTTATGAAGTCGGGTACATTCGACTTAGGATTTATTACAGGTTTGTAATATACTTACAACAAAGGATTTTGGTTTTACCTCGTCGTCGTCGCCTTTAATAATGATAAATTACGGTTAAAGGTTTAGAATTTATTAGCTTAAAAGCGGATTCGAAGCGGCTTATATAAGTTAATTTATGTAAAATCGGGGGTGCTTCCCACCCGGTATATAAAGTTTAATAACGTAAGAGTCAATTACACGCGTTACTCGGTACTTATTATAAAGCTAATTTAACTTTTGGGAAAATTTATTTAACCTATAGTTTTTTTTAAAAAAAAGTCAAACGTTGTTACCGACTCGAAAACTTTTCAAGGGGAAGCATCGCTTATTAACGGATTTTTTTATATACTATTACGTAGCCGTTATTATAACTTATACAAATTCCGTAACTTTGCGGATCCATTAAATAAAGTTTTTATCCTTTACACGTAATGTTGTAACCGAAACTATAAAATATTATACCGATTATATAGAATCGACATAATAATTATAGATTATAAAAAACGGGTTAATATTAATAATCATCGTATTCTTATTATTCAGTACCAATATATAACTGGATAATAAACATCTTTAGTTGAGTTAGATATAAACGACGAAGAAACGTAGGTATATAAAAACTTTTTAATTTACGAGTTCGGTTACGTTATTTGTTTCGGGGTAATAAGTAATATTTAAAGAATATTTTACCCAAATTAGGTTATAAAGTCGTTTTTAAAACCTATTAGTCTAATTTAAATTAGAGGTGTTAATAAACGTATGAAGAAACCTATAAAATCGCTAATAGTAATTTGAAAATCGCTTCGTGTAAGCTTCGACGTTTATAATAGTTATAATTTTAAAGGTAACGGTTTTACTTAAACGGTTTTTAATAACTATAAGGTGACCTAGGTCGTTAGCGTATTCCTAGGGCAAGTTCATTATAAAGTCGATAGAAAATTCGTTTTAAAACCGTTCGAAAATCGGAAGGGGTTTGAAAAGTCTTTTTCGACGGTGTCTTTAATAAGTTACCCGGTTATGAATGTCTTAATTAAATTTAAAACGGCGGATCGTACGATATAAGCCGGGTGAAAAATACGTTTTTTTAAAAAAACCATAATATTGTCGTGGTTTATGTAACCGGTAAAAAGTAAATTATAGGTAACTTGAAGTAATGTGGTAGTAAGCGGTTCGTAAATATGTATTTGAATATGGTCGCGAAACCGTAAAACTTTATTATAGTTTACCAAATATTTCAAAATTGAAACCTTTAATATACGGTTGTCGTCGGTACTAATATCCGTTAGGAAATATCGATCGCTTATACGTACCGTACGTATTAGTCGGGGGTAGGTAATATTACGTATGATAAAGGTATCTTTATAACGTTAAAGATCGGCATTAGTAAAAAGTTTACGGCTTTTCGAAATTAATTCGCCGGTGATAGTTAACCGGAAGATATACGTACGCGAAAACAGCTCGGAGGCGGACTATTCGGGATAGAACAATGAAAATTTTCGATTTAAATAACGTAAATCCGAAAGATCTTTAAAAATATATTAGTTTCGTTGTAATAACGTATTGGATCACGTATAATTTGTTACTTTATTAAATACTAATCGAAAACGGAATTACAAAAGGCGTTTGAATTAATAGACTTTTTGTTCAGAAAGTCGCCGTATATTTATAAAATCTTTTAAGTTTTTATAATCCGTTAAAATCGTAAACAGGCTTATCGTGTCCCAGAACTTCGCTTTTTATACGTTTAAATAATTCATGATTCCAAATAGCTCCTTATTGTAGATTTAGTAATTGTATTTAGCGGGAAATAGTCAACGGAAGTAATACGTTATTAGACGTAGGTTAACGTAGTCGTCTAGTTGGAAAAGGCAACCTTTTAAAGCCTAGCTAATATAGTTGACTTTTAAAAAGTTATCGCGGTCAGGATTTTATTAAACGAATATAGGTTAAAAAAAAAAGCTAAATTTAAACCGTTCGAAAGTAACCTTTTCCATAAACCCCTAACAAAATAAGTTACCTTTATAAATTAGCCGAATCAATATTCTAATCATCGTCGAATGGTCGTAAATAAAATAACGGTAAAAATTTGTAAAATTGAAGAAGCTTCGTATTTTTAAAACCGATAAAAAAACCGCCTATTTCCAGATAAAACGTAGCCTTTTTGGGTTTATACGTATACCGACGTTAATTTCTATAACATGTCCTAAATATTTAATTTTGTAAATACAGAATTCGTATTTGAATATATTGAAGGTAAGTTCCACAACGTTTAAAGTATTGAGGATTTATTTAACTTTAATTACATGGTTATCAAATATACCGTTAAATCAAACCAGGATACCATCCACGTAATCGAAATAAAAAATATCAAAGAAGGGAGTAACATATTATTAATATATCGTTAAAAGGTAATAAGGGCGTGAAAAGGCTGAAAGGGGTAATAGGTTATTCGAAAAATCCAAAACATATACGAAATATAGTTTTTTATTCGTTTTCCTTTTTAATAAAGAGAAACGGGTAACAATATACCTTTATAATAGTATTAAGCCGACGATAAAGAAGATAAAACCGTAAACCTTTTTTAGGTTTTTTAACGAAAAGTATTAAGGAGCCAGTTAAAAAGTCATTTATTCGAATATAACCTTAATTAAGTAGCTTGATTAACGTTTTATGTAATATAAAATGCTTTTTTCTCGATGTACAGTATAAAAAACTTTCTAGGACTTTTAAAGGTTAGCTTTAATTATTAATATAAAGGACGATTTTATAATTCTTTTTAAAGTGGAAAAGAAGCAGTTTATCCTTAAGGGCTTTATCTAATAAAAGGGTGAATTTTTTAAGGTCGGTGAGGAGTTTATTGTAAACGAAAACGAGTAATTTCGGGGCGAGTATTTTATTAATATCTTCGAAGGAGACGGTAACAAATTATGTAGTAACGGCTCGGTTTTTACGGACCTATCGTAAAATAGCGTAAAATATAGTGACGCTAACCTTTTTCGACGTTTTCTAAATGGACTTAAATCCCCGCTTTTCAACGCTATAATTATTAACTGATTTCAAAAGTAATATATATTTCGTAACGTTGTAAGTAACTTATTAGTATTCTATTTAAAGTTTATTTGAAATAACCTTATATTATAAAGAAAATAAAATATCAGTTTATATTTGGTAACAGCATTCATCGAAGTTAATATGTGAAAATATTATAAAAGAAATAAGTCGTAGGGGAAAATCAGATATATAATATATAACTTCCCCGAATTATCGTAAAGAAATAAGAAACACGATAACTTTAAACGATCGGTAAACGCTTTATTTATAACGTTATAATATTAATGATTTATATCTATTAAAATGTAAATAAGAAGAATAAAATTCTAAAGTAAATTTATTATAAAGGGAAAGTTATTTAAAAGGTGGGACAGATTTATCGAGTCGAATTAAAGTTTTATTAATTCCTGTACACGATTATATATAAAAGTTACGCTTTTATTTTTCGAAGTTGATAAAATCCTCAAATAAAATAAGAAAGATTTTTATAACAGCCTTAACGTTAAAGCAGTTCGGGTATTATATCAGGTCCTATGGGTAGATATGGATACGATAACTGTTTGTGCCGTAAAGTAAGTATAACTCGAGGTTTTTACGACGCGAAAGTTTCGAATAATTAATTTAGGTGACTCGTGGTTTAAAAGCGACTCGAAAGGTATTTACGCTAATTATAATAATATCGCCTTAATTATCCCGAACGGGCGCATTACCGCCGTTATTTTTACCATAGAAAACGCTCCCGATAACAATAGTATTGGTACCGTTGTAACGAATGCAGAGATTATAGAAGCGTCCGTTAATAAATTAAACGCTAACTACTTATTTATTTTAATCCGCAGGTATATGTAATGGGAATAACGTATTAATAAGTATATTATTGATATTTCCTTTAAAAAAAAGAAAATTTAGCGGTGTATTTCCAGTTTATATCGCCAGCTTTCGTAAATAAGGCTTTTTAAACGTTTAAAAAACGTAAAATCATTTACAAGTTTTTTATTTTGTATTTGTAAGTCGAATAAAAACTATTTCAATCGAGTTAAAGTCGTAATAATAGGCGCTAAACATAATTATAAAGGCGTTAGAATTTTTAATGCCGTGATTACCTTCGAGGGTATAATAACTTTTTATAACAGTTTTCAGGAAGTCCTTTAAGTACTTGAAAATGATGTAAAAGTAATTTTTAATGCCGATAAATTTATAGTTTTAACGTAATTTATATATTATCCCAACATTTTATATAAAAATTCGTAATTTAATACCAGAAAATTTAACTAATTAGTTAAAAGGTTTACATTTATGTTGTTAACACCCATCGAAAAAGGCGTTAATATCGTAGTCGAAATTAAAGGAATTTAAATCGTTATTTTTGGTAGGCCTTAGATGCTGCAACGTTGTCAATTCGATTGGTCTTCGAAGTAACAGTAGTATTGCGTGGTCAGATAGTGGATGTATTGTTCTAGGTTTGACAGACCGCTAGCTGGTCTGCACTGTAATTTGTATGACCAATTACTTAGCCCATGCCCTAGAGTGAAGTGTAGCGTACTGTACTCGACTTACACCCAATGCGGTAAGTCTTTACAAGGCAATACACTTATAGTACAGTTAACTTTACTGTAAATAAAGTTGACCTACTATATTGCATATAATATTATTTCAATACTGGCGGCTTTTTAGTTTATGTGCGTACGCTAATGTGGCTAACAAATTCTTTCCAGTTACTATTGAATTGCTTCCTTGTTAACTGGCTAGATCTCTGTCAATTCCAGTTGACTTTCACATTGAATTGTACATAGATTAACCCCATTTAACCTTAATTACTCCATTGATCCGAGGTCCGAGTTTATTAACTCCTACAAAAAGTTTTTCCGTTACAGATATTTATAAGGCTTTACTTTAACTGTACCAGTTAAATATATTACTTTTATCAATCCCCTGGCAATCTTCTAGTTTGTTAGCACATCCCTGTTTGTCGTTACATGATTCAGACTTTCCGAGCGGCTTATTTACGTAGCTCTCGATACCTATGGTTATCTTGTTGCTGTTCACAAACCTTTTTAGTGCTTTATTTGGCGTGGCCTTCCTCATGGCGTTTGTAGAATTATCTTTGTCATCGATTTATCGGAACTTTTTAATCTCACTCCCTTCATAGACTTTACGAAGTACTATTACGTCGATTATTAGGCGTTTTTCGCTAGTGGTTCCGAGCTTTAATAGGCATTCGAAAAAGTTTTTCAAATCGATACAGATTACCACCGTAATAGGAGAAATTCGTAACTGCCTGGTAATGTGGTTAATGATCTCCTATAATGTTATACCTACGTTAAATCCCGCTATTATGCCGTAGACCTCCGAAGCCAATACGCTTTTTATAATCCTCTTTTACTTGACGGAGGTTTAGTAAATTAAGTTACCGGTAATACTAAACTAATCTTCCTGTTTATCTTTATTGACAAGGATTATTAGGAAGCCGATCTGTAAAGATAAGTTGGTGTTATTTACAAAGGACCCGTCCGTAAAAATTATTAACTTGGCCTTTAAAAGGTCGATTAATACCATATTTATTTCGCGGTTTAGGTTTCGTATTTGTTACTCCAACCTTTTATTTAGTTGATTAAAGTCTTTATCCGTTGTTATTTATATTTGTTTCGTAATAAATAAATTGTATAAAGTTTTCGGTTAGCATAGAGTGGCAATATAGTTACCTCGTGTACGCTATTCTAAGTACTGTTAAGCCCTGGCCTCGTTAATTTTATCGATTGTAGTAAAAATAACGCCTTAACCCTTTTAACGAAAGCTTAGGTCGGTATTAATACCAAGTATACGGATTACCGATTTATTAAAGTCAAATTGATTGTTTTTCATTAACGTCGTTACCGGCTTACAATTTTAAAACTTTGAGTTTTCGATCGCTTACTGTTTCTGTAACACAAAATTAGCCGTTTCAACGAAAAGGGTATCATTAGTTTACATGCCTATTATGCCGAAGTCTTTTTTTTACGTTATTAACAAGTACGAATCGTATATTGAAGACTTTATCGTTAGTCGGAATTTAAAGTACGACTAATAGGTTAAGAACCAGTAAACGCCTGCCTTAACCAATTTATATAGTGGTTTAATATACCGTATTACAGTTTTTAATGGATAAATGACATAAAGTTCCTGTAATAGCTTTAATAGTATAATCCATCATAGATCTATTGTTAATTATATATATGCTTACATAATATTACGGTTATTGAATGTAAACTTATCCTTAGTCCCAATTAGTAAACCTTCTATTAGGGCAATTACTAAGCGTTGGCTGATTTTTTAAATCATTGGCGATTACGTGAGGATTTAGTCTTTGCTTTTATCACCGTATCCTTAAACGATTAGCTGTGACTTTTTATACAGCTACCTCGTGGTTTTACCCTTGATCTCGTGGATAATTTTCGATTTAAAGATCGTGATATTCGGGTTTTCAAGGTTAAAGTTAGCTTTCTATACAAATTGTGTTATACCTCAGGTTAATAGGCCGTTAATTTCGACTTTTTCGTTTTCTTTAAAAGGTTTACTGAAAGCTTCAATAATCCCTTATACTTTAAGTTTCAATGCCAAATTTTCGTTATCATTTTTTTACCCAAGAATATTATAAATATAGCCCAATGTGTATTCCTCCTCTTTTATATCCCTTTTTTTCGGGAGTTGTCCGCGTCAGCAACGCTTTATCAACTTATTAACAACAGATAGAAGGGGGTCGTATTAACTTGGTTGTTTTACTTATAAAGCTTAAGGGTCTTTATCGTTAATAGCCTTAATATAAGGCTTAGTTTAGGTAATCCAGAAAGATACAGGGTCGTTAGTAGTTTTAACAATTACTTTAAAGTTTACGATATTTAATATCTTATACGGCCCCTTTTATTTGCCCAGCTTTCATCACGTAAGGATTTTACTTTATAGTGGCAAAGTAAATAAATTAATTGTTATAAGCTCGTTTTTGATATTAAGGGCATCATTGATTTAGCGGCGTATCGATTCCCTTCGCAATTTCTTTAAAGCTTTGTGGTAAGCCATAACATATTTTTAAGTATTTGTCGAGGGCGAAGATTTACTTGTTAAACGTGGGTACGCTTTAAAGACTAATAGCGTTAGAACCAGGCTGTTAGAGCTTATGGTGTTATTGAGGCCTTTTACTGCCATTTGTAGGCGTGCCTCCAAATTCGTAAAGTTTTCAATTTCCAACGTAAGGATACCACATACTTGGCGAAGTAGGGCGTATGCGTTTTTAACCTTTTTAGTATTCCAATAGGCTTTTACAGGTATTTATTTACATTAAATACCCATTATTTTAATATATTTTTAAAACTTCACCGCCGTAAAGACAATAACGGTATTGTGAACGACGACGTTAGGTGAACCTTGGTACGTGTTAATTTACAATATCCTTAACATTTCCTACGTATTTTTCACCAAAAAGAACTTCAAAATCTTGGCTTCGTAAAAAAAAGTTATAAAGTTAACAACGTATAAAATAGGTTAATTATTTAAGTAAAACACATTAATAAAAAATATAATTAAAGTTTTTATCGTCTTTTAGTGTAAAGTTAAATCTTTAGGGGGTTTAGACTTACGTTTAGCAGTAATGGCAAAGCTTTTTAATGGATTTTAGGGTAAAGTATTTCATATCATTATTCTTTACAGACTTCAACATTTTACATAGTCTGTTAACAACTAGGTGCTTAAAACGCCGGTATATTCAACGTATTTCCCGCTTTATCAGGTTTAACATTATTACTTCCGGACTTTAAAGATAAAATTATGAATGCCCTTACTTAAAGGCGAGTGAAAACCTTTAGCTGTTTTTAACTAGCTTGTTTACGTTAATGTTCACGTTGATTTCGAGAGTTTTTATGTCTTTGATATGAAGTAAAAAAAGGGTAGGGGACTTAAGGATACAAAATATTATTACTTTTACAACAGTTTAAATTACCATTATCCCTAGTAACGATAGTTGTTCGCTTGGGCTAAAGTCAACTTTAGCTTTGATAACATCGTAACAATTAATCTCTATGATTATAGTGTTTTTCCTTCGTAATACTATATACTACGAATAATCTTCTATTAAGTACCTTGTCATCCTAATATTTGATATAATACCTTAAAAAGTATAATCTGTATAACGATTACAGAGGTTAAAGGTATATAAGGGATTAAGGGTGTAGTTAGGGTAAAGGTAAGTTTTTTTATCATTTAAACGGTACAAAAAAGTATGGTCAGCTAATTATTGGGCTACCGTACCAAAAGCAGTATTTATATACCATTTAATCTATTTAAGAGCATTGATAACGTTGATTGGTTTGTTGCCTTTAACATTTACCACTTTCTCTAAATAATCTTATTTCGAAGTAGTAAGGTATTAAACGTGGTACGTTACCTTCCTATTATTATGTTTGGTGGGGGGTGCCGAATTAAATAGCAACCGGCTTTAATATAAATTTAATATCTCTTACCACTATTACGACTATAGTATTTGCGGTTAACTAGTCCGTTTAAATCTTATTAACGTTAAGATAAATATTACGTTTAGTTTGAGGCCGAGGTTAATAGGCCTATACTCAAATGTTATAGGTGTCCAGATTTACGGTCGACATAATTGACTACCGTAGGGTTTTACTTATTTACGTTAAGGAAGTTACCGACTTAGGAATATATACCGAGAGAATTTGGTATACGTGCTATTAAGGTAGTAAGCGAGAAGCGTAGCTAACTAAAAAAGCATTTATAGGTGGTATTTAGGCGTTATAAGGTGTATTCGAATTTACTAACACCCGTAACAGCTGCCCGTATCTATTCACGAAGTGTGACTTTACTAATGTGGGCTTTCCTCATTGCATTTTAACATATTATCAGTTTTTCGAGCATTTAATTAAAAACATCTATCAGTGATTTCTCCTTTTTTTTTAATATTATTGTAGTTTACCGCGTAATAGCTTAATCTGTATAGTATTACGCGAGGTGGACATCGTATTCGAAGTAGCCTTTTATATTATTATAAATCTAGCGAAACGTTTTATTGTTAATCAAAAAGGTTAGGTAGTAATTCTTGGAGTAACCTATAAGGATTCTGTGGAATAGTATGTGAAAACCAAAAGATAAGATCTTTATTTACTTATATATATTTAGAAAAGGTAATATCTTAGTATCGAAAAGGTTATAAGGCTTCCCATTATACTTTTTTGTATCATCTTAGATCTTAGAGAAGTCCGTTATTAACTTTTAGTTCATGTTAATCATTTTAACAGGTTTTAGGGGAAGGTCGCGATAGTTATTTTAGGCTTGGTTAGTATTTTTTAGCGGTTTAAATTTTGAAGGTTTCGAAGCTCAGTGTTAAAGGTAATTGCCAGTCGTTCAACCCAAAAAGTAAAGTTTTGTAATAGGACTTATAGTAGGTTCGCGCGCGTAAATATATTTAAAAGAAAACCGGTTTTAAATATCTTAACGATGGATTTGCTAAAGGACGATTTGTACTTAAAGGTTTTGAAAATCCTATCGATCTTATTTAATTAACTGGTGTAAAGCGTTAACATCAATACTTCTAAACACGTTGGCAACTTCTGCTTCACGCTTTTTGCCACCACTAAGAGCATATTTTGTGTTATTATGTAATGGTACTAAATTACCAAGTAAATTAACAGATTCCTTATTATTAACGCATAAAAAGGTTTAATTAAACTAAAGGTAGTTTAAGAATCCTCTAGAATATATATATGGGCGTTAGGATCCCTTAACGTATTTTCTTTTTTCTTAATAGTTTTAAAGATTATGGTTTTAAAGGCGTTTTTAAAGCTGGGTTAAGTCGATAAGTTTTTACGTCAACTTTATAATACCTTTTAATGGTATGTAAACTCTTTATCATTTAAATTCGGCTTTAACCTTTAACTTAACCCTTTTTTAAATTAAGTTCTACATATTAATAGTTAAGTCGTTGAAAAGGTTACGAAAGTTGTTAAAAACGTAGTTAGGGTCTTTAGTGTTATTGTATTCGACGATATAGTAACTGATGAAATTGGTAAGGTATTTTTCCGTTGATTTTTTGTTAACATCTAACGCCTAAAGGTTTTCGTCGTAAAATTTAGTAAAGGTAATTTCGAGAGCGTTAATTCCCTTTTGAATTTCTAGAATAGATGCTATTTTAAGGTTTAAGGCGATATAGAACTTGGTGGAGCGTGTATGGTAAGAGACTTAGTAATTTTGACGTGAAGTCGCGTAGAAACTTGGCGACTTGGCGACTTGACGTAAGGTTGCACGACGTGACTTTTTCGGCGTGACTTGATGTTTCGCTTAAAGCAGCAAATTTTACGATTAAAATGGCTTAGGGAGTGAAAAGAGTAAAGTAAGGGTAAAGGTTTGATGTGGAGGGTAAGGTCGAAGGTTATTGGTAATAGTAAAGATCGAAAGTTGTTTATTGTAGTTATTTGGCATAAGGACTTAGTCGTTTTTTTGTAGTAGTAACACCCGTAGTAGTATTGATTTAGCCGTTTGCTAATTTGCTGTACTTTAAGATTTTGAGGGGTTAATCTTAACTCTTTTCTTTAAAAAGAATTAATAAAGATTTCTTGATGTTTTCGATAGCGATACTGTCGCTAACTTCTAAATTGCCGTTATAAGACTAACGTAGCCCAAAAGTCTTCTCTGTTTTCCTGCCGTTGTGAGACTAACACAGTACTAATAAAGGTTTTTCGTAAGAATCTTTCCTCTACCTTAGCCGCCGTAGCCGTAAAGCATAACCGGAAAGTAACTTCTTCTTTTACTTAGCTTATCTGTACTTAACCTAGCAGGTAAGCATTGATTAGTGTTGGTAGGCCTTAGATGTTGCAACGTTGTAAATTCGATTGATCTTCGAAGTAACAGTAGTATTGCGTGGTCAGATGGTAGATGTATTGTTCTAGGTTTGGCAGACTGTTGGCCGGTCTGCACTGTAATTTGTATGGTCAATTGTTTGGCTTATGCCCTAGAGTGAAGTGCAGCGTACTGCATTCGACTTACACCTAATGCAGTAAGTCTCCACAAAGCAATACACTTGCAGTATAGTCAACTTTATTGTAAGTAAAGTTGACCTACTGCACTGCATGTAATATTATTCCAACAGTTATCATTTAAAAAGTTAACGCGGTTTCTGGTAAAAAGCGGTATAACGGTAACGTCGTTTATGACGTATATAGTAAAAACCTTTTAAAGAGGAAGTTAACCCGAAGACGTAAACGCACTGATAACTTTGAGTTATTAAATTATATTTATTAAAACGTTTAATACGTCGGTATTTTGTTATTTTAAATGTAAAACTCATTCTCAAACAACTTAATTTCGCTGAATAAATTTTACACGTAAGGTGTAGGTAAAAAGTTCATATTAAGTTGTAAAGTAATCGTATTAAGACGTTAAAATGTTTAAAAGCTGCTTTTTAACACGCGCATTAAAAAAATATTTTAGGGCCTAGATGTTTAAATTCAGTAAGCCGGAGAATAAAACATGACCTTAAATTGTAGCCGCTAAAAATTAGCTAAGACACCATTGAAAAGGTATTGAGGTTTATATATAAAGGGACTAAGGCCGGAGCTATCTCTTAAGGTGGTCGGATTCTGTTTATAAACCTCGATGAAAAAGTGAAAGAGAAGCCCTTATTAGGGAGCGGCTATAAAGTTAAGATAGTACAATCCTCTCTCCAATTATGTAACGTGTGGAAGCGTGTCCCTAAACGGCTTTTTCCCTGCTCTAGAGCATCGCAGGAACGTGTAGAACTACCAGAGTTAGATCCCTAGTATTACTAGCCAAGCACTAGCCTGTAACACAAACAAGAAATATCGGTTTAAGTTGGTTTTAAAGGGGAAGGAGATATATTTATGAAAGTAAAGGACTAAGTATTCAATGACGGCCCATTCTCCTCAATAAAGTTAAAGTATAACATAAAATTATCAATAATTGTTATTAATTCGTTTATTATAAGTAATATTCCCTCGAAAAAACCGAAATGATAATAATAATATATTATAATCTAACTTACGACAATAAGCCCAACAGATATTAAATGAGGTTTACTATTAAGGTATAGCGAAAAATTAAAAGAAGTTACCATAACTTATTGTATAGGAACTATAAGTATAGCTAATATCCAACCCATTACGTGCCCTTACATGCACTATACACGGACCACGCCCAGTCTGCGCTCGGATCGCACCTAGACTAGGTACTGCATATCCCGTTATGTATATAGTCTCGTAATCTATAAACTCAATGGCCAATAGCCTATGTCCATAACAATAGTATAGTTAGTCAACTATATTAATTGTAAGTTGAGTATATTGTTTTATAGATTGACTGTATTAATTGTAAAGTCAAGTACAATAAGTGGCCAATTCAAACTAGGGTATGTACCAAGCAATTAGCCATACAAATTAGTATGTAGACCGGCTAGCAATCTGTCAAACCTATAATAACATATATATTACTTAAATACATAATACTACTGTCACTTTAACTACAATTCGAATCGATAACATTGCAATATCTAAAGGCTTATCATTAGCAAGGACTACCAACAATTAAGCATATGATTTTGTTTTGTATTTTTTTTACATATTTTTCAGGCGTGATGAAACATTAGGAAATATTTTAAGAATATAATTGTATATCCAGTTGTATCTTAAAAGTGTAACTATATATTCAATCATATTATAAATATGATTATATATTTCATTGTATGCTATATGTAAATATATACTTAGTTGTGCCCTAGGTATAACTATATATTTTATTATATTTTTAGAGTTTTAGTGAACTATTTATTACCTAGGTACAACTGGATATACAACTGCGTTTATAGTATAATTATAAGTGAAATTGCGCCGAAATTATCATTATATGTGTTGTATGATTACACAATAAAGAATGTGGGTTTATGTTACTTGCTAATATAGAAGTTAGGCTTATAATAATGGGAATAAGCGATATAAATTGGGTATTTATTATTACCTTTGCGCAATGCTTTCCGGCCAGTTGCCTAGTATATAGTAAACACAGTCAAATTCGTCCTGCAGGTGTGCATAGGGCTGGCAGTAGCTGTTCTTTTTGCATGTGACCTCGAGTCCCTACATTCATGGCTTCTGTTGACTGTGTAAGTATATAGTATCCTACCAGTAGTACTATTACTTACAAATCAGAACGGATGCCCCGCCGTGCCCCGCCACCGCCGCGCCCCGCCACCGTCGTGCCCCCGCACCCTCCCCCGGCAAAAGGCGCCTACCAAGGCCCCCAAACCTTTTCGAGGCGGCAATTTCGGCCGCGGTGGTATTTGACGGTTGCATAGTAATTATGATTTTCTTGGAACGGCAATGCCTCACTGTCTTGACTCAAACCACTTTGCGACTTGTGACCAGCAAAGGTTGTTGTTCCTTGCTGTTCCTTGTTGTTTCCCCAGGACCTTCTGACAGATGGCCTTTGCCTTTGGGGAACAACGTCTTGGCTTCTTTCCAATTTCCTTATCTACTCGAGTGAAAGGCTGAGTCGCAGTGTACTGTACGACCAAGCGGGATCAACAGCGAGCATCACGCTAGTGTAGCCTGTGGAACACCTGATGATTGTGTCATCGCTGGGGCGGTGATGACCACATTGACAACTCGGCAAGTAAGTGGGCAGGAGGCAGGGAGGAGGCAGGCAGGTACAGGCCAGATGCGGAAGCGGCTTGACCCGTGACGCTGAGCCACATGCACATGCACATGCAAACTGTACTGTCCAGACTGAATGCTTGTGGAGGTAGGTCAGCGGTGGAAGGCTAGACCAATTCGACTTTCAGATAGATGGCCATGTTTATTGCACCGCGTCCGTCTGTCGCATCGGGGGTGCAAGAGAAATGGCGGGGTGTGTGTGTAGGGTGTGTGTGTAGGGTGCACCGAGTAGGGTGGCGCACGGGTTAGGGCTAGGGCCATTTGTGGCTGTGGCTGGGGGCTGTTACGTCGCACATGGGTAGAGGCAATGTCACCCATCCCATGTCGGTGAAAAGGCAAAGCTCCCAAGCTCCCAAAGCTCCCAAGCTCCCAAGCTCTACTGCGCCAAGCAAAGCTCCCAAGCACTCCCAAGCTCCAGATTTCAGGGTATTTCCGTCTTCCGCCCGCCGTTCCGAAGTCACTTATCCACCTGTCCAAGTCCAAGCGTCTCCCCCTCTCCCCATACATCTTGACCTGACCAATTCGGCGGTACCTTGGGCTTGATCATTACCAAGCGATACCTTTGCGGATCCAATCCATCTCCCCCTGCGCCGACCTCGAGCTCCTTCCTCCATCATCACCACGCGTGCCCCTTTTTTTTCGGCCGTCACGACTTCCAACCTGGACGTCGACCCGACCCGACCGACGTTGTGTCCCAGTCCCAGTATCGCACGCGAAGCTAGACACACTGTAACCCACCCGTAAGTTGCTTGGCTTCTTGGTCACTTCACCCATCATCCTGCACTTCCTTCCACTTGCCTCTTCAAGCCCACCATCATGTTTGCATCCGTATCTCGATCCGTACGGGCGCGTGGCGCGTGGCGCGTGGCGCGTTGCGCGTTGCGCATCGTCCAAACTCACGGCACACATCATCATGTCCACCTAATGCCAGACCCATGCTATCAACTAGCTTCAGCCTTAGACCGGCTTGAGACGCTTTCCTCTTTACCAGCCTTGGCCAACGTCCTCCGCGGTACTCCGTACCACGTAGCCCGTGTGCAACAGTCCTCCACCGCCAAGAAAAAAACAGACTGCAAATCGTCACCACCACCATGTTGGCCGAGTACAGATGAATGAGTGTGGATACAGCTATCATCGATACCATGCTGCCTGTTTTCGACTCTTCGCAGTGCGCAACACGCCTTGGTGTGCTTGCCATGCCATGCCATGCCGCTCACCACGTCCAAATTGATTTCGCCACTTTTTCTTCATTTTTCTGCCCCCTCCACTCCACCTGCCAAACCCTGCCCAGCCCCGCCGCCGCCGCCGCCGCCGCCGCCGCCGCCGCCGCCACAACGCCCACACCCATCAGGCTCCGCCCTGTTCTGTTGCCCCTCTCTTTTTCAAGCGCAGAGGGAACACCGTCCCGCCGTTAGCCATCCGCAACGTCCAATCACTTGTCTTGTTGTGGCGTTGCCTCAACTTTGCTGTCATCTGCAGCCTGCATGCAGTCTGTGCCCAGCTTCCAGCCGTCCAATTTGTACCGCGAGACTTTGGTCAACGCAACCAGCAGCCACCGGCTGTTCCATTCACGAAATCAAATGCAGCACAGCACAGTGACCAAGATTCACCATGCCAACCGATCCCCACGGATGCCGTGCTCCTCGTCACTTCACCACCCATGTGGGTCATACGAACATCAGCTAACGAGACATGACATTTTTCGCAGACCATGCAGCAGTGGGCTCAAACCCCGATCGCGGAAACGTACCTCTACCAGCAGCAGAACTCGACCCACCAGAACCACCCGCCCGCTGCCGGGCATGGTTCCAATCAGTACGCAGTTGCGTAAGTAGCTTCTTGTACTCGGTACCTGTCTCTGTACTTGTCTCGCACCCATGCTTGCCGCTCGCTTCCTCGCTTCCTCGCTACCTCGCTACCTCGCTACCTCGCTACCTCGCTTTGCGCATTCGCCTTGGTACCTCGCTCCACTCCACCACACACAGCCTGGGCACCCGACGTCTGGCCACAGCCTGCCTCCAGACTTGCAACAGGTCTGTTCTCGAGGGCTGTCCCTATGGAGATCCGATCTGGTCAATGCGACCGCCCATTCCACGACGGATCAGAGACATGTCCTGTTGACCTGTGTGGCACAGGCACAGCACACAAGCCGGTACTTCCTGTCTACCGTGCCGGGTACGGGCAAACCCCTCCCCTCCCAGGGCGCCATTGGGCCCGCGCAGCTGCAGCTTCGTCGAAATACGGCGAAATACCTGCACCACAAGTCCCTCCGCACATGCTGACCGCCTACCAAGCTGGCTCTAGTGGGCTGGCTCTAGTCGGCTGGCGTTACCCTTGGGCTACGCTCCTGGTGCCTCTTTCCCATGCTCAAGGTCGCTCCCGTCTTATATGTACCCCTTGTACCCCGTCACCTCTCTGCTTGTCCCCGGCCTGAATTTTGTCCTGCTCCGTCCCTCTCCCTCTCTCGCATGAATTCCTCTTTCGCTGCGTCCTTTCTCCCTTCCGTCGCTTGCTGCGCACCACAAGGGAGTCGCACCAGACCTGGACGACCGGTCCATCAATTGACCGTGGACGTACCATCCTTGCATCCAACACTGTCGTCCTGTGCGGCCGGCAAGGCAAGGCAAGGCAAGGCACGGCAAGGCAGGCGTCAAAGCACCAGTGTACCTCGGAGTCCCGGCTCTCGACCTCCTCTACTACTCTACTACGCAGAAGGTTTCGAAGTACCCGCCTCTGATCCGACCTTGACCCTTCACATACATGCCCCCATTCCTCACTTGCACTGGCAAAGGTGCACAATCAGCGGGAGCCCTGCTTTGTTACCGGGTCTACCTGATCCGCCCGACCTCGCTACCTCGCTACTTTTGTCTCGCTACCTCACTACATCCCGTCTACCTCTCGTCCGATACTTGGGACAGGGACTTGGCAACAACTTGTTCCGCTTGCTCCGTTCACGTCATCACGCCTCGCGTCGTTCCCCACCCCCTCCACGGTCGCTACAGCCGTCAGTTTGCTGTTCACCACCACGGGCCTGTCTAGATTGTTTTCTGCCTTCGGCACTATTTCCTCGAACCTAATTCCTTCGGCCCGTTCCAGTCCTTTGCTTCCTCACGCCCATTTTCTCAATGAAGAAGCGGGGGGCTGTTGAGCAGCCGCCGCCAGCATGGCCTCCTCAACCTCCAACCGCGATGCCTTTGCAGGCGCAGAACCAGTCGCCCTTCGCTGCTAATAACACCTCTTGGTTCAGCCAACAGTCGCACTACGCACATCCTCAGGTCCAGTCTGACATGAGTCGTCGCAACGATCCCATCGACTACGGTCGCCAAGCGTACGGCACGCCGGCTTCGGCACAGCAACACCACCAGCAGCACCCGAGCGCCATCCAGCCTCCCCTGCCCGTGTCTCAGCACGCGCCCCAGCAGCAACAACAACACGTGCAACACCAGCATGCGCCCCATGCTCAACAACACCCTGGTCAACACGCGCAGCATGCCAGTCAGCAACAGCAACACCAGCAACAGCAACACGCTCAGCCGCAGCATGCACAGCATGTACCCCAGCAGCCACAACCCCAGCAGCAGTCGCAACAGCCTGTCCAGCCGCAGCAGCAGCCAACGCAGCAGCAGCAGCAGCAGCAGCAGCAAACGCCGCAGCAAACGCAGCAGCAGCAACAGCAACCACAGCAACCACAGCAACATGTCCAACAGCAGACCCTACAGCAGCACCAGCCTCAGCCGGCTGCCGGGCAGTCGCCGCAGGTGAAATATGAACCACCCCAGCAGGTCCAACAGCAGCAACCCACTCCTCAACCCGCTCCGGCCCCGGCCCCGGCGAGAAGTCGCAAGCGCGGCGGTGCTGTAGCCGCCGCCGCCGCCCAGGTGCAGGCCCAACAGGCTCAGGCTCAGGCTCAGGCTCAAGCACAACATGCTCAACATTCGACCACCCAGCCTATTCAGGCCCCTGTCCAACAAGTCCCGCCCCAGCCTATCCAGACGCCTGTCCAACAAGCCCCGCCCGCTCCAACACCGATTCCCATACCTGCCCCTGCTGCTCCCGTTGCTCCTCCGGCACAGCTTGCTCCTCCCCTCGAACATCAGGTTCCACCGCAGGGTGGTCCGCCGGCCAAGAAGAGTCGGACCAATACCCCTTGGACTCCAGGGGAGGAACTGCGCCTCAAGCAGATGAGAGATGCTGGCCAAAGCTGGGCTGAAATTGCCAAGGTAGGGGAAATCCCATGGAAGGATCCATCCATATCCATCGCTCTGGTGCTGAACAATCTACGGCAGACCTTTCCGAACCGCACCGAGGGCAGTGTTAAGAAGCATTGGTACAAGGACATGCACTACGCCGAGTTTGCCGAGGACGAGGTATGTGTCGCTTGGTCCACAATCCAGGTGTTGCTGTATGCTGTGCAATCTGCTAACACGAGCCTGTGTCTGTGCCCACAGAGCCAAGCCCTGATGAGCGCGATCAAGGAGTATGAGAACAACAAGTGGAAGGTCATTGGCCAGAAGGTTGGCAAGCCCGCTAAGGTTTGTCCTGTCGGAAAGCCCAAGCTATTTGTCTGGAGCGATGGCCAGTCGACGAATGAGAAAATGCTGACCGGTACCGCACAGGCCTGCGAACAATACGCCAAGGAACACTTCCCAGGTATGAAGCTCTGAAGTCCCTTGCTGTAAGGCTTCTTCAGCAGTAGACCGCTTGTGGCGGCGGGAGGGGATGCTGACTCGTCCAAGATCTCTTCACAGCCCCAGGAAAGCGATGAGAGCGACCTACGCTGCAGAAGGGGTCGAGTCTTTTTCCTTGTAGTCCAAAATTACCTGGCAAGTTAGACCAAGCCACTGTTGGCCGTTCATGATGGCTTCAAGACGCATGGAGGGTGGCGGGCCCAAGACGCGATGATTCTAATGCGTGACTTTCACCCAAGGAGGCTGGGGTATCTTTGTTGGTGGCGGATGCTCCGGGCTCGTGCTTTTGCGGATCCTTGGACTCTGGGCGAGTCTTGCTGATTTGATGACCAACGACATGGGCGCTGCGACTTTCCAACCTCGACAGATAGCGGCAAAGAAACAGCATCCTCGACGACATGCTCCTTGGCAGACTTGGACGGCATCGATCGGGGCAAGGGTACTAACTACGTGTTGTGGTCTGGGGCCGCCGGCACGGACCATGCTATGCAGCTGTTTCCGATGTAATGATATTGGTTGGTGTTGGCTGGTTTGGTTGTGTGGATGGATGGAATGGAAAGGGCGAGGGTCGATATGATACCAAAGAGGGCACGCGTTGGCGGAGCAGACTTGCAAGATCGTCTGACTGACTAGACCCGCACAGCACGGGGGGGTTGGGGGGGGGGGGAAGTGGTGTGGAGGTAATGGAGGATGGTCGGCGTGCCTGTGGCTGGTCTTGCAAGGGGGGGTATACGTTGGCTTTTGGAGGCAGACACGGCAGAGACTGAATGAAATTGACGTGGCTGATCGCTAATGGGGCCCTGTTGAGCTATAGCCCCGCAGGCCGCTTCGTTACAATTTCGTTATGTTGACATGGGACCCGCTGAGCGGACCTAGGAAGTTGGGTACCTAGGGAAGTGTACATAGTAGAGCGAGTATGACGGGGGTAGTGGGCTCTCCGGCAGATGCCGGCGTCAAAATAGTACTGTAAATCAAGAGTACGTCGTATTTTGGTGGGGTGTCGGAGATTGATTGATGATTGATTGATATCTGGTCAGGTTAGCTTGTGTGTGGCATCATATCACGGCCATGGAAGCGTCGACGTGAGGATGAAAAGGAAGATGCGTGTGATTGTTGCATGCTGAAAGCACTAAGGCTTGGTTTGTATCACACGTATCACACATCACACGTTGGGTCGCTGGTTTGTTTTGCACTGTCACCGTTGCCGTCACCGTTGCCGTCACTCTCACTGCAACCTCAACCTCACTCTACTTCACCTGTTTGTTGCTCCTTCACAGGTGCTGACTGCTCTATCTGCATTCCTGTGTACAGCCCAAGCACTTGTTTGTCTGGAAGGCGTGTCGGTGTTTGCGGCAAGCCACTTGAACCCTTGTGTCATGGTTGGTTGTCCTCCCTGGACCTGCCTGACCTCCTCCTCGTCCTCCTCTCCTCGACCTCGTCCGCCTCCAGCTCGTCTTTGTTCACTGTTGCGTTGTTGGTCCGACTCGAGACGCCTTTCATACATAAACGGCACCCAGACCCAGACCCACACGGCCTCGCTCCTGCCCGCCATCGTCAGCTTCATTCCAGCGTCGATCCTCGACATCCACCCACCCACCGCCATCCTACTTCTACTCCTACTATCGAGGTCCATCCATTGCATCCACCACCATAGTCATACCATATCGCAAATTTCATCTCACAGCAGTGGCCCAGGGCACCATCCGAATATGATCTCGTCATGGTCCACGCTCCCCCCAGGAGCAGTCCTGCCGCTCGTCCTCCTTGTCCTCCTCCTCTCCCACGCATCCATCGTCCTGGCCACCACCACCTCCTGCTCCCTCGCCAGCAAATGTCCCGAGGCCGCCCCTTGCTGCTCTCGTGAGTATTCGCCGCCCCCCCCTCCTCGCCACGCACACATGGTAGGTGGATGGATCCTTGGTCCCACCTTACACGTTACACGCCCACACTCAACAACGTCGGGCGCCATGGTTGCACAAGACCTGCCACCACCCCCATCGTGCATGTCCCACTGTCTCACGTGGTAGCACCGGTCACTGACAGCTGCCTCGCGCTGCCTCGCGCTGCCCACACAACAGAATACGGCCAATGCGGCCTTGGCGCCTACTGCCTGGGCGGGTGCGATCCGCGCATGTCCTTCGGGCTCGACAGCTGCGCGCCCGCGCCCCAGTGCGTGTCGCGCTCCATGCTCCTTGACTCGACCAAATCCATCGCCAGCGAGGCCAACTACCTGGGCGACGCCTCCAAGGCCGACTGGGTCCAGAGCGACGGCTCGCAGGTCCTGAACAGCGCCGACGGCATCGTGCTGACCATGCCCAAGAACTCGGCCGGCACCGTCATCGCCAGTACTGTGTACATGTGGTATGGCAATGTCAAGGCCAAGCTCAAGACGAGCCGCGGCGCTGGTGTCGTCACCGCCTTCATCCTGCTGAGTGATGTCAAGGATGAGATTGACTTTGAGTTTATCGGCGCCGACTTGGACACCGCCCAGACCAATTTTTACTTCCAAGCTTTACCCATCTGTCAGTCACTGCCAGCCAGCCGGAACGCCAGCCCGGAAGGAAGCCCACCCACTGACAGCGTCCTGCAGGGACCAACGCAAAGAACATCACCGGCCTCTCCGACACACACGCCAACTTCCACGAGTTCGAGATCCAATGGACCCCCGACACCGTCACCTGGCTCGTGGACGGCATGGCCGGCCGCACCCTCAAGAAATCCGACACGTGGAACGCGACCACCAACAACTGGGACTATCCGCAGACGCCCGCGCGCGTGCAGCTTTCCCTCTGGCCCGGCGGCGCGGCGTCCAACCCGCAGGGCACCATCGATTGGGCCGGCGGTGCCGTCGACTGGGCCAGCGCGGATATCCAGAAGTACGGCTACGACTTCGCCGTCGTGAAAAGCGTGTCCATGGACTGCTACAACGCGAGCAGCGCGCCAGGCACCAACCATGCCGTGAGCTACACCTACGATGCCATCGCCGGCACCAACAACACCGTTGTCAATGGCAAGGCCGGCACCGTCTTGGCCAGCTTGACCGCCACGGGCACCGACATGAACGCCGGCGAGAGCCCGGCGAGCGCTAGCAGCTCGTCGTCGACAGCGCCGACCATTCCCGGCCACAGCTCGAGCGGGAATGGAAACTCGGGCTCCGTCCGTGGCGGTACTGGCAGCAGCAGTGGCAGTAGTGACAGCGGGCGTGGGAGTGGGTCTTCAGGCACGGGGACGAACGCGGACTGTGCGACGGATGTGGCCGAGTTCTCGCAGAGCTGTGCCACTGGGTCGTCGAGTAGCAGCAGGAGTGCGGCGGCCAAGGGCGAGAGCGGGCTGGGCGGTGCCAGCGCCTTTGCGGCGATCGTGGCTTTGGTGTTCCTCATGTGTCTGTGACCCCGTCTGGCAACGGTGGGATGCATCCATGGAAAATCGAATCGCTCGGTTGCGGGCGACAAGGACGAGGATGGCGCATCAGGCCGCTTTCTTGACCGCACGAGGCACCGCACAGACGCTTTGCTCTTGTACGTACTGCACATTTTTATCTTTTGACACATCATTTTGGGAGGATGGTCATCGGGGTTGGCCACCATTTGCACATGGCACCGCATGGTAGTGGCAGTCTGGGCAGAGAAGCAGGGCCTCGTGGAGATGACGGTGATGGCATCGACACGTCCACGCCTTGATTGTGGCCTGGGCTGGGTGTGGATGGCGGGGCCACTCAGCACTGGGTCAGGCAGTTGGGGGGTAGGTAGTTCACTGCGCATATCATGGGGCCAGGTGGTGTAATAAGATTCTTGTTACTCACTCGGGTTGGTGGCTCTTTGGTGGTCTATTGGCGAATGCCCTACACGAACTCAGCACATGTCACCACCACAAGGCCGCTTTGGGGTCGGCTCACAGTCTGCAGGCGAGCTCTTGGTCTCGGTGACAGGCGAAGGTGGCATCTTGCTGGTGGTCTCGATGGCATGTCGGGAGCAAAACAAGCACCAGCTGCAGAGGATCGGACATCTAGCGCGTCTCCCGTGCTGCCCAATGCTTATCTTGCCATGCTTGAGGCCTGTTCGCAGCACGCCATAGCTGCTTGACGCATGTTGCCGCAGCCTCCATACCCGAGGTTTAAATCTTGTTGCCAAACACGGTTTGAGGATGGATGGTTAGGTTGGCTCCGTCCTTGCTTTGTCGTCGAGCTGATCATATTCACACAGTCCATTACAGCAGTCTATACGGCAACCTTCCTGACGAATCGGGTTGTTCAACCCTTCAGACAAGGTCTATACTTGCCACACATTGAACTGGGGTGAAGTGCCATACCCTTATTCCACGTATAAGCCACTATTTCAATTGCAGTTGATGTTAACTTTTTCGAACCTGTTTCCTTTTTTTTTTTTTTTTGCCATCATCTGAGATTGTAACCGACCGAGAAAAAAAATCAACGCGATTTATGTGCTAAAAACTGGCTTTTGCGCCTTGCATAATGAAGTAATGCTACTACTGTGACTACTAACTGGGCTGACTTTATTGTCAATGCAATTCAGTGCAGTAGACTATATTGTTAATTGCATGCAATGCAGTGGATTGTATTGTCAATTACATTGGCCAATTCAATGCCAACTGTCGTAACTTGCAACAAATCACAATTAAAATGTCTAATTACATGACGGGTAAAAACCAACGTTATTGTATATATAAAGAAATGGTAGCCAACAAGCAGTTACTCCAATTTAAATTTTTAATTCATCTACTGTTTTTATATTATACTAGTTTTTACTTTCATTTTGGGATATTTAAACGGTGTTACTCGTTATTAGAATCCTATCGATATTAATATATGTGTTGGTAGGGCCTTAGATCGTTGCAACGTTGTCGATTCGAATCGTCGTAGTAACAGTAGTATTGCATTGGTCAAGGGGTGGATGTATTGTTCTAGGTTTGGCAGACCGCTAGCCGGTCTGCACAGTAATTTGTATGGCCAATTGCTTGGCCCGTACCCTAGAGTGAAGTGCAGCATACTGCACTCGACTTACCCAATGCGGTAAGTCCACACAAAGCAATACACTCTACTTGCAGTTCAGTATAGTCAACTTTACTGTAAGTAAATTTGACCTACTGCACTGCATGTGGTACTATTCCAACAATATGATTAATTGGAAAATCAACTGTAAATAAGTAAAGTAAAAGAGAAACATGCTATTTTTTAAGTAATTTGAAGTTTATAAAATGAAAGGTTCTTATTAAGTAAAAAATTTGAAGTTATGAGACTTTGAAACAGTTTCATAAGCGTTAATAACATTGATAAGCAAGGGACCTTAGTTAAGTACTACTCGACAAATAATGGATATCATTGAAAATAACGAATAGAAATCTTTTAACATATTAAAATTTATTAACAAATAAAAATTATTAGTATATACATTTTAATAAGATATTATAACCATTGAAAACTTATTTCTAAAGTGTTTACATCATATGAAACCCATAAATAAAACATATTGTTGGTAGGGCTTTAGACGTTACAATGTTGTCGATTCGATTGATTGAAGTAACAGTAGTATTGCGTGGTCAAATGGTGGATATATTGTTCTAGGTTTGGCAGACCGCTAGCCGGACTGCACAGTAATTTGTATGAACAATTGTTTAGCATTTGCCCTAGTGTAAAGTAGGCGTATATTGTATTTGACTTGTAGCTAATACAGTAGGCCTACACAAAACAATACACTTAATTTGTAATTAATATAGTTAAATTTACTGTAAGTAATGTTAACTTATTACACTGCAATTACTATTATTCTAATATTGGCGGCTTTTTATTTTGTACGCGTACGCTAATATATTCGACTCAACTTTTCCGGTTACTATTAAATTACATCGTTATTAACTAGTTAGACCCTTATTAATTCCAGTTGGCTTTCATACCTAAATCAACCCCATTTACACTCAAATTGTCCTTATTTACCTTTAATTACCCTATGGCTCCGAGTTCCGACTTTATCAGTTCCTATAAAAAGTTTTTCCTCTATAGGGTTGTATGAACTTTTAATTTGGCTGTGCCAATTACAAAGGTCCTTATCATTAGTTTCCTGGTAGTTTTCCGGTTTATTAGCGTATTCTTATTCGTTGGTATATAATTTAGCCTTATTAGGTGGTTTATTAACGTAACTTTCGATACGTATAATCAACCTATTATTGTCTATAAACCTTCGAAGAGCATCTTTTAAAAACACCTTTGTTATAGCGTTAATAGGGTTGTTTTTTATCAATTTATCGGAACCTCTTGATTTTCCTGTTTTCGTATATTTTGCGGAAAGCCATTACGTCGATAATTAGGCGTTTTTCACTAGTTGTTCCGAACTTGAAAAGGTATTCAAATAGTCTCCTCAAATCGGTATAAATTACCACTAGAATGGGTGGATTTTTTAACTGTCTGGTAATAAAGTTAAGGGTTTTCTATAGTGTTATATCTATATTAAAAGCAGCTATTATATCATAAACTTTTAAGGTTAACACGTTTTATATAATCCTTTGATATTTGATAATGGTTTGATGTATTGAGTTACCGATAATATTAAATTGATTTTGTCGCCTGTTTTTATTCACGATAGTTATTAAGAAGCAGATTAGTAAAGATAAGTTGATATTATTTGTAAAGGAATTATCTGTAAAGATTATTAACTTAACTTTTATAGGTTGATCAGGATTATATTAATCCCTTATCTCAAGTTTCATATTTATTACTTAAATCTTTTATTTAACTAGTTGAAATTTTCACCTGTTAAGTTTTATAACTGTACTGTAATAGATGGATTGTAAGAGGCTTTCGGTTGGCATACGGTGATAATGTAGTTATTACGGGTACATTATTTCAGATACTGTTAAGCTTTAGTTACGTTAGTTTTATTGATTATTGTTTAATTAACACCTTAACCCTTTTGACGAAAACTAAATCCAGTATTAATACTAAGTATACTGATTAATGATCCATTAAAGTTAAGTTGATTGCTCTTTACTAACGTTGTAATCTGCTTATAATTCCAGAACTTAAAATCCTTAATCATATGTTATTACGATACTATAAAGCTAGCGGTTTTAACAAAAAGAGTATTGTTAATTTGCATATATATCAGGCCAAAGTTTTTTTCTTTCATGTTACTAATAGTTACGAGTCGTATGTTAAAGGTTTTATACTCAACTGTAACTTGAAATACTATTAATAGATTAGAGACTAATGGATGTTTGTTTTAGCCAGTCCGTATAATAAATTAATACATTATATTACCCTTACCTGGAAGTAGGTAGTATATAGTTCTTGTAAAAACTTTAGTAAGACGATCCGTTATAAACCGGTTGTTGATTACGTGTATTCTTACATTATATTTTGATTATGAAATGTTAAGTTACCTTCAATATTGAGTAGCAAACTCATTGCCAAAATAATTACTAAATATTAACCCATCTTTTCAATCGTTAGATATTACCGTATATTTAAGAGATTAGGCGTAATTTTTCGTACAGCTACCTAGTAGTTTTACCCTTAACCTTGTATATAATTCTCGTCTTAAAAATCATAATATTTGTATTTTAAAGATTAAAGTTGGGTTTAGGTACAAATTATATAACCTTTCAAGTTAAAAGGCTGTCAATTTTGACTCTGTTACTTTCCTCAAAAGGTTTGCCGAAGGTTTTAATAATAATTTATACTCAAAGTTTTAATATCAAGTTTTCGTTCTTTTTTTTCCTACTTATCTTAGTAGTACTATGAATACGATTTTGTATATATTACTTCTTTTCAATATTCATCTTTTTCTGAGGTCGTCTTTACTTATACCGTTTTATTGGCTTGTCGATAACATGTAAAATAAAATTGGATTAGCTCTGTCGCTAAGTTAAAAGGTCTTTATCATTAGTCGCCTCAATTTAACGTTTAACCTAGTTAATATAAAACTTTACGAAGCCGTTAATAGTTTCAATAATTACTTTGAAGTTAAAGATACTCAAGGTTTTATATGAACTCTTTTATTTACCTAGCTCACATTATATAAGGACTTTACTCTGTAACGGTATGGAAAGTATGTTAATTATCGTAGGGACTTTTTTAATGCTAAAGACGTTGTTGACTTAACGTTGTGCCGATTCCTTCCGCAATTACTTTAATGTTTTACCGTAGGCCACAGCTTTTTTATGGGTACTTACTAATGTTATAGATTTATTCGTTAAGGATAGCTATGCTTTAGAAACTAGTAATGTTAATACTAGGTCATTAAGACTTATAATATCGTTTAGAATCTTTACCGCTATTTAAAAGCGTATTTTAGGCCCATAAAGTTTTTAACCTCTAACATAAGGATATTATACGTTCAACGAAGTAATACATATGCCTTTTTAATCATTCCAATAGTCTATTAGGTCTTTATAGGCACCTGTTTATACTAAATCCTTATTATTTTGGCATTTTCCTCAAACTCCGCCGCCATAATGTTGGTATTAGTATCGTAAACGAACATGTTAGGTAGGCTTAAGTACGTGTTAATTTATATTATCTTTAATGTTTCCCACATATGTTTTATTAATAATGATTTCAGAAATTTGACAGTGGAATAGGAGGTTATAAAATTAATAACGTAGATAATTAACTTAATTTTTAAGTTAAATATATTAATAAAAACCTTATAGTTCAAGTTTTCGTCGTCTTTTAACATAAATTAAATTTTTCAGTGGGTTTAGGCATATGTTTTATAATATTAGTAAAGTATTTCGATAGCTTTTAAAGCCAAGTATTTTATATTTTTATACTTTACGGATTTCACGACTTTATAAAAACTATCAACAAATAGGTATTTAAACCACCGGTAGAGTTAATGTATTTTTAATTTCGTTAAATTCAATACCATTACCTTTAAGTTTTAAAAATAACACTACAAATGTCTTTACTTAGAGACGAGGGGAAACCTTTAATCGTTTTTAACTAGCTTATTAACGTTAACGTTAATATCAATACCGAAAGTCCTTAAAACTTTTAAATACAAAATCAAAGGGTTAGGAGACTTAAAAATGCAAAATGCAATGAAGTTAATAATAGTCTAAACTATCGTTACACTTAATAATGATAGTTATTCTCTTAAAACGAAGTTAACATTAACTTTAATAGTATTTTAACGATTAATTTCGGTAGTAGCAGTGTTTTTCTTTCATAATACCACATATTGCGAATGATATACTATTAAGTACTTTATCGCCCTTATATCTAATATGATATCTTAAAACGCGCGGTCTTTATAACGATTGTAAAACTTAAAGTTATTTAAAAGGTTAGTGGATCAATTAATATGAAGGGAAGGATCTTCATTACTTAAATAGTATAAAAAACATGGTCGGTAAATTATTAAACCACGTTTAAAGTATTATCGTTATACCACATAAACTGTTTAAGTGTATTTTTATCTTTAGAGTCATTTTTACCTTCAAAGTTTGTAACAATATATAAATAATTCTGTTTAAAGGTAATGGGGTATTAGAAGTGGTATATCGCCTATTGTTTATACCGTTTGGCCGGTGAGTAGCGAGTGAATCAATAACAGGACTTATTATTAATTTAATATTTTTGTCACCATTTCAACGATAGTTTTTACGGTTAATAAGTTTGCATAAGGCTTACCTGCGTTACTAACTTTATGTAATTTTAATTTTTAGTCTGAAGCTATTAAATCAGATTTTAAACGTTTAAAATGCATGTAACTATATTTGCAATTAACGTAATTAACCATCGTACGATTTTTTGTTTATATCGCGAAAGTTGTTTATTTAGGTGTATATACCAAACGAGTTTAGTATACGAGTTATTAAAATTATAAACGAAAAACGTGATTGGTTTTAAAAAAACCTTTATAAGGGGTATTTAGGTGTTATAAGACGTATTTAAACTCGTTAGTATCCGTAACAGCTACCCATACCTATTCGCAAATGGTAGCTTCGCCAGTATATACCTTTTACATTACCTATTAACACAACCTAGGATTATTAAACATCTGATTTATTATAGTTATCGGTATTTCCTCTTTTTCCCCCGTTATTATCGTAGTTTACTTCATAATACCCCAGTTCGTATAGTATTGGGTAAAGTAGATATCGTATTCGAAGTGACTTATTATATTATTATAAATTTCGCGAAAGTTTTTGAAACGCGTGTAAGGGTGTTTGAACTTTTTAATACCCTTTTCTTTAGGGTGTAGGTCTTAAGAATATTTCTTAAGTTGAGCCCATTTAAAGAGGTTTATTACCAGTTTGGTAAAGTTTTCCTTCAGCACGTAAATTCCTCATCGTTTAAGTTTTGACTTTAATTTGGACTTAACGGTCTTTTAAATCGCTTTCCATATATTAATCATCTAGTCGTTAAAAAACTTACGATACTTGCGAAAAGCGCGGATAAAGTCTTTACCGTTGTTATATTCGATGATATTACCGCCGATAAAGTTGACCAGGTGCTTTTACGTTAGTTTTTCGTTAATAATTTAGCTTTGAATGTTTTTATTGTAATATTAAAAAAAAACAGATCCGAAAACGTCGATTGCCTTTAATAATTCCTGAAAAGGGGTTGTTTTAAGGTTCGCATTGGTGTAAGACTTGGTAAGCGAGGGATTTAATGATTTGGGGCGTATGGACTCGGTAATTTAGCGTGAAGTCTCTCGATGTAGCTTTTTTGGCGCGACTTGGAAAATCTTGGTATTTTCGCTGAAAGCAGTGATTTTCACGATGAAATTATTGTAAGGAAAAAAAAAAGATTAAATTAAGGGTAAAGGTTTTATATAGAAGGTAAAGGCTAAGATTGTTTGATATTATGATTTAGCGTAGAAGTTAGTTGTTGTTATAGCAACAACACCTGTAATAGTATTAATCTAGCCGTTTACCAACTTTCCAAACTTCGAGATTTTTAATAGTTAATTATACCGTTATTTAAAAAAAAATCGTAAAGATTTCTTGATGTTTTCGATAACGATACCGTCATTACCTTTAAGTTGCCATGAAACCCGCCGCAATTTAAAAGTATTTTTTTAGTTATTGTTATAAAACCTGCTGTAATTTGTAGGGGCCTTTCGCAAGAATCTTTCCTTTACCTTAGCCGTTGTTCAACGTAAAGAGTAACCGGAAAGTAGTTTTTTTTTTTTTACTCATTTAATTCTTTCTTAACCCAATAAGCACTAATTAGTGTTGATAGAGCTTTAGACATTGTAACGTTATCAATTTAATTGGTTGAAGTAATAGTAATATTGCGTGGTCAAGTAGTGGATGTATTGTTTTAGTTTTAACGGATCGCTAGCTGGTTTGCACCGTAATTTGTATGGTCAATTGCTTGGCCTATGCCCTATTGTAAAGTAATCGCATATTGTACTTGACTTGCAATCAATACAGTAGGCTCACACAAAATAATACACTCAATTTACAGTTAGTATAGTCAACTTCAATGTAAGTAATATTGACATACTACACTTCAATTACAAATATTCCAACATATATATATATATATAAGATTCATTGATATATTGTTATGCGTCAATAAATAGAATCAATAGAACATTGAATTGTTATGGATACTACGTAAAAAAAAAAAACCTAAAAAAAAAAAAAAAACTCAAGCTACCTCTCCTATGTAAAATCAAAAATACATTATAATTCTAACTGTTGGAATAATAGTTAATTATAGTATGGTCAAGTTGATTATATTGACTGCAGGTTAATTACAGTTGATCACCAAATTTAATATGAGTCATAAGCTAAACAGTTACTCTTCAAATAAGTACGTAGACCGGCTAGCGGTTTGCTAAACTTGGAAGTAACAATATCACCACTTTGAATACAATATACCCGTTACTTTAACCAAGATTCGAATCTACTACATTATAAAGATAAATACCTATTAATACTTATTAGTGTTTATTAGGTTAAGCATATATAAATTGAATAGAAAATGAAACTATATTTTGGTTATTATGTTTTGTTTGGGCGACGAAGAGAAATTATTTATACGAAGTGCCTTTGTAAACCTGTATTAGTTTTCGCGGTAGTGAGTAAGAAGAGATTTTGAATTGTGCTAGTTTTTGCGTTTGTTTAAAAGTAGCCATGCTATCATTAAATTATCGACATATTTTTATTAAGTTTATCCCAAAGCTATGACGATGAAAGTGACAGTTAGAAGTCTGAAACATTCTCAAGTTAATAGGCGATTACCGAATTTATCAAGACATCAAAGTAGAAAAATAGCTAAAGTTATTGCGAATCGCAGATCATTAAGCCAAAGACCCCTCCAATGTCACAGACTATTGTCTGCCTAGTTCCTGCTAGGAATCTAACCTTAGCATATTGGGTCAATTTCTCGGCTCATACGCGTTATCGGATTCGTCTCTATTTGTAGTTTTCTATTGCATTCGTTTTTATTTACGAAATACATAGTTATCTCCTATATATTATTTATAGTCACTTCGTAATAAAGATCTCCTTTTTTCTATTTTTTGAAAATGACATATATTATTATATATTTTTTAAAATATAGCTTTCATTTAGTCCTTATATATATAGTTTTTGATAAATATTTTCTTTCTTTAATGGTATTTGAACTTTTTAAAAATAGTTACAAGTTATAATAACATTTTCTTCCAATTATAATGTCATGGTCTAATCTATTATAGAGATCCAACTGGGTGCCAAATGGTGTTGTTTGTTAAGGTATTACGTTATACTAAGGGAATGTATAATAGGTTTTAGTGTATAGTATATATGCATACAACGTTACATGTTTCCATACGTAACCTTTACAATCCTCGTTCGCATTACATTTATATCACATTCGTATAAAACGAATATCACATGAAATTAGTGCGTTATATGTTTACCGTTTATTACGTGTATATTTTTGGAACTTATAAACTCGATGACTAATAGCATTCGTCTATTATATACTTTTTTATTCTTAGCTACAGTTTACTGTTTACAAATAGGGAGTAAGGTAAGTTTAGATAGAGTGCGAATTATGTAACTTTATTTTCAAATTGATTACATACCCTTGTTGACCTAAGTGTTTTATAAGTTTTTTTTTTATATAATTGTAGCCTTTATTGTTTTTTTTTTCTGTTTTTCAAGAATACTTATCCCCCCTTTTTTGACCTAGTAGTTTCTCCATTAAATTGTTCTTTTTCGCTACAATCAACCACCACGTTTGTTTTCAATATAATATGTTGGATATATCTAAGGCGTTCAAGATTGGCGATTTTGATACAGATGCTTTTGGTAGAGAACATAAGCTATTGTGTTCAGTAAGCGGTGTATTTTCATGTTCTCATTTTGTAACTGATAGGTTATATGTAACTAAACCTCTTTATAGGCGATTTGTTTGTCTTTAGCGATAGCTTTCATGAGAGGTAGTTGCCTCTTTCGTAGTTATAACATATTTGTATGCCTTATATTGAATATCTTTTTAACTTTGCTGTTCATCTGGGCTGTATGTGTGTTTATTGCGTGTAAGATTGTTATGACTATCGGAGGTCATATTGTAAGGTGAGAGGGCCCCATTTATTTTATTAGGTTTTATTATGGGTTATCAATACGTACTGATTCATTTATAGTGCGTGTAGAAAACGTATTTATTAGTCGTATTTTTATGTTTACGTGTCTGTTTATGTTAGTTTGTTGTTTTGAACTAAGATAACGGTTATATTGTGATTTTGGTTTGCAACAAATCCGGAAGTTTGATTAAACGTCGCCTCGCTTTTACTCCCGCTTATAACAACCTCTTGAATAGGTTTGTGTTTCTATGTGATATCGCGTGCGGTTTAAGTGTATTAATGATTTCAGCTATTTTGGTAGTAACGTTATAAGTTATATTGTTTTACCACATCTTTTTAATACTCATTTTCCCCTTTCATCGCCCCTGTAGCCGACCTATATTGGCTATATTATTATGATTTTGGGGAGTTGTACCTTATTACGTGACGTATTCTCCCCTTCACTCATTCGTTTTCGTTATAGTTTTGGTTACGGTAATAGTTAGGGTAGTTAAGGCGATGTTATTATATAAGCTTTATTTTTGATAGTTTATATTAATTATTGATTTTAAGTTGTGACATCTAAATTTTAGAATATAGAGGTAAAATCCATGTTTCTGTTCATCATTTTACTTGTTGGAACAGTAGTAACTTCAATACAATTAGTCGTAAAGGCGGTTTGAAAACCTACTAGTCTGATTTTAAACCTCGGTTACTAATAATTATACCGGGAAATATGTAAAATCACTAATATTAATTCAAAAAAAAATCGTATAAGTTTCGACGTTTATAAAAGTCACAACCTCAAGGGTCATAAATTTACTTGAACAATACGTAATAATTATAAGATGAAATAAGTTACTAGTGTATTTTCAGTAGCTATAAGTAACCATAAATGTCTCTAAGTGACTCTGAGTAATCATAAATAACCGTACAAGGCAACTTGATTGTAAAATCGATAATATTTTTGCTTTAAAGTAATTCAGAAACCGAAAAAGACATAAAAAAACCCGTTCGACAATATTGCTCATAAATTATATACCTATAAATATTATAATTCCGCACAAAGCGCCGGACCGCGCAATGTAACACAGGCTAAAAGTACGTTTTAAAAAGTATAAAGATAATGAAATCGCGGCCCTGGTCACTAATAAAGAGTAAATTATAGATAATTTATATTAATATGATAGTAAGCGGTTTGTAAATAAGTACTCAAATACGGTTACGAAATCACAAAAAATCATTGTCTTTTACTGAATATTCTGAAATTAAAACCCTGGGTACTTAGTCCTTATTAATAAGAGTATTAATAAGAAAATTCCGGTCGTCTATATATATTATACGAACCTATCAAAAGTAAATAGTGATATGGGTAATAGCGGCATCTTAATTACTTTCAAAGTCGATACTGATAAAATTTTTATAATATTTTGGGGTGGATTCGCTAACAACGGTTTATCGGGAGACATAATCGCACTAAAGCTGTTTGGAAGAAACCCATTCGGTTCGTAAAAGCTAAAGTTTTTGGCCTAAAAGGCATGGGTTGAGAAAACCGTCAGGAAAATCCAAGTTTATTCGAAAGAAATATTAGGTTGTATATAGTTTAGCTCTTTATTTTAAACCAGTTTAAAACTAAACTAAAAAAAGTATTTGGATTAACAAAACTATCTTTCGAAAAGTCATCATATACTTATAAAATACTTCAGATTGTGATAATTTGTAAGCATAGTAAATCGATGTACCGTGCCCTAAAACTACACGTTTAATACTTTTGAATAACGTATTATATAAAGTAATTTTTATATTTAATTTCGTACTTATACTCATCAAGTAATAACCAGCGAAAGTAATATACTACCAGATGTAGGTTGTCATAAGTTTTGCGTTAAGGCAAATAACTACTTAAGGCAGAATTGAAATAATCGGTTTTTAAAAAGGTATCGAGGTCGGAATCCTACGAAACGAAAATAGATTAAGAAAAAAACTAAGCTTCAGCCGTTTGAAAACGATGTCATTTTTGGATTCTTAATAGAAAGGTATATCTTTCCAAATTAACCGAATTAAAAGCTTGATAAATGTGGAATAATTACGAATAAAATGTCAATGAAACTTAATAGACCCGAAAAACTCCCTTCTTTTTAATATAAATATAAAATCCGCCTATTTCAGGATAACACATAACTTTTCTGGATTTATACAAATGCTAACGCTGACTGTTATAACGAATTCCAGGTATTGAATTTTCAAACGCTCAATTCACACTTAAATATATTCAAATTGGAACCCGTAACGCCTAAAGCGTTTAATACCTACTTAACCTTAACGTTGAAATGGTTAAAAAATATCATTCAAATATTGTTAGGGATTTAGACGTTGCAAAGTTGTCGATTAAATTAGTTGAAGTAACAGTAGTATTGTGTGTTCAAGTGGTTGATATATTATTCTAGGTTTGGCAGACTGCTAACCAGTCTACACAGTCATTTTCATGGCTAATTACTTAGCCCGTGCCCTAGTGCAAAGTAATGTTATAACCCGATAACTAACTGCAGGTTATGGAACAGGCCAGCGGCCAGCTGTGCCATTAGAAGCTTGACGTCCAACACATTAGGCGGGGAACATCTCTTACGTCAGCAACCTAGGGTTAAGGTTAACGCACAAACGCATAAGATATGTTGGATATCTTGCTATCCAAGCTATCCAGTACTGAAGATGGTATGAAGGTCATAGGATATAAGGACATGGTTATCACCACAAAGATAGTATTTCCTTCATAGCTCTTCAGTTGTCAATCTAAGTATTCGGTCTACACACCTGAATAGCCTAACGGCTAGTGATCATTCTACAGCACAAACACACATCTTCTTGATATTGCACCTTTGTTACCTCTGCTATCTTACTGCTAACATAAACCCTCTGACATTTTCTATTTACTCACGGGTATTTAGTGTGATCATTACAAGTAAGCGCATACTGTACTTAACTTTCAACTAATACAGTAGGCCTATATAAAATAATACACTCAACTTACAATCAGTATAGTCAACTTTACTGGAAGTAAAGTTGACCTACTCTACTGCAATTACTACTATTCCCACACTGGCGGCTTTTTATTTTGTAAGCGCACACTAGTGTGGTCGACCGAACTTTTTCAGTTACTTTCGAATTACGTTCTCGTTAACTGGCTAAAACCCTATTAATTTCAGTTAACTTTCACATCCAAATCAACCTCATTTGTAAAGGGACTGAGGCCGGTGCTGTTTCTCAAGGTGGTCGGATTCTTTCTATAAACCTCGATGAAGAAGAAAGGAGAAACCCCTATTATGAAGCTATTACAGAGCTGTAGAAGATAGTGTAACCCGGTTACGTGATGTGTAGGAGCATGCTTCTGTGTAGCTTCCGAATAGCTTTAAAGCGCTGTAAAGGCGTGACAACTACCAAAGTTGCATCCTTAGTAAATATTAGTTAGGAATTAGCCTATAATATTACCCCTCGATATATCCCCCCCCCCCCTTCTCTTTGAAATTTGAAAATTATACTAAATAAAACTACATCTGTCACCGCTATATTAAGGATTACGTTAGGAATCGAATCTAAAATACTTACTATGAGAAGCAGGTACTTTAACTGCTAAACTACGAAACTGATAGATATGGAGGAAATAGGAGTAATATTCAAAAGCAAACGATACGCTTTAAAAACCCCTATACTCCCCCCTCCTTTTTTTTTACTTTTTTTTTACGCGGCGGTATGGAAGTTAGAAAGAGGTGTTCGGGAGATAGAAAGGGGGGTGACAAATATGAAACAACCGCTCTGGAGCGGCTTGGAATATTGTAGTATCGTATGAAATATTTTAGGCCGAACGATTTGACATTACATGAAAAGCGCTCCAATACCCTCTCCCTTATAAAGAGTTTCGTAACCCTCTTTTTATAAATATAAACGTTTCCTTTTACAACCATTTATTAAGTGCAACAAAACCTCATATTAAACACTCATTGAAGTAATTACTTTTCTAGCTATCAATTCATCTTTTTTTATTATCTTTATCATTTCTTTCTTTTAAAATAAATATTTAATTGACTACAAAAGTAGAGAAGGATGTGAAAGACGTAAGTATACCTATTTAGGAGTTGTTTTGTCCTTGTTAATAAGCTTATAGTTCCCGATATTACAGGTTATTGTTGTAGTTCTACCTGCAATGGTAAGTCAAGTAGGTGTCAAATATAGTTTACTATTGAGATACAGACGAGAGACTAGAAGAGGTTACAGTGGTTTTTCGTGCAGTACTTATGGGTATGGTCAGTTTATAGCCCGTTATGTGCCCTCAAACGTTCTATATACAGACTGCGCCCGAACCGGATCCGGGTCAGGTATTGCATATCCCGTTACATACATAGTCACGTAATTTATAGATTTAATGACTAATGGCCTAAGTTTTTAAATATACCCCCCTCTTTATTTAAAGCCGTGAAGGCCGCGGCATCCCGCCAGCTAAACGTAAAACGCGAGCTGTACTCGCTTAGTATGCAGGCCAAGCACGAGCTAAATGCGGACCTAAAACGCGCCTCCTAATATACCGTATAACCTATAGACCAGTTTAACCTTAGGTGATCGGCTCCGTATAACGCGCCCTTTAACATTACATATAACATATAGCCTTTACCGATTCCGTTCTATCTATACTTATAAATACGGCCTTTATCGTAACTTATAAAACCTCCTTTTTTCCTCTATTTCGCTAGTTCCCCTTACACCACCTATATTTATCCTACCTCTTATAATAAACTTATTTACAATCATCTTTTTCTATTACTATCATAATCTTTATTTATCTATTACCGTTTCGTATCCTATTAGCTTCCCCCTATTAATATAGTTAATATTTATAACGGTCTCGACTTAAGTTATACTATTATTAACACCTCTAATAATAATAATTATCTTTTTCGTAAGGTATACCACCCCTTTGTATTTAAATACCCTACCACTAACTATATATTATAACCCTATTATGCTATAGGCGACATTTTTATATTTAATAATAATGAAACTAAAAGTAAACTCCCTCCATTATTGGTTGGAAATGCATGTATATCTTATATCGATCACCTCCTTGATTTTGAAGTACCCTTTCTCTATATTCGCGTTTACCGTGCCTAATAATATCGTGCGTGCCAAAAGGTATATAGTAAAAAAAACTTAAAAAAATTATTATAGGAAATCTTACCACTAATGAACTGATTTTTATAATATGTTTAGAAAATAAATTTATTTGCAACTTCGCCCAAGTTACGCTTATTATTACGGCAACTAGTCGTAGCCTCATAAAACGGTAACTATATTTTATCCCCCGCCATTAAAACTTAAGGTGATGTTCCAGGCTATAAACCCGTTTTTACTTTTATTTTCTTTGAATTAGTTAATCAGTTTACCCAGTTTCGCGATGTTTCAGGAGTCCAAAATGTCCTTATCCTTCCGGAAATGTAATTTATTATACCTATAGCCATAGCCTTCGTTTTCCTCTCTTTCCGGGCCCGTTATTTACCAAAACTCCCCTATCGCTCTCGAGTATCTCGCCTATTCACCGCAGTAAAACGACTTTAATTAACCGTACATTAATACGAAACGTTTTGACTACAGTTTTTTTTAATACCCATCGTATACTACTTCGCAAGTTTAGCCTAAGTAGCTAAAATAATATAGCTATGTTAGCTATGTTTTTTACAACTAATATAGGTTACAACTTATAAAATATAGCGAACGATATCTAGAGCTTAACCGTAAGAGCCCTTTATTTACCCCTATCCCATCCATTAACTTTAATTAAAAACGGGTTAACCGAACCAACTGTAAACGGGTTAACAACCGTATTCGTGTTAATAGAGTTATTCGGATACAGACTAATATGTTACAGTTTTTTGTATACCGCCTAAAAGGCCACTTTTCTTACCCCGTCCCGTATTATCCGCCGTCGTCGGCCTTACCCAATACTCGCCCCGCCTAACGCTACCCGCTATAATTGGCTTCGCTTAATGTCCGCCTCGCCCCTCGCTAATCGCTCTCGTCATAATTACCCAACACCCGCCCCGTTCTATATCATCCACCTCTACTGGGCTTTTCCAATATCCGAAACCAATCGTGATGAAGTTTTTATCATTAACGGTGCTATTGTTCAGAGGACTCGGATAACGATAATGATAGTTAATAGGTAAAATTCAGTGGTTTATAATAAAAGATGCTTCGCGGTCGAATATTTGTTCGAGGAAACCGGATAACGTATACACGGCCCTATATATCGTATTATATTATAGTAATAATAAAATTTCACCCTTTTTTGTTAACATTATACTATTAACGATTAAAGAATGATTCGCCTAAAGTAAATTACTTGAAATATATTCGAAGCTGGCGTCGAAACATCGAGTTGTTGTAAAATTAAGCGTCCCCCTATTTTTACCCGAATTTATTTAGGGCTGCTTTATACTAATAATTTTTGAATAAGTTCCATTTCGATCTATTACAACCCTTTTACTTAACCAATACATAAAGAATACCGCCCCACTCTGTTTTTATAGCGAAAATACCCTAAACTTTAAATTCATCGTATATACCCTTCCCCGTATCGTTAGTAATGAAAACTGGTTCCGGGTGAGTATAGAATAAGACCTACGAGAGTAGGGGGTCCGTAACTGTACGCTTAACCAAATCCATATGAAATATGGGGTATTTTTTAAGAATATCTAGAACGATATTTAAAGAGTTCGGAACGTTGATGACCCGGTATTAATTATACAGTTAGTCGAGTTTTTTATTAGAGCGGTTGGTTTTCATGTTGCGTAAGCTGAGCTAAACCCAGTTGCCCTCCTTGTATTGTTCCGCCGAACATCGCCAACGGTTCGCTGCTGTCTCCATTTATTGCTAAGATGACTGGCCACGATTACCGCAACCCCTTGATGAGGATAACTGAAAGGCATGGACTCCAGTTATAATTATATCTCCATCCAGCCGTTGTATCTATATGAATCCCGATATTTGTCGATCAAAAAAATACTCCAGATCTAAGAACTCCAACTCATCTACGAGCTTACGATACTTCGTCAAAGCCGCGATATAGTTGATACGGCTAATTCCTTCCATAATAGATTTGTCACAAATACGTGGGAATATGCGAGAGCATAGGTAATTATATTTAACGGCCGAAAGTTAATCCAATCCGCTCGCTCAAGCTAGTAATATCTCGAACCTGATAGCGAGCGGTGCTCACAGGTCTTTATCTTTTATAAAAAATCCCTCCAATTCGATCAAGGCTTTATCCGCACGATAAATGTGGCTAAAAGTAGCTTTAATATATTGAGAAACTTGTTCATATCGTATATACCCTTGTATCCGTATGCTTAGTAATATACTATAATAGTTTACTTTACCACTAAGGTATAATAACCCTGTACGTAAAGTAATGTATACCAATTCTCCCCGATTTATATTTTGTTTATCTTTAGTATAAATTTGATCGTTTGTCGCGTCACCATTTACGTAAAGGCAAATCCGTCGAATTAAAGTTGGCTATATCGTTTTGAGCTACCCCTAAACTTCGGAAAACTAACCCGAATTTCCATTAAGTTGGCTTCAAATTGTTAAATTTTAGTAACGAGTGAAGCGAAGTAAGATAGAAGGTCTAAAGCGAAAGTTAATTAACTAGGCTATTGTATTTTCTTTATAGTAAATGCGATATAGTTTATAGTATTTTGTAAACGAAATATGTCGGTTTAAGTCGGCCCCAAAGGGGTACGAGGTATGTTTATAAAGGTGGAAAACTGGGTATTCTTCGAAGGTCTATCCTCCCCGATAACGTTGAAGTATAGCACAAAATCATTAATATTTGCCATAGATTTGTTCATTATGAATAACATTCCTTTCTAAAAATAAAAATAAAACCCTAATCATATATTATAGTCTTATCTACGATAGTAAGCTAAGTAGGTGTTAAATAAAGTTTACTATTAAGGTATAAGCGAGAAATTAAAAAAGGTTATAGTGATCCTTCGTATAGGACTTATGGGTAGAGTTAGTGTACAGCCTATCATGTACCCTTATACGTAGTATATATAGACCACGCCCGGACCAAACCCGGGACGAGTACTGCATATCTCGTTACATACACAGTCACATAACTTATAGACTCAATGGTCAATGGCTCGAGTCCATGACAGTTATAAATATGTATCCTAAGGGGACACGCAAACAGATATATTTCGAATAAGTATACCATATAGCATATAGTCCTTGGAAGATTTATTAAAAGACAAAAGATAAGTTGAACTCGTATAGCCGCGAGAAAGTTGTTAACGAGAAGTTAAATACCGGCGTCCGATATCGGTTTTACTTTATCGGTACTATAAATCGTAATAACAGTTACTTGTATACGCCTTTGGATTTAAATCTTAATATAAATAACGTTGTGGAGGAATTGTCCAAAGCCTATTTAGTGTTTAACGTTTATAACTGAATTAAGTTAAAGTGTTTATAACCCGCTTTTTAGGCGTTAACAAGAGGCAAAGAAATGTATAAGTGTAGGTTGTTGCGGTGAAAAAGGCTATAAAGGTTCGGCGAGTTATATAAAAGAAGGTCGATATTCGCGGGGAGGCGGGCTTTATACCCTTTACTCCTATTCGTTCCGGCGGCTTATGGGTTGTATAAATTTTAAATAAAGAGCGTGATTTTAAAGCTAGTAAACATATTGAAAGGAAACGTAAAAACCGTGGTTAATAAGCGGGTAAGAAGTATAGTTAGATATAATTAAATAATTTGTTAAAGTGTTTGAACATATTAATGAAAATTTAGGCCTTAATAACGTGAAACTGTATAAGTTGGTTAAAATAGGTAGAATGCTATTTGGTAAAGACAAGGACAATAACTTTCATGATATATTTAAATAGCTTCGTATAGCATTAATTGTTCGTTAATACCACGTTACGTTTATATTCGATGCTTGTAAAGTAACGGTTTTTACATCGGTTTGTAACACAAAGTATAATACTCTGAGTCTGTTTGCAAAATAAGCGTAAAAGCCTATTATGATATTTAGCCTATTTATAACGTAATTCGAAATCATCGAGTGTCGTAGTGTTAAAAAAGTTTAAAAGCTGTTTTTAAATTAGGTGAACGTAATTTACCTATTGAATGAAAACCTGCCGTTTCGATGAATCATTACGTTGGGGGCGGCTAACTTAGGGTTTATTTCAAGTTTATAAAATATTTTTAATGTAGTATTTTGACTTCGTTTCGCCATCGTCACCTTTTACGTAATATAAAATCGTTTGGCCTAACATCTTCTATATGAAATTACAACATTTTAAACATTTTTGGGGTAGCTGTTTCGTACCTACTACCTCGCGTATCTTCCTAACATCGTACACTGCCGCGTAAAAAGGAAAAGAGGACCTTCAGGGTATTTCAAGCGTGATATTCGCTTTTAAGTAGCTACCTTATTTCCCCTCGTATATAACTGGTTTCGTAGTTTAACGGTTAAAACACCTGCTTTTTATGGTAGGGGTTCTGAGTTCAATCCCAGGCGTAACTCTTTAACAGAGCGGAGATAAATATAGTTTTATTTAGAATAATTTTTTTTTAAAAAAGGGGGAGTATATAGGAGGTAATATTATAGGTTAATGCTTGGCTAATATTACCAGGGATCCAACCCTGATAATTGTTTACATTTTTACAAGGGTTTGAAACAACTCGGAAGCCGTATGGGAACACGTTTCCACACGTTATGTGACCTGAATGCGCCATCTTCCCCAGATCCGCAACAGCTCCCTAACAGGGATTTCTACTTTCCTTCTTTATCGAGGTTTATAAACAGAATCCGAATACCTTGAGCGACAGCTTCGGCCTCAGTCTCTTTACATTAACATAGTTTTAATCGATTTGCCGAAGGCTAAATTGATAATTTTTATGGATGAAGTTTTTATAAATAACACCCACCTATTATTACAGATCGGTTTTTTAAAAAACATTCGTTAATGAAGAAAGGCGGGAGGATTAGTTTAGAATTATCAGAAGCTTGATTTACTAAAAAAAAAAAAAAAAAAGTTAAGAGGATTATACGAAGTATATTGGCTTTAGAGTTTTCCGGTATAATGATTGGTTTCGATATAGGTATAGTATTGTGGGAAACCCTTAACTTTATTATTAGATGGTTGAAAATTCTTTTTATCTCGATGGTGATTTGTACCAATTCGATTAGCCTATTTGAATGCCTTTTGAAGTTCGGAACCATTAGCAAAAAACGTCTGATGATCGACGTAATGGCACTCTATAAAGCCTACGAAGGAAGTGAGGTTGAGGAATTCCGGTTGATCAACGTGAAAGATAATCCTATCAACTTTATGATGAAGGCATCACTAAATAAGGCCCTTAAGAGGTTTATAGACAGTAATAGGCTGACTACATATCGAGGGCTACGTTAATAGGCTATCTGGTAAGTCTAAATCACGTGGTAGCAGTTAAGAAGGTATTGGAGAACTGTAATATTATTAGGGGATTAACGATGGTGACTTATTTAATTGTTACGGTTAAAGTGGAGGTTGGTATAAGTTTGTGGCAAAATAACTTTTTGTGGGAATCGATAAAGTCAGACCTTGGAGCCGTGGGGTATGAACGGTAATTAGGGCTAATTTAAATGTAAATTGTTGTAATTCGATGCGAAAGTCAATTGGAATTCACAGGGGTTTAGCTAGTGAACGATGATGTAGTTTAGCGCTTACCGGAAAACATTGGTTAACTATACTGTTATGTACGTACAAATTAAAAAGCAGATAGTGTTAAAATAGTAGTAATTGTAATGTAGTAAGTCAATTTTACTGTAAATGAATTTGACTATACTGACTGCAAGTTAAGTATATTGTTTTTTGTGGGCTTATTGTATTTAAATACATGTTTAGTGCAGTATATCCATACTTTACACTAGGGTACGGGCTAAGCAATTGGCTATACAAATTACTGTGTAGACCAGCTAGGGGTTTGCAAAACCTAGAATAATACATACACTATTTGACCGCACAATACTACTATTAATTCAACCAATCGAATCGACAACGTTGCAACGTCTAAAGGCCTATTAATAGGTAAGACCTACTAACAAGAAGGTATATACGAGGAATTTAAAGTTTAGGATATTTTCGCTACGAAAATGTGGCAAAACTGTATCTGTTACATATTAATTTAGTCAAAAAATTATAATAAATGAAAGTAAAAGTTATTGGAAAACTGGTAATATAAGACAACTTAAAATAAATTTAAAGCGGAATAGGAGGACTCCTGGTTGTATATTAACCAAGTATTTTGATACCAATGCCAAGTACGTTTTAATCAACTTATATCGGACGAATTGCCTTTACCTCGATAATAACAAAATGTTAATAAATAATGATAAAAATTCATTATTAATATAATATAATACGACATATAGGGCCAGATATACGTTATCTAACTTTTTTGGATAAGTATTAGATTATAAAATAACCTTTACCGAAAACCACCAAATGTTACTTATCAGCTATTATAATTATTGTTATCTTAGTCCTCTAAATAATAACGCTGTTAAATATAAAAACTCTATTACGATTAACCTCGCACGTTAGGAAAAGCTGGTAAAGGCGGACGGCGTGGGGTAGGGCGGGTAATGGATGACACCGATGAAGGTAATTAATAAAAAACGGGGCGAATATTAGGCGAATCTGACGACGGCGGATAAAGTTAAACGAAACGGGCGTTTAATAAGGCCGACAAAGGCGAATAACGTAAAGGGAGGTAGGAAAAGCCGCCCTTTAGGTAATATATAAAAAACTATAATACATTAATTTATACCCGAGTAATACGGTCAATACGGGTACGGTTGTTAATTCATTTACGATCGACTCGGTGAAACCATCGTTCATTAAATGTAATGAATGATATACAAATGAATAAAGGAGTTTTAGGATTAAGCATTAAATATTATTCGTTATATTAGATAAACCGTAACCTATATTAGATATAGAAATACGACTTACGTGATTATATTATTTTAACCATTCGAACTAAACTTATGAAAGAGTATATGAGGGATACTTAAGGAACCAGAGTAAAGAAGTTTCTAATTAATATACGATTAACCGAAAACGTCCAGTTGAGGTAAACAGGCGAAACGGTTAAGGGAGATAGGAGAATTTCCGAAAACGATGGGCACGAAAAGAAAAGACGGCAAAGGCATATATCTAAAAGTAAGACAGATTACACTACCGAAATGGTAAAACCGCCTAAGTTCCGGCGATATTGTAAAGCCGGGTAAATGAATTAATCAATTCGAAGAAAAAAAAAGTGAAAACGAGTCTATAACTCAGAACATTACTCAAGCACTTACGGGCGAGGGACAGAATATAGTTACCGTTTTTAAAAGTTACGATTAATTGTTGTAATAATACGCGTAAATCAAACAAAGCTATAAATAAATTGATTCATTGAATACACTATTGAAGGGGGTTGATATAGGGTCGAGTTTTTAATAAAATGATTTTTTGAAGTTTACCTTACTATATAGCTTTCGATAAACGCGACACTTTTTGGTACAGTAAACGCAAATATAAGCTCAAGGCACTGTAGAATTCAAAAAAATTAAAATTAACTCAAGATATAAAGGAATTTTTAACTTATAATAGGGGAAGTTTACTTTCGTTCTCATTATTGCCAAATATAAAGAGGCTATCTATAATGCGAAAGGATTATAAAATGTAATTATTAATAAGATATTGAGGTACTGAGGGGCGATATACCTTACGGGGAGGTTGTTTGTCGCTATTATGTACTTTAATAGTAGTATAGCTTAAGCTCGAACCATTATAAATATCGATTATATTAATATGGGAAAATTTATAAAATACGAAACAGTAATAGATAAATGAAAGCTATGATAGGGATTAAAAAATAATTATAAATAAGGTTATTATAAAAATCGCGACAAGTATATGTAATAGTAGGAGTATTAACAAAGTTAAAAAAAAGGAAAGAGGTTTTATAAGTTATGGTAAGAGTTGAATTTACAGGCGTAAGCGAATCGAAATAGATAAAAGTTATATGTTATACGGTATGTCGGAAGATATATTATACTATATAAGTAATCCGGAATTGGTAGGACTTATAAATTATAAGGCGTATAAAGGGAAACATCATACAACGTAAGCGGCTCAGGATTAAAACGTCTTATACGTTATACAATACGTTAAAGGACACATTATACGACGTAAACATCCTAGGGTTAAAACAGCTTATACGTTATATGGCACGTTAAGGAACGCGTTATATGGCGCTGGCGGCTTAAGATTAAAACTACCTATACGTTATACGAAACGTTAAAAGGCACGTTATAAACCCGCGCCTAATTTGTGCCCAACCTGCGGACTAAATAGATACGGCTTGTATTTAACGTTTAACTGACAGAATACTACGGTTTTTACGGCTTTTAATAGAAAAAGGGGTATATGATAAACCTAGGCTATTAGCTATTAAATTTATAGGTTACATAACTATATACGTAATGGGATATATAATACTCGGTCTGGGCACAACCCGAGCACGGTCCGTAAGCAGCACGTATGAAGGCATGCGACGGGTTATGTACGGACCATACCCATAAGTCTTATACGAAGGACCAATATAGCCTCTTATATTCTCCCATCTATACCTCAATAGTAAACTCCAATTGGCACCTACTTAGCTTACTATTGTAGATTGGACCATAACAGTTTAATTGATAGAATAAAGAACCCGGTGTATTTAAACAGATTACGATGAATATACTTTTTAAACTTCAAATAAGTTATTTATTACGGCTACGATTTTGGTATATTAGAACCCCAACCGGATAATTATAGTTAAATCAATTTGTTGGAAATATGTTTAAAAGGGTATTTTTTGTAAAACGATAAAGGTAGTATTTTCAAGCCGGTTACGTATTATTTTATACGATCATTCAATGGAAAGCATAATTATACTATTTACAATACGACGATTTTTACCGAGATATCCTATTTAAAGACGTAGTTATCGGAATGAAGCAGTATTAGTATCCGATGGACTATTTTAACATATTATAAAAGATTAATTTTTTTTACCCCATTCAATTTTCAAATATCAGGTTTATGAGGCTGAAATTCTTACATTTTTCTAATATTGATTGTGTTTCTTGCCTGTAATCTAGGTCTCCCGCCTGGATACATTACCCGATAATTTATAAAATGAACCTAAATTCAAAAAAACTGTGCGCAAGTTTTTTTTAACCTATTTTCATGAACATATAAAGTGTAATGGTGATGGATTTATATATTGTAGAAATATATATTACGGTAAGATTTACGAATGAATTTGGCAAAACGAAGATTTTTTTATTAAATAGCCATAATATACGCTTAAAAAACGAATCGGAGGATAATTAAGCATCGACGGTTATAATATTGCATTGAGCCTAACACTTATTAATACCATTAACTTCGATAACGTTAGGCGGTTACCTTGTTTTCGTATTGGGTACCTCAAAAGAGTTATGAGATTAGGATATAGTAAATAACTCATTATACGCTGTTTAATTATTAATAGTTACTAAAGGCTTTAAACGTTTTTCAGTGAATATCAAATTCACGGTATAAATTACAACTTATAATGTCGACTTGAAAGATATATTACGTTAACGGAGTTACTTATAATCATTGAGTTAGAAATCTCCAAAAACAACGATTTTCAAATAAACCAATGACTTGTTTATTATAAAACATCCGGGTAAAAACATTTCATTTAGGATTTTTCAATAGAATTCCTATTAAAAGGGTATAATCGTAAATATTCAACATTTATATAGAATATATACGAAATATAACGATTTGAAACCTCTTATTACCTCACAATAAAGCCTCCTTAACCCCTTCCTATTTCAAATCGGCATTGATCCCATATTTTACTAGATATTATAATAAAACTACCGGTTACCGACAATGGATTACAATACTTATTGATTTTTATAACCCGATTTTCCAAATTTGTTGACTTTAAGATAATATAATTAATAGTTATTAAAGTGTGTACGAAGTGTTTTCGGAATATATAGTGGTAATTTTATAGGTTTCTCGTATTTAGTATTAACTATGGCAACTCAGACTCGATAAACTCTTTTCAAACGACCTTATACTTTTTAATATGAATTTTAAAAAAGATCAACAGTATACTACCTATAAACGTATGACAACTAACGCGTAAATTTGAAGATTTATCAGTACTTGTAGATTATCGTCGTTTTTTTGTAGTTTAATTAGATATTATATTTTTCTATTTACTAATTTATATTCAATAGCCGATATTTAATGGTTACCCGGATTTATATGAATCGATTAGTTAATGAATAGAGAATTTTAATTTATTCCTAATGTGAACAAAGATAAAAAAATATAACCAATCCAGTAAAATATATATTTACATTTGGAATATATTCATACAAATATAAGAAATTTAATTCCGTACCCATAATATATATCTAATAATGAATCAAAAAAATTATAAACCGTTGGTAACGTCCGGCTGAATGATATGAAGTAGGTGATTAAGGATCATTAAACTTCCATGATATTAAAACCAATTAACTAAACAAAAAACTCGACTAACTTTACAATTAATACCGTATAAGAAACGTTTCGAATCTATTAAATATCATTTTAAATATTCTTTATAAATACCTTATATTTTATATCGATTGAATCAAGTATATATTTATAACTAATTTCTTTTATATGTCCTATCTGATATCTATCTGGACACCTTTTTCGTTGCGAACGATATGAGGAATAATGAATACAAAAAATGCAAAGTTTAAGATATGTGAATTATAAAAACGTGGAAAGTAGTATCCGTTATGTATTGATAAAGTAAAGAAAATACGACAAATCTGAATGAAAATTATTAGAAAATTGTAAGTATTATTGCTAAGGCTTTAGAAGTTGCAATGTTATCGATTCAATTGGTTGAAGTAACAGTAGTATTGCGTGTTCAAATGGTGAATGTATTGTTCTAGGTTTTCTAGATCGCTAGCCGGTCTGCATAGTAATTTGTATGTTTATGCTTAGCCCGTACCTTAATGTAAAACGGGCGCATACTGTACTTACTTTGTAGCTAGTATAGTAGGCCTACAAACAATACACTCAAGTTGCAGTTAGTATAGTCAACTTTATTTTAAGTAAAGTTGACCTATTGCACTACAAATACTATTATTAAAAAACTGGCGGCTTTTCATTTTGTGCGTGTACACCAGTGTGGTCGACCAAACTTTTTCGGTTACCGCTGAATTACGTCCTCGTCAACTGCACAAACCCTTGTTAATTCCAGTTGACTTCCGCAGCCAAATTGACCTCGTTTACTCCTAAATTAAACCCATTTACCTTTGATTACCCTACAGCTCCAAGGTCCGACTTCATCGATTCCTATAAAAAGTTCTTTCCCTACAGGCTTGTGCAAACTTCCAATTCAGCCGTGCCAATCAAAGAGGTCATCGTCTTCAATTCCCTAGCAGTCTTCCAGTTGACTTCAATTGTCTCACGGCTCTGAGGTCCAACTTCATCGATCTCCATGAAAAGTTCTTCCCTCATAGGCTTTTCGAGTTGGTGCAAATTACTACGAAATGGGAGGATTTTTTAACTACTTTGTGATAACATTAAGGGTTTCCCATAACGTTATACTTATATTAAAGCTAGTCATTATACTGTAAACTTTTAAAGCCAACACGTTTTGTGTGATATTTTTATATTTAACAAAGGGTTAGTAAAACAAGTTGCCTATCATGTCAAATTAATCCTTACACTTGTCTTTATTAACAATTGTTATCAAAAAGTCGATTCATACAAACAATTTCGTATTATTTATAAAAGATCTAACCGTAAATATTATCAATTCAACCCTCGACAAATCGATCGAAACTATATTAATCCTTTGTTTCTGGTTCCGCATCTACCACTTAAACCCTTCATTTAACCGGTTAAAATATTCGCTTATTAGGTTTTATATTCATACCGTAATAAATATGTTATGAAAGGTTTTCGGTTGGTATAGAGTAGCAATGTAACTGTTACAGGCACATTCTTCTATGTGTTATTAAACCTTAACCACTTTATTCCTATCAATTATAGTCAAATCAACGCTTTTTACCTTTTGGTAAAAATTAAAACTAATACTAATACTAAGTATACGGATTAACAATCTGTTAAAATCAAGTTTGCTACCTTTAGCTAATATTGTAACCGGTTTGCAATTCCAGAACTTAAGATCCTCAATTGTTTGTTGTTCCGATGTGATAAAATCAGCCGTTCCAAAAAAACCGATATCGTTAATTTATATACCTACTAGGCCAATTTCATTTCCTTCACGTTACAAATAAGTACGTGTTATATACTAAGGACGTTATACCTAATCGTAACGAAAAATAATATTAATAAATCAGGAACCAATTAACGCCTACTTTGTCCAATATGTATAATAACTTAATACATCGTATTACCTTTCCTGAAAAGTAAATAGCACGTAGGTTTTATAACAATTCCAACAAAACGATCTGTTATAAGTCGATAGTTAATTACGTATATACTTACGTTTTATCTCAACCATTAAATGTAAACTTTTTTTCGTTTTTTTGCTAGTAAACTTGTTGTTAAAGCGACTATTTAGCACTGTTTAATCTTTCTAATCGTTGGCAACTATATGAGGATCCAGTTTTTACCTTTATTACCATATCTTCAAGTAATTAGGCGTAAATTTTCGTACAGCTGCCGCATGGTCTTACCCTCAACTATATATATAATATATGACCTAAAAAATGTGATATTTGGGTTTTAGAGGTTGAAATCAGTCTTGGGCACGAATTTTACGATTTTTAGAGTTAAATAACCATTGATATCGATCTTTTTACTTTTCTCAAAGGGTTTGCTAGAGGCTTTGATGATGCCTAAGCAGTATTGTAGATGTGACCCGATATTTATTCATCCTTTTTAACGTTCATCTTTTTCGGAGGTCGTTCGTACCGGCAGCGTTCCATCGGCTTGTTGATGACAGGCGGAGGAGGTTCGTTTTAATTCGGTCGCTTAGCTTCAAAGTTTTTATTGTCAGTTACTCTAATATAAGGTTTAACTTGGATATTATGAAACATTACGGGGCTGTTAACAGCTTTAATAACTACTTTAAAGTTGGCGATACTTAAGGTTTTGTATAGGCCCTTCTATTTACCCAGCTTCCGCCATATAAGGATTTTACTTTATAATGGTATATATATATATCGATTATCGTAAGGTCGTTCCTAATATTAAGGATATCGTTAACTTGGTATCGTACCGGGTTTTTTCGCAATTCCTTTAATACTTCACCATAGGCTTAAGCATTTTTTTAGATACTTACTAATACCATAAATTCACTCGTTAAATATAGATACGCTCCAAAAACCAACAAAGTTAACACTAAAACGTCAGGGCTCATAGTATTATTCAAACCTTTCACCGATATTGAAAAGAGTGCCTCTAAGTTAGTAAAACTTCCAATCTCCAACGTAAGGATATTATACTCTATTTGAAGTAATACGTATACCCCTTTAACTTTCCTAATATTACAGTAAACCTTTATAAATACTTATTTATACTAAATTACAATTATCTTAATATTTTTATAAAAATCAGCTGCCATAAAATTAGTACTAGTATCATAGATGATAACGTTAGGTAAACTCAAATACGTGTCAATCCATAACATCCTTAACATTTCCCATGTATATTTTGTTAATAAGTACTTTAAAAACTTCATTTCGAAAAAAAGGTACAGAGTTAATGACGTGAAAAATGGGAATACTATCTAAGTAAAACGCTTTAATGAAAATATTATAATCAAAGTCCTTATCGTCTTTTAATATAAACTTAAATTTTCGAAAGGCTTAAACATGCGTTTGATATTGATAATAAAGTTTTTCAATACCTTTCAAAATATAGTATTCCATATTTTCATGTTCTACATACTCTAATACCTCATATAACCTGTTAAAAACTTGGTATTCAAAATGCCGATATAGTTAATATATTTCTGACTCTATTGGGTTTAACACTGTTACCTTTAAGCCTTAACAATTAAATCACAAGTAACAACACTTTAATTTGAGGGGAAATTTTTAACTGTTTTTAACCAATTTATCAGCGATGTCATTAACATTAACACCGAAAGTCTTTATATGCTCCAAATGAAAAAGGAAAAGAGTAGGATATTAAAGGATATAAAACGTAATTGATTTAATAATGGTTCAAACTACTGTTATCCTTAGTAACTATAGTTATTCGCATATTCCGAAGCTAAATTTAACTTTGATGGTATATTAACGATTAATTTAGATAGTATTAATGTTTTCATTACGTAATGAAACGTATTGTAAATAGCCTTTTGTTAAATAACTTGTTACCTCTATGTTTGATATAATACCTTAAAACGTATAAACCACATAACGATCGCAGAGGGTATGGGTATGTAAGGTTTTAGGGGTTTTGTTAGGGTAAATTTAAAGGTTTTCGCCGTTTAAGTGGTATAAAAAGGCGAGGTCGGCTAATTACTAAACCGTGTTAGGAATACTGTTTTTATATCACTTAATTAGCTTAAATGTATTATTGTTGTTAATAGCTTCATTACCTTTAAAGTTTGCAATGTAATCTAAGTAATACTATTCGAAAGTAATAGGGTACTGTATATGGTATATTACCTCTTTATTGTTACGTTCGGCAAAGAAGTAACGAATTACCTAATAGCCTAACTTACTATAAATTTAATATTTTTTTCTGTTTTTACGATGATAGTTTTTAAGGTTAATAGATCCACTTAAATTTTGCCCCCATTAGTGTTAACGTGGTTATTACCTTTAGTGTAAGGCCATTAGACCAGATTTCGAGCGTTGAAGGCGTTTATAGCCGTATTTACAGTCGATGTAATTAACTACTGTATGGTTTTCTTTATCCACGCTGTGAAGATCACCAACTTAAAGGTATATATTCAATGAATTTGTTGTTCGTGCCATTACAATTGCAAATAAAAAGAATAACTGGTTAAAAAAAGCCTTCATAAGTAGTATTTAGGTGTTATAAAGCGTATTTAAACTCGTTAACGCCCGTAATAACCACCCTTACCTACTCGTAAAGTGTAACTTTACCAACGTGGACCTTCCCTATTGCCTACTGGCATAATATAAGCTTATTAAACATTTTATTTAACACATTCATAGGTATTTACTCGTTTTTTTTCTTCGTTATTATCGTAGTTCACTTGATGATAACTCAATCCGTATAATATTAGACAAGGTAGACATCGTATTCGAAATTATTTTTCATACTATCGTAAATTTCGCGAAAAGTTATTGTTCTTATTTGGAAGTTTGAGTAGTAATTATGGGCGTACCTTGTAAAAATTCTGGAAAACAATAAGTAAAAACCAGAAGAGTAAACCTCCATTCATTTACAAATATTCATAAAAGAACATTATCTTTATGTTAGGAAGGTTATAAAACTTCCCTTCTTACTTTTTTACGTTATTCCAGATCCTGGGGAAATCCGTAAAAAGCTTGTAATCAATATTAATTATCCTGATAAGTCTTGGAGAAAGGTCGCAATAATCTTCCTAATCTTTATAAATATTTTCCTACGATTTAAGCCTCAAAGCCTCCAAACTATGGAATTAAGAGTAATTACTAATTTCCTAACCCGAAAAGTAAAGTCTTGTGGTAGGATTTGTAGTGAGTTCGCATGTATAGATAAACCTGTTATGGAAAGGATTTTAAAGGGCTTGGCGATTTTGATTAAAATACTAATAAGAAATAAGGGCCTAAAGATTTTAAAGTATTTGACGATTTTGTTTAAATAACTGGTGGATAACGCTAACGTCGATTCCTCCTACCTCTTTAGCCGCTATTACTTCATATACTCTACTGCCGCTAAAAACGTATTCCGCACCATTACGTGGAGCTACTAAACTACCAAGCAGGTTAATGGGTTCCTTATCGTTAGTGGGCAAAAAGACTTAACTCAATTATTGGTAAGGAAAGGGTATTATAAATCGTATGTAAGGGTGTTAAGGTTTCTTGATACCCTTTCCTTTGGAGCGTGGGTCCCAAGGGAATTATTTAAGTTAAATTAACTCAAAAAGTGTATCTACCTACCTGGTAAAGCTTTTTTTAGCACGTATATCCCTCAGAGTTCAAGTTTTGTCTTTAGTTTTAATTTGACCCCCTTTTGAATCTTTTTTCACATATTAATAAACCAGTCATAGAAAAACTTTGGTATTTACAAAAGGTGCGATCGATGCGGTTAAGTTCTTCACTACCGTTTTACTCAATAATAAAGTAACCAACAAAGTTAACCAAATATCTTTCGGTTAAGTCTTCTTTGAAATCTAGTTCCCAAAAGTTTTTATCGTACTATTTTTTTAAAAAAGGGTTCCAAGGGCTTTAATTCCCTTTTATAATTCCTAGGCGAGTTTCATTTCGAGGTTTTAACTTACGTAGAACTTGGTGAGCGAGAAACTTGGTGATTTAAAGCGTAAGTACTTGAAGATTTAACGTAAATTCGCGCGACGTGGCTTTTTTGACGCAACTTGGTAGTTCTTTATAGTCTCTCTTAAAACAGCCATCTTAAAAATTTCAATTAGCGTAAGGGAAGTAAAAGAAGTAAAATAGAGGAAAAGTTTTAGTATAAAGAGAAAGATTAAAGGTCGTTTGTTATTATAGATAAAGGTCAAATGTTATTTATTATTTATCTGTAGGACTTCATTTTTTTTAAAATAATAACATCCGCAATAGTGTTTATTTAGCTGTTTGCCAAATTATTGTTTAGTACTTTTATATTTTAATCTCAATGCTCTTTAAGATGGATATGGTAAAGATTTCTTAATATTTTTAATAACGATACCATCGTTACCTCGAAACTGCCGTATAGACTGGAGTAGACCAAATATCTTCTTTACGTACTGCTGTAGAAACTGACCCAATAGTTAAGACCTTACGAAAAGATATTTCATATACCCTAACCGCTGTCTATTAACGTAAAACTTAATCAGAAAGTAGCTTATTCTTTTATTTAACTGATTTATACTTAACCTAATAAACACTAATAATTATTGGTAGAGTTTTAGACGTTACAACTTTGTCTATTCAATTAGTCGAAATAATAGTAGTATTACGTAATTAAGTGGTAGATGTATTGTTTTAGTTTTAGCAGACCGCTAGCTGGTCTGTACAGTAATTTGTATGGCCAATTGTTTGGTTTGTGCCCTAGTCTAAATCGAGTACTCCACACTCAACTGACTCGCATTCAGTACAGTCAACTTCATTGTAAGTAAAGTTAACTGACTGTACTGCATTTAACCTACTAAAAATAAAAGTCAATATTGTTCCAACAATTTTCGCTATTATCAAATACAAAAAGTTTTTTTATAACGGAGGCGAGTAATACAATGTGATTAATAATAAAGGCGTTCGAGTAAAAATAAACGATATATCTTACGGGATGGATAATTCCTACTTTTAAGAACGTTGGCAATAACATAATTCATATTTGGAGTATTAAAAACGCCGATTATATTAAAGGAAGTGGATTAGAAGTAAAAAAAAAGGTATGAATTTTTTTTATAATGAAAATGAAAAAAGTTGAACTTTAAGTAAAAGTAAAATAAATTAATATAAATAATTAAACGAAGGCAAATTGACGACAAAAAATGGAAAGGAAAAAAGGGTTACGAGTTACGATAAAAACCGTTTTTATATACTTAGGTGGCTCGGAATCGGTAAGATTGATACGTTATACGGTGCGTTATAAGGCGCGTTATATGGCGTAGGCGACCTGAGATCGGCAAAATATGTACTTTATACAACGCATTGTAAGGCGCGTTATATGGCGTAATTGTAACTTAATGAGAACGTTATATAGCCCATGCCCAGCTCGCGCCCGGTCCATACCTTATACAGATATAATTTGTACCTTTTTTCAAGCGGCGAAATACTGTAATTTCAATTTTTTTCAATAGAATAGGTGGTATGTTATAAACTTAAATTGTTGGTTTCTAAGTTTATAAGTTACGTAATTATACACGTAATAGGATATATAGTATCCAACCCAGGCACAGTTTAGGTATAGTTCGCGGGCGGACGTCACGTGTAAAGACACGTGACGGACTATATACGGACTATGTACGTAAATCCTATACGAAAGACCTCTGCAAACTTCTTTAGTCTTCCTTATTATCTCAATTGTTAACACTATTTGGCACCTACTTAGCATACCTTCATAGGTATGACTATAAAAAAATGCTTGAACATTATTAACAACAGTAATTTTAACAGGTATACTAATATAAATGTACGTATTAGGCTTCGTAATTTCATGTTGTTCATCGTTTATTTCAGGTCCTTCGCGATTAAGGATTTGATGTTATATTGTAATTTATTCAACAACTTTATTAAATGAAACTTGGTGTTTCGAAACTTTGATTAATCAATTTAAATGCTGGAATTTTGAAACGAGTTGGACAGAAATATATCAATAGCATAGCTATAATAGCATGACTTTGAAATTATTTAAAAAACCGATGCAATTGAGAAACTCTCTAAAATATCAACCGTAAAAACCAATATAGTTTTGTAAGGGCGCTCGACAATTATCATTCGACTACCGTTAAACATTGAATAAAAAGTCTATTTTTTTTACTCAATATATCTATGTTTGACTTATTTAACAAATAATTACTATAAGTAAGCTTTTAGTCATTCCAACGATAGTTGATTAGAATCATTGTAGTCTAAATAACCAGTAAATTTACGTTGATAAAGTTTTTTTGTAAGTTTTAAGTTAAGCAAATCGCTAACTAACCTACACTCTAACCTGTATGAGCTAAAAATCAGCCTGTACCCTATATTGAATGGGCACAGCACAGTTGTTTTGAAGCCATTGAAATTAACTGCTATCGTTGGTAGAGCTTTGGACGTCACAACGTTGTTGATTCGATGGGTCGAAGTAATAGTAGTATTGCATGGTCAAGTGGTAGATGTATTGTTCTAGGTTTGACAGACCGCTAGCCGGTCTGTACAATAATTTATATGGCCAATCGCTTGGCCCGTGCCCTAGTATGAAGTGTATGCATACTGTATTTGATTTACAACCAATACAATAGGCCTACATAAAACGATACACTTAACCTACATTTAGTACAGTCAATTTTATTTACAGTAAAGTTAACCTATCATACTACCGATATTATCATTTCAACACTAACGGCTTTTAGTTTATACGCGTGCGCTAATGTGGTTGAACATTTTTTTCTGTATCCTGCCGAATTATTTTTTCGTTAACTATCCAAACTCCTATTAATTCCAGTTAACTTCCATATCAAATTTTACACATTTTCACTTAAATTAACTGTCTCCAAGGTCTCTATTACGTTAACGTAGAGGAAAATTAATCAGAAAGATTGGTATTGGAGTTATAAAAATATATAAGTTAGAAGAGACATTCGGAAAGTTCACGCTATAGGTGAGAGCTTATAAGCTCTCACCCAGAGCGTGCTACTCTGCGAACGTCTCTTCTAGACCATGCCACGAATGATGCACTCTAAAAGTGCAATCTGCAGCGTGTCACGTTATCATGCACTCTGCAAAAGTGCAGCCTACAGTGTGTCACATTATTGTGCACGCTGCAGGAGTCCACTTTGCAGTGTAATACACTACCACCAAAATATACTAACTATAGTAATATATAATAATATCCACATTAACCCTATTTATCCTAAATTTTCTTATAGCTTCAAGGTTTAAGTTAATTAACTCCTATAAAAAGTTTTTCCGTTGTAAGCTTATGCAAACCTTCACTTTCGCCATACTAATTAAACAAGTCGCTATTATTAGTCCTCTAGTAATCTTCCAATTCGCCAGAATATCCTTAACCGTTGCTACGTGATTTGAACTTTCCGGTTAGCCTATTAACGTAGCCTTTGATACGTATAATTAGTATATTGCTATCTATAAACCTTTTAACAACCTTATTTGGTGATTTCTTCATTATAACGTTAATAGGATTATATTTTCCGTTAATTTACCAGAACTTCTTAATTCTTCTCCTTTCGTTAGCTTTGCAAAGTGTTATCATATTTATTATTATGAGTTTTTGGTTTTTAGTTCCGAAATTTGAAAGGAATTTAAATAAGATTTTCGAATTGGTATTAATTACTACCTGAATAAGAGGAATCTTTAACTACTTGGTAATAACGTTAACAGTTTCTTATAATTTTATACTTATATTAAATCCCATGATTATACCGTAAGCATTTAAAGTTAATACGTTTCATATAATAATTTTACATTCAACAAAGGTTTGGTAAATTATTTTATGGGTGATATGAAAATAACCATGCCGCTTATTTTTATAAACGAAGGTTATTAAAAAGCCGATTTATGAGGATAAGTCGGTATTATTTATAAAATACCTATTCGTAAATATTATTAACATGACCCTCTATAGGTCGATTAAAACCATATTAATCTCCTAGTCCAGGTTTCGTATCTATTACTTACCCCTTTTATTTAACCTGTTCAAGTCATTATATATCAGGTCCTGTATTTTTATCGCGATAGATAGCTAGTAAGAAGCCTTCAGTTAATATAAGGTGGTAATATAACTATTACGGGTACGTTGTTTTAAATACCATTAGGTCTTAATTACATCAGTCTCCTTAATTATGGTTGAATTACTTCTTCAGATTTTTTAGCGAAAGCTAAAATTGGTATTGATATTAAGTATGTGGATTTACGATCTATTAAAGTTAAGTTGGCTATTTTCCGCTAACGTTGTAACTATCTTACAGTCCCAAAACCTGAAGTTTTAAACTACGTATTATTTCGATATCATAAATTCAGCCGTTCAAACGAAAAAGGTATCGTTGATTTTTATAACTATTAAGCTGATGTTTTCCCCTTACGTTTTCAGTAAATAGAGGTCGTATATTAAAAACTTTATACCTAATCATAATTGAAAATACAACGTATAAATTAAAATTTCATTACCGCCTATTTTAACCAATCCATATAGTGGCTTGATATATCGTAATACCGTCTTTAAAGGGTAAATAACACGTAGTTTATATAATAACTCCAACACGATAATCCGTTATAAGTTGGTTGCTAATTGCGTATATACTTACGTTATATATTAGCTATTAGATGTAAATTTACCTTTAGTTTTTGCTTATAAACTTACTTTTAAAACAATTACCAAATGCTTAATGATTTTCTCAATTGTTAACGACTATGTATGAGTTTAATTTTCACCTTTATTGCCGTATTCTTAAGCAATTAAATGTAACTTCTTGTATAATCGCCCCGTAATTTTGGTTTTAATCTTGTAAATAACCCTCGATTAAAAAATCGTAATATTTAGGTTTTAAAGATTGAAATCGGCCTTCGATACGCATTATATAACTTCTCGAGTTAATCAGCCGTTAATTTTAACCCTATCTTTTTCCTTGAAAGGTTTGTTGAAAGGTTTAATAATACTTTATATTAGGAGTTTTTATATCAAGTTTTTGTTATCCTTTTCTTTTCTATTTACCTAAATAATATTATAGATACATCTCGGTATATATTACTCCTTTTTAACATTCTTCCTTTTCGGGAGTCGTCCGTTCCGGTGGCGTTTTGTTGACCTATCGATTGTAAATAAAGGAAGTTCGTATTAGCCCAGTCGTTTAACTTAAAGATCTTCATCGTTAGCTAACCTAATATAAAACTTAACCTAGATAATTCGAAAGGTTATAAAACCGGTAGCATTAATAACTACTTTAAAGTTTACGATACTTAAGGTTTTTTATAGGCTCTTCCATTTGACTAATTCTCGCTACATTAGTACTTTACTTTATAACAGTAAAGCAAGTAAGTCGATTATTATAGGGCCGTTCCTGGTATTCAAGGTATCGTTAACCTAACAGTGTGCCTATTCCTTTCTGTTGCAATAGCAGTTATATGTAGTACAGCCAAGTCAGCTTTACTTGCAGTAAAACTGATTGTACTGACTGTAAAACTGGCTGTAGTTTGTGGGACTGTACTGCAAGTTTAGTGCAGTAGGTGCCCACTTCAAAGTGGGGTATAGGCCAAAGCGTTTGGCTATACAAATTGATGCGCAGACCAGCTAGCGGTCTGCCAAACTTAGAAATTATATCTCAATCAACAATATTAATGCAGCACCAGTTACTTAGACCACAGTAATTCGAATCGACTACTTTGCAATGATAAAGGCCTACCAACACTGATTAGTATTCATTAGATTGAGCACAGATTAGCTAAGTAGAAAAAGAAGCTGTTTTCCGGTTGTTACACTTTGTTTAGGTAAGATAGAGGAAAGGTTTTTGCGAAGGGCCTCTATACGTTATATAGTTGTTCGCGACAATATTTAGGGAAGACTTATAGGTGTTATGGTCCGACCTACGATGGTAAGACAAGTAGGTGTCAAGTGGAGTTTACTATTGAGGTACAGCGGAAGACTAGAAGGGGCTACCGTGGCTCATCATGCGAGACCTAAGGGTTTAGCCAGTACCAAGCCCATCACGTGCCCTCACACGTACTGTGCACAGACCGCACCCAGTTCGAACCCGGACCGAGCCCGGACCAGATACTGCACATTCCGTTACATGCACAGTTACGTAACATATAGACTCAATGGTCAACTGCCTGAGTTCATAACAATAAGCTGTGCAGTTATTCGTGGTAGTTTATAAGTAAGTGATGGTATCGTTACTGAAAATACTAAAAAATATTTATTAATCCTTTTTGAAGGTGTTGAGATTAACCGCCTAAATTTTTTAAAGATTACTAAGCCTACAAGTTGGCAAACGGCTAAGTTAGTACTATCGCGGTTGCTACTATAGGTACTACTATTACAAATCGTAAAAACAACTAAGTTTTACGACCTTTAACCTATACTAACTTTGACGACAAACCTATAACCTACCACCCTATATCACTTTTTTTTTCTTCTATACTTTTCAACCTTCGTTACGATGGCTTTAAAACGTACTGGAATCGAGGCCGTTACTAATTCTATTAGGAAGGAGGTAATTATCGCCTTTGATGCCGTTTTCAAAAAGCACTACAACGAAAACCTTTAGTTTACCGATTTAACTAAAGACTTTACCCTAAAGCAACTAACTAACTAATTTTTCCGCTTTATTTTCAACTTAAAACCTAACGGATACGATTGAAGACCCGACTTTTTAGACGATTTTATCGATTGGTTTAACGAGTGGACCCTAAAGATGTAGAATAGGGCAGATAGGCAAGTTAAGACAAAGATGAAGATTGAATTGAGTAGATAATGGATTCACTTTCCTATAAAGAAAGGAAAATAGAGAAATTTAGCAAACTTACTTTATGAATGCGTTACCGATAATGACCCTTAATATACCATTAAAGACAAGAGTAAGGGTAAAGGTATTGCTAGCGACAGCGTTTTTTAACGCTTTTATACACATTTGTAAGAACCTGCTTAAGCCCAAATAAGTTTTTCAGACTCCTTTGCGTAAGATTGACGATCTAATGCCATGGATTCTGAAGAATTAATTAACTTATAAGCTGAAAGTCTTTAAGTTTACCAGTTAATTAAGCAGGAATGTCGACGTACCCTTTAATACTAAGAGGATTATTATTGAGTCCGCAAAAACCCCTAAGCTCATTTTCCTTGGACCCCTTAACATGTTTAGTTTTAATAGGTAAACCAAGGGCAAACTAACTTTATATGCGAGCCTACTATAAGTACGACTATTAGCCTTTTCCTTTTAAACTCCGTCAAAGGTAATTATCCTACCTACTAGTACTAGTAACCTTAACTTTTTCCCTAGATAAGAAATTGAAAAGTCCTTTACGATCAGTATATTACTTTTTCTTTTCGATGTGTTTTTATAGTAGATACGGATTATACAATAATCATTACGTTCGTTAATATCTGAGGAGGGAAGGAAAAGTATAGCGGTAAGCCGTATAACCTCCTAACATCAAGTTACGCCCGTTTTTTAACATTTGTCGCTAGATAAGGGTTAAATTGTCAGGTTTTTACTTGTTATTTCCTAATATTTATACCGGTTAAACTGAGGATTACTACCTCCAGTATTTGACGAATTGTTTTTTGTTCCGCGAAATTTATAATGGCTTAAAGGGCTATTTCGAATGCGATATTAATTTTATCCAATACTACATCGATTGAAATATTATTAAGTAATACTCTATATTGTATTATAAGAAAGAGTCGAAAAGTAAAATAGACTTTCTTAATTGGATACTTAATAGGCTTATGTTTTGCTGATGAGTAATGGGGAATGTGGAAGTTGGCGAAGGCACTTTACGTCAGCAGGTTCGATAAGTTGTTACGGGCAATAAGGAGTTCGAATACGTTTTTTAATACCCAGATACCACTTGCAAAGAGTTTTTTAGCCAATTAAGGTTCTTGTTAGCCACCGTAACAACTCGAACCTCCAGCTTAACTAATATATACCCCTAAGCCCTAAACTTTACCTACGATAAAAAATATTCTACTAAGACGTATTATATTAATCGGAAGTACGAAAAGCCCGGCTAGTACAGCTAACGAAAGGCTCGGACCTAAAGAAGGGATTATGGTGGGTGTTATTTATTTTTCTCCAAGTCTTTTAATTAGTTAAATAAGCTTATTTAAAATACTAATAGATTTTGGATTTACGGTAAACAAAACTGCTGGTCTAAACGTTATACTGCTTCCGAGCGAAAAGATAAGCGGGTAAGTTATTACATATAGTTCCCCTCTACTCCTACTAACAATTACCTTAATACTGTCAAAAACCGTAAAGATATTGATGTTAAGGAGGGGAAAAATAAGCCTAAGGTAATTAGTTAGCAGAAAGATACTGGTATCTGTCCGGAAGTAATATAATAACTCGCCGACCACATCTTTTTATACCGCTTTATAGGTAAAAACCCTTACCGCCGACATAACGATAGAAACCGTAGCCTTATACACCTCTTTACCATTTAAGATAGCTACGCAAAGCAGGTCTTTTAAGGGATTATACCGAATACAGGGGCGATAAGGTACTTAACAAGAGGTTATTTGTAATACGTGGTGTAGCGAAGGGATACTAATATTGCTACGGAATTTGATTACGTAGATGTTGGCAAATCTAAGATTGGCTTTGGTCCTGGAAAAGAGTTATCTTTATTAGGATCGACGACGGCTAAAACTGTTGTTAGCCTTATTATTTTCCATATTTCGAAATACCCTACCCCCTTTATCTTTTGTCTTAAGGACATAAAAAACCTTGGAGTTAACGTTAATATTTAAACTAACTAATTAATACAATTCAATTCCAGTAAAAGATTCCCATTTAACTTTAAATATGAATACCTTTGGTTTTACCTTCAAGAGCCAAAAATAATGGCGTTAAACTTGACGGAGGCGGAAATTCGTTAACTACATCATAGGTTTAACTATCTGGCGACTAACAGGCTTTACAAGGTTTTAAGGCAGTTAGCCACGAAGATATGAATTTACCAACGCTAAAAGTGATTGAATATCTTTGCTAATACTGCCAAAAACACCTTTAAGCCTACTTAAAGTTTAAGTTCACGTTAAAGGAAAATTGAGACTTTAATTCGGAATTTTTCATAAACGTATTTTACCTGAACAGCAAGCTAATACTATACGTTATAAACTTCGCCATGGCTTTTTACGGCGTTAAGTTCCTTAAAACTATTACGACGAAGGAAACGTGGAAGGTATTACGTGCTTTATAAATTGACACGTATCTTGAGCTATCAAATGTGCTAATCTACGATGCTGACATCAACTTTACTATGATAAAGCTCCAAGTTAACGTCAAGTTAATAGGGATTTAATGTAAACAGGTTCCCGTTAAGGTTTACTAGGGTATTAGTAAGGTCGAAAGGGTATATACCCTTTTACAAAAGGCTTACGATATCTTTATACTGGAAATTGAAAGCTTTACAAGCCAAAAAACACGGTTTTAAATGGTGGTGAAAGGTTTTAACGATACTATTAGCCTTAACAGACTTATGATAAATTTATTAGAATTTAAGGCTTACCTACATATGAAAAATAAGTTGCCGCCCTCGTTAAACACCCAGAAATATGTTATAGCATATAATAAAGCCTTAAAGTAATTAAGGATAAAATCAAACTGCTGGTAGGTTAATTATATTTTTAATACCAGGAACGGTCTATTAAAAATCAATGTGTTGTTCCTCCCTTTTTAAAGTAAAGTTCTTACGTAGTGCAATCCTGGAAAATGGAATATGTTGTATAAAATCTTAAATATTACAAATTTAAACGCAGTGGTTAAAACTACTAATGATCTTATAACTTTCAGAGCCATACAGGTTAAGCTATACCGAATACCCCTTAATTTTAATAAAGATCCTGACGTCTATAACCTTCGAACCAAACGGATCAGTTAATACAACCCTTCCGAGCCAACCGTTAACAAGTCAATAAAATGTCGACGGCGTGGAAGATCACCTAAAAGGAGGATATACACTGAAAAGAAAGACTAAGATAGGGACTATAGGCCTAGTAAGACGTGTATAACAGCGTAGGTATTTTAAAAGGAAAAGTTCGACGAAAAACTTACCCTTAAATTACGTGTCGAAGGCATTATCAACACACAGGGTAAGGCTTTTAAGGAAATTAACTGAGTAGATATTAATGGCCCTTTTTATAGGGGGTTATATAATTTGTGCCGTTAACGTAATTTCAAGGCGAAGATGTCATTATCTTTAAGTTAAGGATATTTTACGAAATTAATGGTAAAACCATGAACCAGCCGTATGAAACGTTATGACTAATCGCTTAAAAATACGGTAATATAGATAAAAACTAAATCCTCACTTAATGACCGATAAGTTAAAAGATTAGTTAACGTTTAATCGTCGTAATTACTGCCAATTTAACTGCTAATATAAAAGGTTAATTTACACTTAATAACCGTGATATTACGTAAGCATATATGTAGTCCATCACCGATTTTCAGCGGATTATACTGTTTAAACTACCAAAAAAAACTAAATGATAAGTTTCCGGTCGGTACAATAATACGTTATATTAAACCTCTATACGGATTAACCGAGGTAGGTGTTTACTGGCTTTTAACTTACTAGGCTTATTTTAAAAATAGGTTACGTATAAAGACTTTAATATTCAACCTGTATCTATTAATTACAAAGGGCAAAGACTTTGATATCGTGGGTACATAAAATAATGATACACTTTTCCTAGGAAACACTAAGTTTATAGCGACGGAATAGCGTATTATTGTGAACTACGGCCTTTAAAAGTGTAAGCTAGTTAAAATGTTAACTAAAAGTATATAACCTAACTTTAATAAATCGTTAATCCGAATTTATTATATTAAAGCTAAATACGAAACCTATATTAGCCTATGCTAAAAGGGGTAAGCTATAAGCCTCACGATTATTACCAAGTCAAACGGGGCAATATTACAAAGACACCTAAAGTAGAAGGCTTATACGGCCTATATTGCCACGTTATACCAATCGGAAGCATCGTACGACCTTTTTATTGCAGCATAGGTATAAGCTTCATATGATAAAGACTCTGATACGCTAAATAAGCGTATTTAATAGCAAATGGAATATGTAGAAATAAGTATTAATATGGTTTTTGTAAATCTGGTGAAAGCAAAACTAATAATCCTCGCAAATGGGTTATTTACTAACAATACTAACCTTACATCGCAAATCAGCTTCCTAATAATACTCGTCGAAGGAGATAGATCTAAAGGACAATTTATAATCACCGGAAACCCTGTGTACTTGATATCCGTTAAATGCAAACATATAACCCAGAACGTGTTAGCTTTAAAAGTTTATGGCATAATAATAGGCTTTAACATTGGCATAGTAATTGAAGGTATATTAAAAATTATTATTAAACAGCTAGAATTGCTTCCGATACCTATAGTAGTGTATACTAACTCTTGAAGCCTTTACGAATGCCTGTTAAATCTGGGTATGACTAATAAAAACGCCTGATAATAGATGTAATAGCTTTAAGAGAGGTATAAGAAGCCTGAGAAATCGATGAATTCAGGTGGATTAACGTCAAAGATAACCCTGCTGACGCTATAATCAAAGATACACCCAATGGCGCCCTAAAAAGGTTAGTAAATAGAAATACGCTGACTATACAAATCGAAGGCTACGTGGATCGCCCGGCACGTGCTCAAAGGAATATGGTGACCCTAGCAAACTGGAAGACTGCCAGAGTAGTGACGTTAATGGCAAAGGTGGCAATAGCAGTAATTTGAAATACTGGTGAAAGGAACGCAATTGGTAGCGTATTTAATTTATATAAATCTATGACGAAAGATTCGTGCACGGAAATTGAGGAACGAAGGTCTCGGAGAGGTGCAGTAAAAGGGCTACAAAGGGACGTAATTAAGTTTAATTTCAATACAGATTAACCGGAATTAATAGGAGTCTGGCTTGTTGTTGGCTTACGGCTTAAGGAGGGGTTTCAAAGGTTACCACCAATTGATGGCAAGCCACGCTAACGTGCAGACACAAAATAAAAAGCCGCCAATATTGGAATAGCAGTCAAATTTAGTACAGCCACGTCAACTTTATGTGCAGTAAATTTGATTGTAATGACTGCAAAATTGGCTGTAGTTTGTAGGTCTACACTGCAAGTGTAGTGCAGTAGGTGCCCACTTCAATGTTATGACCCAAGCACGTTGGCGGGTCAGGAAACAGGCCAGCATGCAGCTGAGCTACCGAGAGCCTGAAGTCCAACACATCAGGCGGGGAACATCTCTCGGTGAGCCTCATTGAGCACCGGTGAGCCTCAGTGAGCACCGGTGAGCCTCAGTGAGTACCGGTGAGCCTCAGTGAGCACCGGTGAGCCTCAGTAAGTACCGGTGAGCCTCAGTACTGAAGATGGTATGAAGGCCATAGGATATAAGGACACGGTCAGCACCACATAAATAGTATTTCCTTCGTAGCTCTTCAGTTCTCAATCTAAGTATTCAGTCTACACACCTGAATAGCCCAACGGCTAATGATCATTCTACAGCACGAACAAACATCTTCTGATATTGCACCTTTGTTACCACTGCTACCTTACTGCTAACATAAACCCTCCGATACCTTCTACTTACTCACGGGTATTAAGTGTGATCATTACATTCAACATGGGGCATAAGCCAAAGCGTTTGGCTATACAAATTAGTGTGCAGACCGGCTAGTGGTCTGCAAAACTTAGAACTTACATCTCAATCAACAATATTAATGCAGAACTAGTTACTTCGACCACAGTGATTCGAATCGACTATGTTGCAACGAAAAAGGCCTACCAACACTTTCGTAGTTTTTTTAATGTTTACCGTAAACTACAGCTCACTTTCAGGTATTTTCTAATAGCGAAAATTTACTTGTCGGGCGTGGGTACACTCTCAAGACCAATAGCGTTGGTATTAGGCCATCAGGGCCCATAGTATTATTCAAGCCTTTCACCGCTATTTGAAAACGTGCCTATGGGTCCGTAAAGTTTCTAATCTTCAACGTAAGGATATTATACATTTGGTAAAGTAATACATATACCCTTTTAAATTTTTTAATACCTTAATAAGCTTTTATAAACACCTGTTTATACTAAATCCCTATTATTTTAATATTTTCTTCAAACTTTACCACCGTAAACTTGGTACTAATACTATAAACGACTACGTTAGGTAGACTCGAATACGTGTTGATTTACAATATCCTTAACATTTCCTATATATCCTTTACCAATAAGGACTTTAAAAACTTGATTTTACAAAAAAAGCTTACAGAATTAATGATGGGAAAAATTTCTTAATATCCAAGTTAAATATATTAATAAAAACCTTATAATTAAAATCTTCATGTGTTTTCCATGTAAATTTAAATTATTAGGGGGCTTAGGTATACATTTAGCAGTAGTAAAAAAGCTTTTCAATAACCTTTAAAGCAAAATATTTTATATATTTATACTCAATAGGTTTCAGGACTTTATACAGCCCATTAATAACCGGGTATTTAAACGCTGGTATAATTAACATATATTTAACTTCATCATGTTTAATACCATTACTTTTCAACTTTAAAAATCGAACCATAAATACTCTTCCTTAAAAGCGAAGGGAAATATTTAGTAGTTTTTAACTAATTCATCGACGTTGATATTAATATTAAAATTAAGGGTTTTTATGTTTTGAATTAAAAAGGGAAACATATAAGAGACTTAAAAATACAGAATATGATTTATCTAATAACAGTTTAGATTACCATTATCTTTAATAACTATAATTACTCACCTAGTTTAAAGCTAACTTTAGCCTTACCAACATCGTAACCATTAATTTCAGTAGCTGTAATACTTTTCCTCTATGAAACTATGTATTACGAATAGCCTTTTATTAAATAATTAATATCCCTATATTTGACATAATACATTAAAATGTATAATTCGCGTAATAGTTTCGAAGATTGGAGGTATATAAAGGGTTAATGGATTGGTTAAAATAAAAGTAGGAGTTCTTACCTCTTAAGCGATATATAAAGATATAGTAAGCTGATTAAAAATCGCCTTAAAATAATATCTTTATACCCTTCAATTTATTTAAGCATATCGTTATGTTTAATTGATATATCGCTCTCGACGTTTACGATATGATCTAAATAATCCTATTGAAAGGCAATAAAATATTGGATATAATATATTACCTTTCATTCGTTACGTTTGGCATGAGGGTGTCGAGTAAACTAAAAGTCAAACTTATTATAAATCTAATATTTTGCTACTATTACGATGATAGTTTTTACGGTTAGTAAATCCGTTTAAATTTTATCTATATTAACGCTAACATAGCTATTACCTTTAGTGTAAAGCCGTTAAACTTAATTTTAGGTGTCAAAAGAGCTTCTAACCATACTTACGGTCGATATAATTTACTACCGTACGGTTTTTTCTATTTACGTTAGGAAAGTTACCAATCAAGAGGTATATATTAAACGAATTTGGTATATATATTATTACGGTTGTAAGCGAGGAACGTAACTAGTTAAAGAAGTCTTCGTCAATGGCATCTAGGTGTTTTAAAACGTATTCTAAATCATTAATGCCCGCAACGACTGCTTGTACCTATTCACGAAGTATAGAGTCGCTAACGCACGCTTTTTACATTACCTATTGACATAACATTAACTTATTAAACATATAATTTAGTATATATATTAACGGGTTTTTTTTCTTTCTTACCATTATTGTAGTTTACCTTGTAATGAACTAGTTTATATAGTATTAGGTAAAGTGGACGTCATATTTGAAATAGATTTTTATACTATAGTAAATTTCGCGAAAAGTAATCATTCGAGTCAGAAAGGTTAGGTAGTAATCCCTGGCGTAACTTGTAAGAATTTCGGGAAATAATAAGTAAAAACTAGAAAGAGTAATCTTTATTTACTTACGAATATTAGAAAAAGATATTATCTTTATATTGAAAAAGTTGTAAAGCTTTTCGTTATACTTTTTTATATCATTTTCAATTTTGGAGAAGTTCTTGAAATTCATAATTAACATTAATCATTTTAACAAATTTTAGGGGTAGGTCGTAATAATTATTCTAATTTTTATTAGTATTCTCTGACAATTTCAGTTTTAAAGCTTTCGAAGTACGATATTTGGGGTATATACCAATCGTTTGACTCGAGGGGTAAAGTCTCATAATAGAACATATAATAGACTAGCACGTATAGGTAAACCTATCATAAAGGAGCTTTTAAGGGACTTGACGATTCTAATTAAAAGTTTAAGAGGTAATGGAGACTTATAGGTTTTAAGGTATTTAACGGTCCTATTTAATTAACTAGTAAAAAGCGTTAACTTTAATCCTTTTGACCGCGTGACCAGTTACTGATTTACGTATTTTACTGCATTTAAAAATATACTTCGCGCTATCACGTAAAAGGGCTAAATTTACGAACAAGTTAATAGTTGTTTATATCGTTAACACATAAAAAGATTTAACTCAACTAAAAATAAAGGGGGGGTTTCCTAAATCGCGTATATGGGTGTTAGAGTTTTTCAATACTCTTTCCCTTAAGATGTATATTTTGAAGGTATTTTTTAAATTAAGCTAAGTTGAAAAGGGCTTATACTAACTTTATAACACTTTATAATTATACGTAAATCTCTTATTACTCAAATTTCAATTTAAACCTTGATTCAACCTATTTTAAAAATATATTTTACATATCAATAATCTAATCGTCGAAGGAATTACAGTATTTACAAAATATATGGTTAAAATTTTTGACATCTTTATATTTAACGATATAATAGCAGACGAAATTGGTGAAATACTTTTTGTCGAGTTTTCGTTAACATTTTACGCCTAAAGATCTTCGTCGTAATATTTGGTAAAAGTAGTTTCGAAAGCTTTAATTATTTTTGACGGGGTTGGTAATAAATTCAAAATAAACGTTAACGATAACCTTTTTAGAGTTTTAGCTTACGTAAAACTTAGTAGGTGGGAGACTTAGTAATTTTACGTAAATTTGTGTAGAAACTTAACTACTTAACGTTAAATCGCGCGGCGTAGATTTTTTAATGCGACTTAATATTTTCACTTAGAATAGCGAACTTGGCGTTTAAATAAACGCAAAGGGAGTAAAATAAGTAAAATAGAAGGAAAACTTGGTATTAAAAACAAGGTTAGAAGTTGTTTATTATAAGTAAAAGTCGAAGGTTATTTGTTATTTTAGCTGTATAACTTAATTATTTCATTATAATCACACTCATATTAATTGTCAGTAAGGTTTATATTACGTTAAAGTAGCATAAGAGAAATCATAAAAATTGGTATTGTAGTAGTGAAGATAGATAAGTTAGGAAGAAGTATTCAGTGAGTGCACGCCATAGATGAGAGGTTATAAACCTCTCATCCGGGCAGTGGCACTTTGCCATACACTCTGAAACGCCCCTTTTAAACCGCGCCACGAATAATGCACTCTTTAAAAGTGTAATCTATAGCGTATCACGTTTTCGTACACTTTACAAAGGTATAGCCTATAACGTGCCACATTATCGTACACGTTACAGAAATAAACCTTATAGGTGTAGTATACTATTACTTAACTTATATATATTAACTATAGGGATATATAATAATATATACATAAGCAATATGTTTTCTTTTTTTATATATTCCATAATTATAATTTAGTAATAACAAAATAATTATAATATAATCCGTATCTATAGTTGTATAATAACATTATAATTGTAATTCAATCTATATCCATAGTTTTATAGTAACAATATAATTACTACATAATCCATATTTATAATTCTATAATAATAATATATTACAGTGTAAATTATAAACATTTTAATTAATAGTTTTTAGCCGCGATAGTAATTATAATAAGACTTGGTTAATATAAATAATTGGTAGCAATATAGTTATTAATGAAGTTTTTTATTATTTTTGACAGGAGTATAATTATGCAGGTATTATAAGGGTAATTGCATAGGGGTAATTACAACATTACATGTTTTGGGTTAATATAAAAAGATACATAGTAATCAGTTTAAGTAAAACTTTTTTTTCTCTAACAGCGCGTACCCAAAACTAATACAAATTCATATTCTAATTAAACTTAATTCCCTATTTTAATACATTATTTTAAACCGCTCCGATAGGTAGATTACTTAACCAATACCTATATATTAACCTCATTTTTAAATAAATGTCGCATAAAAATATGATTACCAGACGCCGTTTGGTGCGTAAGCGCCGACGCGCCATTACCCCCACTACCGTTATCGCCGCCACCACTACCGTTATCTCTGTCAACTCTAATACCGCTACCACTATTCACAGCCCCCCCTCCTCAGGTACTATTTTCTTTATCACTGTTTCGCCCCCAACTTCGCCGCCCGCTGCCACCGTTACTACCTACGTTACCACCTCCTTTCTTCCTCTTTTTCCCTCCTCCTTTCCCCTTAACTCTTAAAGGAAAGAACGAGAAGCTTTTAAATTCATTAACATTACCTTTTTTCCGCAAATAAAAACCCCTTTACCCGCGGGAACCGCTTTACGCTGTAAATGTAATTTAACGAAGCTACGCCGTGGTTCGTATTTATTCAATTTATCCGTTTTTTTACCTTTAACATTCCTACAAATGAGGAGGTCGAGGTGAACTTCTTTTGTCGCTTCAAGTTACGTATCGTTAGGATACGTCGCAAGGCCTTTGTTTTAATTCGTAAGACGTTAAAACGGCATACCCGGATCTGTAACCTTAAGTTACTAATGGATACGCCTTACGTGCCGTATATTGCGTTCGCGGCTGCAGGTAAATTTATTGGCGATTACTATAAAAGCGGGGGTTTTTCGGTATACTATTACCATTACGAGTGGATTAATAACAGATAATACCCTGTTTCATTAGTTTTATGGCTATAAACTGAAGCTATGTCATGCGCCCGCTGGCTTTATAGTAAATTTACTTTGAAAATTACAATTTTAATTGCAAACTCCATTCTGTACTTTTTAAATATATCGTTCGAGGTATTCATAAAAACAACTATTATTACAAATAATTAAAATAAGCCGGTACTAATTAACAGTAGGTACTAACTGGCGAACTAAGAAGTCGGCAGCCATTATCGCCGCCTGAAAGCAGATCCTAGGTATATACTACATGGGCGAATTTGACAACGTTATTACGTGTCGCCGCAAGGAGGGTAAAGACCTCCCCGCGCCCTTACCTAAAAGTATACGACCTAAGGTGCGAGACCGCCTTTTCGGTGGCGCCGGTGGCGGTATCGATAGCGATAATAGTGGTAGCGCTAATACAAAGCGAAAAGGCGACGGGGAGGATAGTAGGGACGCGATGACGTCGTTTTTTACATCTTATTTTAATAGTAAATAGTGCTGACCCACTTCGTTGGGCCGGTGCGCCCGGTCATAGTATAGTACGTTATATAGTAATATTATTTATTTACAGTTTTTTTTTGGTAACGTAAGTGACAAAATATTTAAAAAAAGAAGGTAAGATATGAAAAATTAATAGAGTTAAAGTTTATAAAATCAAAAGTGATAGTATGTGAGAAGCGGTATGAAATGGTATAACCAAATAAAGGGAACTACGGGAAGCGGCGTAAATAGTGGGTTTCAAACCGTTCGAAAATGTTAAAAGTGGTATAATCGTATAAAACAAAACAAAAAAAGTCAATGCATGAAATTTTAGCCTTAATAGGGTCATAAAACCTTTTTGGCAATATTAACGAAAAAGGTGTTTGTTGATATTAGCGTTTTTAATACTCCGTTCATGGTGCCCTTAGTTATTAAATATATTAGGTTTTTTTTTTTTATCGATTTGTTTTACTTCGTGAATTTCGCGGCGCCTATACGATTCGCCTAGGGCTATAATATCAATTATGAAGAGTTTTTCATTTGTGGTATCAAATTTAACTAGACATTTGTAAAACGAAAAAGAGTTAATGTATATAACAAGAAAAATAGAGTTTAAACTACAGTTAAAATAACTATGCGGACCATTATCATCATAATAATTCCTAAATCGAAACTTCCAACAATGCCATAAATCTTCAAATCTCAAACGTTGTTTGTAATCCGTTTGTACTTGGTCGAGCTTCAATAAATAATATTTTTACGAGAAATAAATCAGTTTCGGGTCGGTGTTTCGTTACCGAATATTAAAACGAACCCTATTTACGAGCCGTAATCGGTATTATTAGTAAAAAATCCGTTAATAAAAACAAATATCTTTACCGTATATATATTTAACGATATTAACTGTAAACTGTAGTTTGAATTATGTATTTATTACATAAAGCGTTTGTTAAACGTCCTATATATATTGTTTAATGGTACAGTTTGGTATCACACAGCTATTAAAAGGTAGAAAGCCTCTTTCTATTATACTATTACAGTAACCTAAACACCATGTACGCGCTAATATTTGTATTCATCAGCTAGTTTTAGATTATTTAAAAAGATAACGACAACTTCATTCAACCACCCTTTTTACACAAGGCCTAAAACACCGTTTAGGAAAGTAATCGTTACGTTATTAAAGTCGATTATATGGTCTTCCGTTAAGTTCGTCTTTGGTTTCGTTTTAAAGCTAGCTTTTGAAAGTTTCCTCTTTTTTTATACGGATAACGACGCGTTATAAGTCGTTATTATGTAGTCTATCTGTATATATGTTAATATAAAGCCGGTAAAACGGGCTGTTAAAACTAATAGGCATATATCGAAGGTTAAGTTATTCATTCCGAGCCGCTTTTTATAATACCTTTGGTAGGTGTTATACCAGTAAATAATAACTTTATATAGGCCTTATAGCGGTTTCATAATAAGTAAAACCGTTCTAAATAGTTGTTGTTTTTTGAAATCCATAGATATATTAGCATAAATACATCGTTTAAGTCGCTCCTTAAACTGTATATGAATCTATATAATATTACGAAATTTAACATATAAGCTGTAAAAGGTATTAAGAAAGGTTACGAGCGTAAAAATTAAACGGTAAATAACCCATTATAAGGTAGTCGATTGGGTTATAATATCTTTTTTACTATTGTTATTATATATTTTTACAATTGGACGACTTTTTTCAGATGAGTTTCCGGTTTTATTCTTAACTTGTATACCAAACGAATAGGAAAATTTTTATAGACACCGTAAACTGTTAAGTTAAACCGGTTAAATTGAAAAAAGCCTTATTCAATTATGGTAGAGATTTTCGTTTAGGTGAATTGTTCGAATAAGGCGCCTAAAGCGTTGATAATACCTTTGAAGTAAAGCTTTAAGCTAAGATCGCGATTTTCCATCTCCTTTTAAGTGATAAAGAAGTTTACGACAAAGTTCCTATAGCAATTTTTGGTTTTCGAGTTAAAGAGGCAGCGCCGGCGACGAAGTACTAATAATATTAGTATAGACAAGCCGTTTTCGTGTAGTAGTAACAGGTCAAAAATGCGATTCTAGGGGTGTATTGAAATTAGGAGTGTTTTGGGTTTATCTTTTTAAAAGTGGTTTCGTCGGTTGTATTAGTTAAATTATGGTTTTACACTGCTCTTTTTTACTTTGTCTTGATTATATTCCCGTAATATTATCTATCGGAAATAAATTGTACCGGCTGGTAAATCAACTAGTATATTATGGCCTCTAAACCCATAAATTTTCCAAAAGTCAATTTATCTGTCCTTATTTCTTTAAATCAAAATCTTAAACTACAATAGCAGGTTTAAAACGCCAATCTCACGTAGGCTATTCCTTGTAACCAACGCTTTTAAAATGTTGTTTTTAACCAGAAAAAAACTTAATGCTACTATAGCTTTACCTATAGTATTAACATTTTGTAATGTAATTGGCGATAGTATAAAGTCTTTATAAATCCTTATGTAAATACCAAAGATAAGGAGCGTAGAAATCAGTCTACTCGAGCTCCAAGTATTATTAACCGCGTTAACCATTATTTATAGAATAAATTCCCTGAAACTGATAACCTTTAGCTTTTTGGAAAGTATAGTATACGCGCTTTCAAACGATTGAAAATACCGTTTATATTTTCCAATAACTTATAATGCTTTTATTAGTATTTGTTTGTATTCACTTTCGGAGATTCTAACCTTAATACACCACTTAGTGGAATTGAAAGCCGTGTTAGCTTAGTAGGTGATCTAGTCCGGAGGCCTTAAGTAAACGTTCAATGAGTAGTCAACCAAATAGTCCTAATAGTCTGTAACGAAAACATTCTGTGTAAACTTAGCGACTTGGAATAATGTTGCCGTATCGACGGCATGTAATACCAGCTAAATGTCTAGGTATATAATATCGATAATTACCTCGTAATTAAAGTTTATATCATTTGAAAAGCGGAATTTAAACCGTCGTGGAGCCTATAAGTATAGCTAACACCCCTAGTAAAAATTTTATATAGTTTTATGTACGTCTTTTCTTATATTCGTGTAACCTACAGCGTGAAACAGCCATAAAAGACGTTTTACAACTAGGTATCTAAATCGGTAGTATAATATTTGCTATTCAGGCTAAATTAAGTAAATAGTTTTAATAGTACAAATTTTGGGAGAAAAGAATAAGTGGTTAAATTTAAGTTGAAATGGTACAAATACGTTATCCGAAACGCGAATAAGTTGATTGGTTATATTCCGGACTTTCATTTCGAGCTTATTTATATTAGTTAACGAAAATAGTAATAGTATTTTGAAATCCATTACGTAAAATTTATCCGGTACGAATCGCATATTTATAACGACTATGCTAAGCGACGACGCTTTATCTTTGGCGAATTGGACTTTTCGATATTCCCTTATATGGTCGAGCTGGAATTTGGGAAATGTTGTTGCGAACACGTCGAATTATTGTTTTCCGGCTGTTAAAATTTCGACCGTGTCAGTATCCGGCATAATAATTTTAAACCAGTTGCTATACTTGTATAAAAACGTAAATTACGACGCCATATAAACATTTAACACTCCGTTTTCGTAATTCAGGCTTGTACTATATAAAAAAGAGGCGGCCTATAATGCTGTCAAAATATGTTAGGTGGTTTCGTCGTTTTAGGCTATTAGGTAAGCATTATTTCCTTTGAAGTTCTTTTTCTGGAGGTGTATTAATATAAGTAAGCGTTAAGTTTATTTTCTATACCTTTGCACTCAGCTACGTACCTTGTAAAATTAGCTTTTATCCAGTTTTTTTAACAGGCAATCAGCCCAAAATTATCGTTTAATTCGAATTTCCTCGTAAAATAAGTGGTTAATAAAGTAGCAGCCGATTTTACCGTATACGATATAACATTTTTACAAACCTGTAAGGTTTTATATACTCTTTTGTAAGTATTATTATAACCGCCGTACGTTTCGTCCATTACCGTACGATTGTCCTCATCTTTTATTGTCAGGCCTCCTTGCCTAATATCTTTTCCCCTGGTAGCCGTACTTTTGGCGTTCGTTTTGCTTTAGGTATACCTTGAATTTTCGATTCAGGATATGGTAAATGGTTTCGGCAAGGTTTACCATGGTGATCTAGGCTTCGCCTTTGGTTTTATCAACTATAAATTATATTTCAAAGCTCGCCTATCGGCGTATTAAGGTTTCAAACAATATTTTAAAACTCCTACCAGGCTTTCAGACCTTTTCGTATTTAAAAAGTATAAGGTCGAAATTTAGGTTTCCGCGGCATGCTTTTATTATTATTTATATAAATATTTTATTATTCTTGTATTTCGGTTTCAAGGCCGCTTAACAATTTCGGAATTTCGCTTATAGGGAGGTAAGTATTTCTCATGGATTTTTATCAACGTTTTCGCGTTAAATTTTCACGGTTTTCTAGGCTATTTTAGTTGAGTTTCTATCATGAAGTTCTTGGTTGATTTCCGTATCGAAGTATGATTTTAGGCGTTTATAACACTTCGTAAATGTATTTACTTACATAAGTTAATACATATACTATTCTTTAGTTTTCCTAAATAGTATATAGGGTAAAATAACGTGAAACTGATATAGTTTAATATTATACGTATTTCATTATCAAGTACATTGTACAGTTCTCCGTTGTATTTTTCGTCTTTATAACAAAGTTTAACGAAGTTGAAAAATTTATAAGATCGATTTATTAATGAGATCACGGTACGGTAAAAGGTTACAGTAAGGGTTGTAGTTATCGGATATTAATCTGTAAGATATGTATTAGCGTTTCGTACCACTTATTTTCTTTTTTTTAAAAAAAGGGGGAGTTCTATCTATACGGACTGATTTTATAATAGTTAAGCTGGTTATTAACGACATTCGAAATGTGGTTTTATCTTAGTCTTTATTTAAAATTACGTTTTAGGGAGGGTTTATATTCAACCTGCATCGTAAATAATCTTTACGGTATTTCCTCCTTTTCCATCGATTCTTCTAGCTCCGTTTCCGTTTCGCGCCGGACGTTTAATTTTTCTTTGCGTTTCTCTTTCTTTCTGGAGACTTTTCTCGTTCCCGGTCTGTTATTTTAAACAGGCGATCCTGGCGTTTTTTTTAACTAGTAACTCATCACAAACTTTATTTTTATCCTCTTATTATTTGTCTACTTCAGCATTTATATAAGTTAGGCTGTCGCTAATGGTGCTTTTGTAATACGGCTTTTAGTTTTACCGGTCTTATTAATACCTTTCCTCTGTAGTTGTTTTCGTAATTTTTTGGAGATCGTACTATCGACCATATGCTAAATGTCTGGCGTTCAATTTGTAAAATCTTCGTAAAAAATTCGAATAAGTCGCGTCTTTGCATATCGTCGTTATAGTAGTTTAAGATTATGCTAATAACGTATATATTTTCCAAAAAGGGGTTTCAATATTCTATTGATATTTCGATATCGTTATCTCATAGGTTAAGGTTATAGTACTTTAGAATGTTACTACGAAATGATACGTTCGTAAATAGGTAATCGATACATTTGTTAGTTTTTTTAGGTTTGTCACTAATAGGGATATAATTATAGGATGGAACGGCTGGAGAGGGTAATTCCTGCGTATAATTGTGATACTAAAGCGGCGCAAATTGTTGGTTCCGCATCGTGGTTTAGATTCTGGTACATTCGGGGTTTTAGAAAAGCGTATAAATACGTAAATGCAAAGGAAATAAAGTATAATAAAACGGTTAAAGTAAGATTACTAACGCTTACTCATATAAATAAATTTTATATAATACGGAAATAAAGTGTAATTATAAGCTGGTTGAGTGTTTCAAATTAGTTTTGTTAGCGCTTATTAGCATTATACCAGCTAAACGGCTACAAAGCATTAAACGTTATAAATGCTAAACTTAAAATACGCGGTGTAAGGCGAGCGAAGGGAGGCGTATAGGGAAAATAGGAAAAGGGGGAGGGAAAAAGAAGGTATGTATATATAATCCGGTATGTAAGGCTTGGTTTGTATTTGGTAGGCGGTTTGGATTGTCGTATTGTGGCCGCTTCTAATAGTTAAAAGCGGTTTAGGTGTTACGTTCGTAACCGCTTTTAGATTTCACGAACGATGTAGATATTACGTTTATAACCGTTTTTAGGTTTCGTAAACAGTTTAGATATTATGTTTTAAATCGGGTGGGTCTTAACGAAAGGTTTCGAAATTTATTGGTTTTAGCTTGCGTAGCCTAATACGTAATAGGATGCTTTTTAAAAAAAATCCCGGGTGCGTTTAAAGCGTTAAAACAAGTTAATGGTTAACGTAATGAGACTTTTAATAGATAGGGTACTAACTAGTTAACAATATCGTATTAAAATGATCATTTTTAAAGTTACTCTATCTTTATCATCTTCGTATATATACCATGTAATTTTTATAAAAACTTAGTATTGAAACATAAATATTTGTGATCGTTATAGTATCTTGTTATAGGTATTTAACTTTAGTTTGGTTTTTTTCCCTTGGCTAATTATAATCGACTACTAATTATTATCAATAAAGTCTCCATTACATTAACGTAACAAAAGAGAAATTATAAAGATTGGTATTATAATAATAAAGATAAATAAGTTAGGAAAAAGTATGTTAAGAGTATGTGTTACAGATAAGAGGTTATAAACCTCTTGTCTAGGTAATAGCACTTTACTATACACTCTGAAACGCCCTTTCTAGACCGCGCTACGTATGATACACTCTGTAAGAGTGCAATCTGCAGCGTGTCACATTATCGTGCACTTTGCAAAAATACAGCTTGTAGCATACCACGTTATAATGCACGCTGCAGGAGTGCACTTTGCAGGCATAGTGCACTGCCACTTGACCTACATATACTAACTATAGGGATATATAATAATATCCATAGTAATATTAACTTAGCCTTTTGTTTATTTATTGTTTTAAAACCTTTAATGGTTAACTTTAACGGGGTTTAAAAAATCCGTTAAATTTTCTTATTATTTTCAAATAGCGATACCAGCATTTGCTTCCAAATTACCGTTATAAACTAACGTAACCCAACAATCTTCTTTATTATCCTGCCATTGTAGACTAGTGTAATACTAATAAAGACCCGTCATAAAAATCTTTCCTTTACCATAACCGCTATTATAACTGTAAAGCGTAATTGGAAAGGAGTTTTTCAATTTACTTAACCAATCTATGCTTAACCCAATAAGCATTAATCAGTATTAGTAGGGCTTTAGACGTTACAACGTTGTCGATTCGATTAGTCGAAGTAACAGTAGTATTACGTGGTTGTGGTGGATGTATTGTTCTAGGTTTGGCAGACCGCTAGCCGGTCTGCACTGTAATTTGTATGGCCAATTGCTTGGCCGGTGCCCTAGTGTGAAGTGGGCGCATACTGTACTTGACTTACAGCCAATACAATAGGCCCACACAAAACAATACACTCAACTTGCAGTAAGTATAGTCAACTTTACTTACGGTAAAGTTAACCTACTGCACTGCAGGAATTACTATTCCAACAGCTGTTCCAATATCTCGTCCATTAACTATAAGCCCCATCTAGGGATATAAATATTCGAAACAGGAATACAACCCTGCCCTTACTCCAAAAACCCAAATATTAAGCCCTTGACGCAAACAAGCGCTACAATACAACGTAGCAAACCATATAACCTAATTCAACACATTACATAATACCTTGAAAACTTGATTTAAACGATGACTTCCAGTCCCCACCCTGGAAGGCATATATACATACATACATAGGTAATACCTGTAGACAACCCCCCCACTTCTACCTAGGCAGCACCTAATGATGTCTGGCGAGTTCTATGTCATCTGCTGCATGGCTCCTGATGAGTCTGTACATGTGTGGTCTTCAAGTCGCTCGTTCGTAGCCTGTCCTTGTCCAGTGGGGAGGGCTCGTGCTCGTGGGATCTCCCACGAACTCGGACGAGCATCCAGCAGCAACGTCCATGCTCGCGGACCTGAACGGCCTGTTTGTGGCTCCGAGACAGGCCAGTGGGGGCCTGCCTGGTTGGTTGTCTTGTGGCGTGCAAAATGAGGGGGAGGGCCTATTTATACACGCTATGTTATATCGCTCATCGGTGCTGCAGTCTGCAATGGTGATTCGTGATGGCAGGCCTCCCAGGGCTGCCGGCGTGGCTTGGGGGCGTGTTCCCTGTTTCATCGTGCGCACTGCATGGACTGGACATAAGTATGCTCCGTCTCCTCTTTCGATCCTCGTTGCTCGAAGGCCTCGCGCAACCCCCCCACGACAGCTCCACGCCCACAGCTTGAATCAGGGACCGCCTTGCGCCTTTGGGCCGCCGCAACACCACCACCTCCGAAGCTCTTGAATCCGGGCAGCTGTTATCCCTTTCTGTTTCTGATAGTTAGTACTCTGGAGGCAGTTATCATCTTTCGATCCCCTCGTCGCCGCTCTTCCCCCTTCTGCCCCCACCCG